>CM076667.1:13459219-13483710 GCA_038496675.1 Rachycentron canadum
ATATATATATATATATTTGTCCTATATATGTGGCCCTGCAACTTTTGTATAACCCTGTCCCTCTTCTCAAAACTGTGTGGTCTTGGTCTTGACCGACATTTCCCTTTACTCTCCTGTTTCCAGTTTTCTTGCACCTGCCAGTGATCTGTTAGCATAGACTTTTTCAGACACTTGTGAGTCATCATCATTTTGTATCATTACATGACAGACAGGGGTCATGTCACATGACTGTAATTAGCAAAAACTGCTAATTTAGGCTACTGAGGCTATTTAAATTAAGCATGAAGACTCAAGGAAGAATAACAGGATGGTTTTCCTGTTCTTGCCTGTTCTGCTGATATTAAATGCCACAATATCATGTCTGATTAGATCTCCTTATGCTCAGATAAAACCATGCCTGTCTATAATTATGTGATGCCTCCAAACACTACAAACTAACTAATAACAATAACAGTGTAGGTGTAAGTGAAAACAGCTGTGTGGGTGAGCTATTGCGTGTGCAGGCTTTAATATGGCTCTGGTCACACTGTTGTTAATTCAGGTCAGGCTAAAGATTTTACTACATTATGTAAATATCTCCATAGGAAATACTTTTACATGCACATCCTTTAACAATCCGTTTAGGTTAAGATTCATACACTCTGGCAATGATGACAAAAGCAATGGAATTGTAAAGTTATATAATGTGACTAAGGAGGCCAATATCAGTAAGTTAGCAATGAACAGATGTGCAAATCTGTCCCTGCTGTGCAAATTGACCTTGTCTCTTTACAAAATAATCACATGCTCTTTGATAAGCATATATCCAGAATTCAAGAGCACTTAGTGCAGTGAGAGTATTTATGAGAGTGTTTACATTCGGCAGAAGCTGACCTCCTTAGCACTGATGCCCACTGAACTCTCAAAACGGCACCGGGCTTTCTTTGAGCCAACTCAATTGAAATATGGGATGAAATATTCTGACAGTTTGTAAAAGTATTATTGTGAAACCTCCGGCAGAAAGGCTCCAGTTTTAATTAGCAGAGCATAGGCATCCCGTAGGACTTTATTTTCAATTTTCCAATGACTGTTCTTTAACACATTTAATCTCCCCGATCTGTTAATAACCTCTAAGTTGATTAAAGAACATAATCATCTTCATTCCATTTTAATCTATTAAACCAATATCATTCTTTTGTCTCAAGGACTTTAAAAGTATCTACACCCATATGTGGCACTGAATCCTTTTGATGATTGAGGACAGACTGCACACACGTAGTGTAACAACCCTCTGAGTCTATGGCTGCATTTCTCTTCATGTACATTCAGATGTCTCAAGTGGGTGACAAATGTCACATATCTAAGTGTCTATTTGACATGCTGGATCCAGCTCCACCTTCAGCACTTTACCAACCAAAGGAGATTCTCTTCCGTTTGACAAGCACTCAGACGTTGATGACAGTCGTGCCCCATTCAGAGTCTCACTGCAGTTGGGCAATGTGACGTTCTCGGTTATGAAATGTTGCATTTTTAGACAGTTTTAGATAGTTTGTAGAAACATTGTGAGGATTTATGTAACAACTAAACAAAAGACAAAATAATACTTTACATTTTAGGTGTTCACCTGTGATATTCACTTGATCATTATTACAGTGTGGCCATGATGAGATGGAATATTTTCCAACTCAAATTATAGTGACGTCAAGCAGAGCCACTTGACAGTCAAAGTAGGGTTTTTGATATGTATATTCACCTAAATTACCATCCTTGTTTCACTATCTCATGATTTCATTATCTGCAATTAGATGACAGGAGAACTTTTGTAATAATTGCCTGCAATTATTAGGAAGCCGGCGCCCATTAGCATTTCGCTTGTTTCATGATTTAAAAGTGTTCTGTAAACCGCGAACTGTAATAGATCTAAGAGGAACAATTACCTTTAAAGGGATGATAATGACAGACTAAGTAGAAAACAATTTACCTGCTCCTGCAAACAACAGCACAGTCTTGGCTGCATAGCTTCAAGAGGAAATGAGAATACATGTTATTTTCCAATGTGTTACACAACACAAAACATTGAGCATGTGACAGAAGCTTTTGTCAGTTAAATCAATAAGGAAAAGATGACACGTTAAAACAAACAGTGGGTTATACAGGGTACCTTCAAAACATGTTATCTCTGAAATTCATCCACAGATAAAGTACACTCTGGAGTCAGCAGTGAAATGGAGAATCACTTCTCTCTGACCTCTCTGGCCACCAGGTGTTCATCAACAAATATGTCTGTCGCCTCTTTGGTCCCTGCTGGCAAAATGAGCTGAGAGAGATCTGGACTCATAATTGAAAATGTCTGCTGTTCTGCTTAAACTGAAAAAACAAACAACCTTTGGACAATGAAAGTCTCTAAGTGCCATTTTTTGCCTTTCTGCTTTCCAATTTATGGTTTGACAGCAAGCGTACAAATGTTTAATTAGCTTGAGAATTGGATGTCTGTGAGTCTCAAAAAGTTTGCAGTAGGTCATCAAATTCAAATTACCATTAAAGTTTAAAAAAATTATTTTGTGAATGTCTCAGACAAACTAAAGCTGGACATGTTTTTTTGTTCTGGTGCCATAGCAACAGAGTCTAACATCTGTGGAAATGATAAAGAGGAAATGCGTCACCTGACTTAACTCTCCAGTGAGGGCAGGTGACTTTCCTTACCTCTTGTCAAGACTGAAACAGGTGTAAGCATGTAATGATACAGACTCAGTCAAGAAAATGGAAGGATACTGAAAGCTTATCTCTGAGAAAGAGGGAATATTCAGTACATTAGTCCTCTATTGGCTGTTATGTGGGTGCCATCTGCTGGTGGTTCTTGTGGACAATCTCAATTCTGTGCTTTATCCTCACCTACCACTAGGAGGGTACTGTCCTACTGTATTTGGAGGCCTCAAATGCCTCATGAAACTCTACTTTAAAATGCCACTAGGTTTTGTAATCATTTTTCCAGAAAAAGTCTTGTGCTTTGTCTCTTTTGTCTCACAGATAAAGCCACCTATGTTTCAACACTATCACCATTCTATTTTATCAGAGACATGGATCAGTAACACAGTGTGTCTGCCTCTGTCCAATAGTGACCCTGCAATAACTGCCACCTTTATCAGTAATAAAACAGTACAATAACAACATGTCTGTATGGATATGAAAACATGACGCTCATAACTGTTCAAAGTTTAATAAACAAAATCTCAAAATACATCAAGTATTTATTATAATCTATCATAATCATAAATGCAATTTCTGAATAAAATAATACATTAATCATATAATACCTTCAGAAGGAGATGATGGAGTAATTTGAAATTAATATGGCTTAATAATGCTGGTTAATAATGAAGTATTTTCAGAGAATTGATATAGTAACAGCTGAAGCTAATACCCACTGATAAGTATAATCACTGATATAAGATACCATGTCATATCATCCAGCTGCTTATTACATTAATAGCTTTTATTACACGTTGAACCCCTGAAAGAGGACATTTCAGCAAATAATGTTATAAGCTATCTTTTAAAAAAAAAAAAAAAACATCTTAATTTTGAGCTGGCATTCTCCTGTAAAAATGAGAATAAAACTCATCTAATAACATCTTTGAGCACATCTATTCAACAGCTTAGTGAAAAATTTGGACCCCAAAATCTGCCCCCAGTGTGGATATAACTAGGAGAGTGATGCAGTGATGCAAGGCTGAAGAAATTACTTAAAACAAAAGAGAATCACATGCTTACAATGCATCAAGGCTTCATCTGTGACAAGTGCAGGGCAGGCCAGCAAGGACAATGGCAGGACAGTTGTACAGAACGCACAGTCTGAACCTCCAGCCAACAGTCACTGTCATAATCACATGATGTGAGTGAGTCTCTCGTGTTCAATGTGGCATAATCAAATAGTGAAATCAAGGGTCGAGGTGGTGAAACTGCAGGAGACTATTGTCTGGTTGAAGTAATTTACTAGTGTTAACCGTCTATCTTTTGGGTGTTTGTATTATTGAGAGTTATTAAGAAATGTTGCTTGTAACTACGCTTGCACAAGTTTAATTTGTTTTTCACTTTTAGTCTACATAAAAAGTTGTTACAAACTTTTCAGGTATTCTATTTATATAAACTCCTATTATATTAGTGCCTTTTTAAAAGCATGTCATAGTACTGAGCAACGCAGCACAGAGGTTGGCTTTTCTGTGAATTGCATGGTCATGTGCAAATGATCTGAAACAGTAAACAAGGTGAGTTAATTTTTTAACTTTTACACACTTTTCTCCCCACACTAATCCTCCTCTCTTTTCAGCACTACCCCTGATATGAGGCCACACTATGTTAAACATTAAGCTATAGCCAGACTCAGCTGAGGAAACAGTTGCCTCAGGTGAAGGTGGTGTGATCAAAAGCAATTGTCTTTAATGTGAAGAGAACTAAGTATGGGGGCTATAAATATGCCATGTTCTTTATAATGTGCCAATAAGCTTCAACTAAAATGTAAAATTAGTCATTAGCGTGTTAACTTTGAATAAGTAAAGACACAGTTTGACATTCTTGGAAACATGTTTGTTCACATTCTGGCAGAGTTAAAAAACTGCTTGCAGCCTGTTAGCTAAATATAGTTTTGCACAGAAACAAGGAAACAGCTATTATGTTCAAAAGCTCAGTGCTAGCAGACAAATCATCTTTGGCAGTCTTTATGCTAACTTAAGCGAATGTGAGAGAGCAGTGTCAATTTGCTCATCTAACATGAATTAGCATATTTCACAAAATGTTTAACTAATTCTTTGAACTGAATGTATTATTATTATTAATAAATTATGCTGCTGCATTCATTTTGGAAGGCAAAGTCAATATTAACAAAATTTGTGCCTCTTGATTTAATGTTGCTTACACATAACCTTTCCTGTAGTTGACGTTTAACACTGACAGTCAAATGTGTTATATGTGTTATATGTGTTATATTATATATTATGGATTATGTCATGTGTCCAAATCCCACTGAAATCACAATTCAAAGTTGCAGTCATCATGAGTTGTTTTATCATTCATTATCTGTAAAGATGCCTCAGTATTTCTCATCAAATCATCTTGTTTACTGTTGGTGAGCAGATTTACCAAATAAAACATCACTACAGCATTGCAGAAAAAAAAAAAAACATGTGAGGCACAGTTTATGATCATTGTCCAACTTTAATCGGGATCTCTATTGCTCTTATTGCATCCCATTCTCCCTCTTAGTATCTTTCTCTCACACAGAAACACAAATGTACCCACTGAGGGAGCAGCAGCCATTGGTCGAAAATGACACCTGAGATTATTATGGATGCTCATTGGCTGTTGGAACTTTGCTGCTCTTTGAGTGGATGACTTGAGCAGAGCTTTTGTGTAAACATGCCACATATACAGTCACAGGGCAGCAGTATCTCACCTATGCTGTAATCTACAGTGTGCTCTGCAATAAAATGGTACCTTATATAAAGATAAGGTTCAGTTTTTGTGAGATTATCAGAGGGTGTTAAGTCAGCATTGTGAATAATAATAGAGTTTGTGGCATTGATTCACCAACTCTTTACTAAACTGCACCAAAACCGTAAAATAAATATAATAATAATAAGAAATATAGCCACCAAGTCCATTGTAGTTAGAGTATTTATCACCTCGGTGCAATTTCCTTCAAAGGAAGATAACATATTGAATTGTTTTCCTTTAAAGCGAAGTGGCTATTAAGAGGTCAGCAGCAGCAATAAACCTGGAAGCTCATGGCTGATAAGAACAGAGTTTAGTTTGGTTTATCACAACAGACTCATAATCAAGGCTATATACCAACCTGAAGGAGTAGATGGACATTTTGGGGAATGGGTTAATTTTCTCTCCTGTTGGGAATTAGATGAGAAGAACTCACATGTCAGTACAGTAAATATGTAGCTGTAACCAACTGTCAATTAGCTGAGCTTATAAACAGCATGAAATTAGCTATCTTTGTCCAGAGGTCATAAAATCTCCTCCACAGCCCCTTTAATGCTCATCAATTAATATGTTATGTGTCTTTTGTTTTATCTGTACAAAAAGTCAAAATAAAACCAGTCAAATGGAGCCAGGCTGGCTGTTTCCCTCTGTTTCCTGCCAAGGCAAGGTAACCTGCTGGCTCCAGCTCCATATTCACCATTCAGGCATGCGAGTAGCATCAACTTTCTTATCTAACTTTATGCAAGAAAGCGATGAGGGAATTTCTCTGAATGTCAAACTATTCCTTGAAACAACCACATTAAATCCAAGTCGCTGTCTCTGAAATATAAAAATGTTTTTTCTCTTGGAAACCACAGTTTGTTTGTCTTGTAGCTCTGTTCCAGGATCTGTTTATCATCCCTTAAAACCCACATTTTCTTTCTATTTTGGCATAATACACCTAGAAAATAAGCATGCTGTACAGAAAAGGGTGTAGGATCTGGCTATAGAAAAAGGTGAGCTGCTTTGAAACAATTTTGGAGCTGAGCGCTAAAGAACAAAGGGGCTGGGAGATTGCATCCTGGTGCCACGCCCTCAGGCTGTAGAGTCAGGGCCTTTATGGTATCCTTTGTTAAGCTACTTGATACACTCCATACCCCAGAATCCCCTTTCATCTTTCATGGCACAGTGAGAGAGAAAGCGCTACTGAAAGGGTTGTGTGTATGTGTGTGTGTGTGTTGAGAAGTGCCCAGAAATCATTGAAGCAATGGAAAGAATGAAAAGGAAGAAAATAGGGCTGGAGAATTTGGATCAAACTGTGGATTATTGACCTAGTGATACGAAGGTATGGATGCTACAGTTACATATGGTGGATTTACATGAAAGTACCATTTTTATTAATGGGTTACACAATTTCAGATGGTCTCTAAATGTGCGTGAGGAATAAATGCCATGATTTAAGACACCTGAACTCGAAGAAATACACTGAATGAAGCTGAAACCATTTTCATCTTAATCAACTATGCAAGAGGACGGATTAGGATGTTTCCCTTCATAATTTCATACAGGATTGAGGAACAAAATTGTCAAGCTCGAGTTTGATAGATCAATTTACCAGCTGTTCCAGCAGGCTTTTCCTTTAGCTATAATTCAATCCCTCCCAGTCTAACAGCATAATCTATGACACGCTTGATCTGCTATTCATTTGAAGTGTCGAAGCATCCTGCTTTATCTTCTGATGTGGCTGAGACCTCCTCGACGCCAGCACCAGCACTGCTGGTTGCTAGGAGCTATTTGCTATATGCCGAGTCATTTTCATGGTTATTATAGCCCTGCATTAGCTTACATAGAACTTGTGATTTCAGCCTCCACATTAATGCACATGTTACTGTCAGCACTAGAAGTAATATAAATTTCCACAATGGCATTATATTTTTCATCATTAAACTTGCTTTCCTCCTTTTGTTCAGATAATAAGATATTTAACGTGTTTCATGTGGAGGTCATCTCAGGTCACACATATTGAGCTATAGATTTTTTTTCTTTGTAGATTAATACATATAGATATACATACACAAGCAAAGACAGAGATCTACACAATGGCACCCCCCCCACACACACACACACTCACTGCTGTAGGCTTTTATCCTCAGGCACCTGGATTGCCAAGAATTACATAGAGAGAAACTTATTCATTTGGGGAACATACACACGCTCCTTTCCAGAGACAAGCCTTCAACATACTCATTTTGTCCTGAGGCACAGAAGAATGCTATTGTTAGATTAATGGGGTGGTGTAGTAGTTATGGGCCTTGGGGAGCCTCCTGTAGGTGCACCCTTCTCTTTTTGACCTCCTTCCCCCCCTGTGTGAAACTGTGAGACTGTGGTGATTTATCTGCATTAACCACATGGTCCACTGATATTAGCAGCAAATATGACTGATGTTATCTATGGATTGCAGCAAAGTGAATGTCTCTGAATTCATTTTAGGACCGTGACAGCATGTTTGTAAAGAGGTCATGAGTGAGGATCTATGCCATTACATCCAAGCATATTTTAAGAACGCTATGAAATGAGTGAGGAAGAAAAAGAAACCTGCTCAGATAGTAATTTCCTCTTCAATAGACTTCTCATCCTGTAAGACATGCTGTATTTGTTTAAGCCTTCTGCATAAACCAACACAACACTAAGCACTCAGAAATGTGACGGGTGGACAAATGCAAACTTTTCAACCCTCTATATACTTTCATGGTTGACTTATTTAGTACAAAATGGTGAATCAGCTCCAATGGCATGCAACTGTGACATTTATATTTAACCATTCAGTTATCACAGCCATTTAAGAAATGGCATTTTCTCATTCAGTTCAAGTGGAACCAATTTAAACTTTGTCAATTTGAATGTGCTGTCTGGAAACTGTAACTTATGAGAGGACTTATATGTCCTCCAACTCCAAAACTGCTCTAGCAGAACTAACAAAGCTGCTTTGTCTGTTCAATTGTGTGATAATATGGTTAGTAACTTATAAAAGTCAATGGAATAAAGTAGCTTCAACTCTTCTACATTTTTAAACAGTAGGCACAAAAGGACTGAAGCCATGCTGGTAGCCATCTGAGACTGTGGACAAGAATGCTTTTAGGTAAATGCTAACATCAGCATGCTAATGTGCTTATGATGACAATGCTAAAATGCTAATGCTAAACTGGAATCATCATATTCACCATCTTAGCTTAGCATGTTAGCATGTTAATACTTAACAGCTGACTGCTGTAGGGATAATATATTGGGCCAAACTGGAAGTTAGCATCACCCTGGTTCCCTCGACAAATGACAGGTAGGTATTTTTGTATTGGTTTTTTGATTACTGCAAAAATAAACTGTGACAAATGTTTATGATACTCACATGTTTTGTTCAACATGATAATCACACATGATCACCACTTTTATTATTTTTGAAGACTATAGACTAAACTACAGACACATGACTTCAGTGTCACCACTAAAACTAAACTTCAAATTTGTAGTTTGATCTAGTGCACTAACATCCTCAACATGCAAAAGCCTGTCCTCTTGCAGCATAACAGTTTACATAATAATGTGCAAGTATAAACACAACAAGGCTGTCACAATAAACTGGTATGTATTTCGGTTTTGATGTTTGGCATGATGATTTCTCATCTAGCCAGTTGCTGGAAACTGGCCTTTTTTGAGATATATAAAATAGATAAAAGCTTAAAGAAATTGCAACTGGTGTATTTACTGACACATTTCACTTCATAGAATGTGACATGAAAATATATTTGTTTGTGTTAACCACACACCATAAGGTCTCAAACCAAAAACCCATTCAGAAAACCCATAGACTTCAGTGCAAGGAAACCAAAAGTGCTATAATGCTAACTAATTTCTAAGTTTTAGCTCTCATTCCTAAAGGAGTCCTGCTCTATCAATACTAAATGTGATCACAACTAAGGTTGGTTTGGCAAAGCCATATACTCAAGAACTTTACAAGCTCTCCCTAAATGAAACAGAATGTTTGTGTCAAATTTTACTGCAGGGCCTCCAATAAGTGTTGGCATATTTTTCCACAGAACAACAAACATAAGCCCCGTGGTCAGTCATCACCAAAATGATCAATGTACAAAACTTAGAAAACACTAACATCTGTGCGAGATTGAGATATTTTTGAGCTATTTTAGACACCTAAGACAGTAGTAGTTTGTATCCTTCAAACAGTTGTTGGTATATTTCAACCAAACTCTTGGACCAACAGACCAACCAGCTGATTGACATTGCCATCCCTAGAGCCATATCACTGAAATGACTAAAACCCATGGCAAAAAAACGTCTGATGTGCCTGCAATGTTTCCATGTCTATTTTCATAAATATAGTTATTGGGTGTTTTTAACCAATATTCCCAGTAATTGGAGCATCATTTTTCTCCACATGGCACATCAAATCAGCCATAAAAAGAAGAGATAAATTCAGCAGTTGAGTAAAGGCTTTGAAGCTGAATACTGGGTGACAACCAGAAATTACTCTTCACATTGCGCAGTTCTGCATTTTAGCACCACATAATTGCAAAAACAAAAAAATGAATACAATACCCTGAGACATCAGCAGCACAGTTAATTACATCAAAAAAGGATTTTAATTAAACTTAATTGAAAAGAAATGCTATCTGATTGATACGCTCTTTGGTTTTGTTTACCAAATTTGCTGTAGGTCATGGAGCATCGCTCAATTTTGCAAGCCAATTTGCATGAAAAAAGATGATTCACCCATGGTATTACTCTCTACAAAGTGCCAGCAGCTGAAATTAAGTAAATATGATTTAGTTTGGGACTTCCTCACAGTTAAGTTGAAACGATAGAATTGTGAGTTAATCGCTGTGGAGAAATGCACAGAGCAGTATCATTTTATAAAATATTTGCATTGCAATCAGCAGCATATGTCACTTGTATAGGTGTGGTTCACTGTGAGATGAGAACTGTGTTACCTGTGCATTTCCTCAGGCAAACAGAAAAGGAAAGCACCTATAGATGCATGCTTTTTGCTGCACGTATGGAATAGGTGGACGTTTGTTATCACACTGCCCTACAGACACCTGGCTGGGTCACAAAGGTTCTTGCAAAACATGTTTCCATGTTGTTGGTCCTTGAATGAATTAGTCACCCGGGCAATGACCCTATTTCCCATTCACATTATCATTGGTTGACGTGCAGGGGCCCTACGTGCCTTCCCTCCACACTCCTCCTTCCTGCAAACCACACCTCCCAAAGTCCAACAACTTTGCAGTAACATCAGGAAAAAAAGTTGTGCCACTAACCTATTTCTCAGAAGTTGCACATATATATATAAAGGTTCATGTTTAACTTGGGTTAGTTTGTGAAAGTGGAGCCTGCTGGAATAGTTGGAGAGGAAGATCTGTGAACATCTTTATCCAAGGGGCTTCTGATTTCAGCCTGGTAAACAGTAATAATAATAATAATAATTAATTTAATACTGACTGTTTAGGTTATTTCTTTTGTATTTTTTACAACTACATCCCAATGTTTGCTCTAATACTATCACATTTGGATGTTGTCAAATGCTTGAATATTAAATGTTGAATTTTTTTTAAAATTATTATTATTATTATTATTATTATTATTATTATTATTATTATTATTATTATTATTATTATTATTAAAGCTCTTTAGAATGAGAGTTGCATTTGTTTTGCTGGCATTTAGAGCAGTTCCCTGTTTCCACTTTCACTTCAGCTCTCCTTCCTCCTGCCCCGGACGAGGGGGCGGTGGGGTGGCGTCACGTCATATCAGCCGCCGCGCTCTGATTGGCCGCCGATTCTCACCCGACACAGCTGTGATTGTTTTTTGCAGAGGAAGCGCTTGTCCCCGGTATGAGCTCTGTGCCGAGGAATGGAGCAGCACTGTGCGCGTTTTTCTGAGCGTGTGTCCGTGCGTCTGCTGAAGATGATGTGAACAAACAACGTGATTGCAGTCCTTGTTGCAGAAGAAAGAAAGAAAGAAAGAAAGAAAGAAAGAAAAAACAAACAAGGAGGGAATCAGTTCAATCATCTGAGAGACGCGGATGAACAGAAGAGGAGGTTTCTGTTTGGACCAGAAGAAGACGCCTGGAGATCAAGGTATGAAGCGACGATCACAGCTGTTTCTTGCTGTAGTTTAACTTTGTTTTTAGCTCATTTCATGACAGTGGTGTTTCCTCCATCCTCAGCCCTAAAGTGCCAAATGCCCAGACTAGAGGACCACTGCTGGAGCTGCTCCTGTGCATCGAGAGTAGAAACGAAACACACGTCATCTGGAGCAAACTGGTTGGCATCGAAAGCTGAAGAAATGATGTCCATCATCACCTCGGTGCTCAGCAATGCCTACGGCTCCCTGCACGACGTCCGGACGGCCAACCTGATCCGCCGGGGTCTCGTCCTCTTCACGGTGGGAGTGTTTCTGGCCCTGGTGCTCAACCTGCTGCAGATACAAAGAAATGTCACCCTGTTTCCCGAGGAGGTGATGACAACTTTGTTTTCCTCTGCCTGGTGGATCCCACCTTGCTGTGGCACAGGAGCCGGTGAGTAGACATCAGTGATGGTTAAGGCGGGGGGGGGGGGTTAAAAAAAAAAAAAAACTTAATCAGTGTCTTATAAATAGCTTTGCAGAGCAGTTTACCAAGGTTATCTGTAGTTTGTTGCTAAGTTTGGGACAAAGGAATGTGGGGAGGGGTCACATTGCTGCAACGTTTCCCATATAAAGAGGAAATAACAATGACAAATTAAGCCATTGAAATCCAATGTGTCTGTCATTTACGGTTATTAAAGGTGGTTTTATTTGCATCACACGCCACATTAAGCAGTAGAAGGGCGCACTTCTTAACTATTTAAGGCAGAAAAACAATACTCTTCGATAATCGGCCCTGTAACCAGCTGCTGTATGATCACGGGTTCATGAATCATCATTCGGCTTTGTTTTTGTTGGTAACTATATAAGCCTCCGTTGGTTTTCTTATGGTTTTGTCTGGGAGTCAATTATGGGGAAAAAAAACTGACTTTGTACAGATGGTTGGGATTCTCGAGCACTGATTGGTCTCAACAGCCGGACACGGGGTGAGCTGCGCGCTCATTGGCCAGTGTCATAACGGGTGAGCTGAGTGGGCGGTACTTTTAGGGCCAGGAACCAGGAAGTGGGGAGGGAAAAAAAACGAGCGTTTATGGTCTGCTCCTCCTACCATGTGCTGCAGGGCAGAAAACAAATGAAAACACTCTTGTCGCTTCATGTTTTTGTTTTTTTGTTTTAACGTGTGTTGTTGCCTCTCAGTGTCACGCGGGGAAGTCTTTATCACGGTGTTTAGTGTTAACTTCATGCAACTTTTGTTACATGTTTCTTTCCTTGACTCAATTACAGCTGCCTTTTGTTTAAACTTACTGTTAAATGTATATAAAATCATATCAGATGTGAAATGCAGAAAATAAGAAAGTGCTCTCTTTTTAAACCTAGGACCAACATTGTTTTGTTTTGTTTGATAAGAGTGATTATCAAAGTATTATTAGATCCAGGTGTAGTGTATAATATAATGTTCCTCATAGGACTATGACTGCAAAAAAATTGGACGGGGATTTTCATGTATAAATGTTTGGTTTGGGGAATTCCAAGGGAACAATGCCATCAAACTTTTTTTACAAATTGTCTTTGCTGGAAAAGTTGTAATAAGTTTCTTCTTGTTTTTTACGTTATGTTTATCAACTAATCAATGTGTGGATTCATTGTTTCAGCTCTAACTAATACAACCTTCGCTGACAAAATGTTGAACTACACAAGAAAGGGGAAAGAGCTTTGCATAACACAAAATGTGGAATTACACAGAGAGTTAAACAAAAGTTTAAAAGGCAGAATTAAAAATGAATGTTTGGGGTTTTTAAGTCTATAAATGATCCACTAATTATGGAAACGCATGTTCAGCAAATAATCCCACAAAACAGCTCTATGACAGGATTAGACCTCTGGCGTTTCACTGAATTTCTGCTTATCTTGTTTAATTCGGGTCTGTTTGTTCCTTTTTGCAGCTGTTGTTGGCCTGCTGTATCCCTGCCTCGACAGCCATTTGGGTGAGCCACACAAGTTCAAGAGGGAGTGGGCCAGTGTAATGAGGTGCATCGCAGTGTTTGTCGGCATCAACCACGCCAGTGTTGTATCCTTTCACAAAAAGCTCACGTTATAGATTCTTCTTACTGTTGTCCTTCATCAAGGCTAATTTGTAACAGTCAAAATATACGGAAAATGAATCTTTCCATCGCTGATTGATAGACAGGATCTAAAGCAGCGGGATGCCCTGCTTTACCCCGTACCCTTAAGAAGTGATGGAACTTGGTGCTAGCAGGTCATCCAAATATTTGAGTAAGATCTAATCCCATGCTAGCGTCACAATGTTTGACTTTGTCCTTAACTACCCCGTAACACAGAAACTAGACTTCGACAACAATGTGCAGCTCTCCCTAACGCTGGCAGCCTTGTCCTTGGGCCTGTGGTGGACCTTTGACCGGTCCAGGAGCGGCTTTGGCCTGGGTATCACCACTGCCTTCCTAGCTACTGTGATCACACAGTTGTTGGTCTACAATGGAGTCTACCAGTAAGTCAGCAATTCAAGTGAAACAAAAGTTGTCCCACAGTTTTCAATTTTGAGGAAACAAAACTGATGTTGTGAGCAATAGTTATTTACAAGGGCTTTGTCATCACTAATGGGTTCACTTTGGTTTCATATTACACCCACAAGAAAAACTATGCTGCTTGGTTTAAGTGTACTTTATACAGCTATGAGAGTAAGTCCTACCCTGGTGTGAAGGAAGCACTGGATGTACTCCCACCTCTCTGATTCCAAAAAAAGATGTGACAGATAACACAAAAGTATTGAGTTATATTTTTGGTATTCCCCTTATCTCTGGGAGCCAAATTAATAGCTCATCCTACCTGCTTCAGTGGCATATAATCATAAGCACACAGCAGAGAAAAGGGACTGTTGCCCACGATAGGCGGTTCAAAAGGCATTCACAGCTCATGCTGACTTTACAAGGTAGACACACACGGGGGAGGGGGTTGAGGGGAGATAATTATATTTTCCTTCATGACAGGTCTTGTATGTTTTTCCCACTCAGAGATCTGTCAGAGAGCTTTCTCTGGCTTTGTTTTTAAGATCCATTTCCTGCTTGTCAGAATTGATGCGTCTTATTCCAACATTTGCCTGAGGGGAAAGGCGAGACATTATTGCTCATTATAGGATAACTTGTTCAGCTCTGTTTTTGTTTGACCTCCCTACCCAGGAGGTCAGAGGTCAGCCTTAGCTACAGAACAGCATAACTAAATCTGATCTGCATCATTAAAGCTGACATTTAATTTTTTTTCTCTTTCAGGTACACATCTCCAGACTTCTTGTACGTACGCTCCTGGCTCCCATGTATATTCTTCTCAGGTGGTGTTACTGTAGGGAACATTGGACGCCAACTTGCTATGGTAAAGTTTAAAACAATTTATGAAATACAATGTTGTGAAAAAAAAGGGTCTGCTCTAGTCTGTAATCTGTCTCATGACACTTAACTGTAAGACGCTGGGAAAGTGTGCATGTAAATACAAGGTTAAGTGAGCAAGTTGTTCCTTGCACAGAAATGACTAGAAGCTGCTCAACAGCTCTTGAGTGCTCTGAAGACAAACAAACAAACAAACAAAAGGGTTTTGGTTCTCAAGGTTAAGCATTAATCTTTTTATTTTCTAGCTAGTCTCACTTAAAAAAAACTTGATCTTAGAGGAAGTGTCTTGTCACTTTAATGTGCTCTTAATCTTAAAGAGCTTGAAAGTCGTGAATACAGCTTGCTTATACTTACATACCTTCCAGTCAGACAAAACAGAGAGCTACTTTTATTTATTTTTTTAATATGCATCTCTTATGTATTTGATATTTTATTGAGTGGATGTACTTTTCCTTTAAGAAGCTGCCAAACCAGCTTCTGTGGTGACCGCAATGTTTTGCAATGATGCAATACTCGTGAAATTGATGTGGAGGCTTTTCCAATTTGCTAAGAATATAGCTGATATACCTGTGAAACTGTGATGTTTTGGGAACTTTGCGTCACATTCACACTAAATAATAATAATAAAATTCTTCCTCATTTATCAGTATCAGCCTTCAAGAACGTGCACGTTGAACCCCTCTGCAGTTAGACAGAAAATAATTACTTCAAAAGACTGCTTTGTTTGCACTTATTTAGCTGAAGCATGACAGCAGAAAGCATTGTCAAATGAGCTAAAGTTGCACAAATAGCACTGGACGCCCCCCTTTACTTCATAATTATCCCATCAAGTCAGCTTTGATGTCTTCATTAAGCTTCTGCCCAGAAGCCTCACCTCATTCTGTCTGTAAAGTAAGAGTCCCGTCACTCCCTCAGTTTGACTCAGTGAAAGCGTGAAAGCAGATTAAGAGCTGTTGTTTTTCACAGTCGTGGCGAGACACAGAGCCAGTCAGGACTCGGCCGACCAGAGGGTCATTTGCTACTTGTTGTTTTTGTTTGTGATGAGGCCTGAAGAATGTTGGCACAAGTCTGCACTCGTGGTTTTGTTCTGTGTTTTTCTCCCTTTCGCTCCAGTGGGTCAGTTATGAGGATCAGGATCAGGAGGAACATGAGACTTTTTTTTCCCCTCAAAATGTTTTTTGGGGGGTGAGTTGTTCATCTTCTGTTTTGGGTTTTAGCCAGTTACAGTGAAACAATCGGTTTGGCAGCTCTAACCGCACAGAATGAAAAAACAAACTCGGTTTTCTGTCCAGCTCTTGGACTTTTTAGATCAGCTGAATGGCTCCATTTTATTTTTACTGAGTACACCAACTGTTAAGACCTTTATGTCTGAATACATTTGAAATGTTTTGTGATGGATAAAATGAATAATGAGAAAAGCATGATGTGGTTTTCTCGTGGCAAGCAAACTACTTTCTTGCCTTCTTTGTACAAAATGTTTGAAATGAAAACATCACAACAAAAAGGAACTTCGAAAATGTTCCCTCATTAAGCAGCAGTATTCATTCATTCATTTCAACATGCAACTAAATATCAGGAATCCACAGAGTATGGTTTCATTACAATTTTGGGTTTTCCTGTTTTCCAGTCAGAATACAACAGTGTGAGTGATCGGGTGGATTAAATTAGTGACATTTCTCTTCACCTACTACCTGGACACAATACACAAGCTTGGTCTAATATCTGCTGTGTCCACATGTAACTATTGTATTTTACTTACAGATATTCTGACTGGATTTCTTGCTGCATTAATGCATTGATTTATTTGCTATTAACAATGGGCTTCTTCTCTTCTCCGGCTTCCCTCAGGGTGGTGTTGAGAAACCTCACATGGACTGAAGAGTGGAAAGGCTGAAAACCTGGTGAAGGACACCCAATGCAAAAATGGACAAGTTATTTGAGGAACGAGAAGATTAATAGGAGAGAAAAGACTCAGTGTTTTGACTTCATCCGTTGTTCTCATAACAAAGTGCAGGTCAGAAAAGCCCGTCATCTAATGTGCCATGTCCTCTGCACCTCCTTGTGGCCAAACAACCTCTCCCTCCCAACTCAGTTGTACTCCTTGCCTTTTATTGTTTGTTTTTTGAAGTGGACTATTGACTGGTTTTCTTTTCATGCTGGAAGTGTGTATCCTCCTGCAGTTTATAGTTTATGGAGAGGACGCGTGTGTGTTTTTGCGTGGATGTATCTTGGTCTTAGCAGAGAAGACATGCAGGGGGTGCTACAATGTTTTTTTTTGTTTTTTTTTTTATCTGCCTGAATTTAATATGAGCATAAAAGGGAAATGTTATATGAGTGGGCAAAAACGACTGTCTTCACTCTCACATAGAAATGTATTACGTGTCTACAGTGGCATCACTGTAGCACAGGGGAGATGTATGTTCCCAATCAAACCAAATTAAGTATTTATTTTGTTGGATTTTGAATGACCCCCAAAACCAAATGTGCTGTATCTCTGATAATGAATGACGATTCACATTTTAAAAGAAATAGTTTGATATTTTGACGCGTTGGGAAAAATGCTTCTTGTTCATTCATCAAAGGAGAGAAGATCGATCTTCAAGTGTCCATGAAACACATTTTAGAGGATGGTAGATGGAACGAAGAGAGACATGATAAATGAATGGAAGTGCCAATTAGTTTACTACCAGTCTGTGCTAGCTAATATTAATTTGTATATGAGGACTTCAAGAGAAGATATACAACAACTGTTAAGACTGTTATTTGGAGCAGACATGCAACTAATTTAACTTCCTCAAGTCTTCTTTGCCTGTGTTTCACAGTGTCATATTCACCTCTGCCGGACAGTAGAAGATCACATATTATTTTTATCTTTCAGTATCTTGTTGTGTCTGTTTCTGAGACAGAAGATTGTTGTTGTTTTTATTTTTGTTTGGTTTTTTTTTTATATATACTAGCAGAGTAAGGAAAGCCACCAATGTGGGTCTGAAAGAATTTACCAGGAGAATATTACAAATACTCTTGCCAGCATCTGTGGTTACTGTAAAACCAGTTTATGGTACTTTGTGCCCACGTGTTAAATGTCTGTGATTCCCATAGCGACAACGTATAATTACATTTCCCAACTTGGAATTGCATCTTCAAACTAGTGTCGATAGTTTGGGAACATACACCAGTTGAAGGAGAAGGGAGGACATTATTTCTTAAGATTTGCAATCTGTGATTGCCTGTGTATTATAGAATGTAGTGCTTTTGTCACTATAACAGTTTAGTTTTTATCATTTGTACAAACATAATGACATTACTGCTTGTATGTATAATGGCTTGCCTATGTAATCAGACAGGTATATTACCATACTAGACCTACAGTATGTTAGTTAGTGTTTTGGGGTCTAGAGGATTAAGTGCAATCAGAGTATATACATGAGCCGATTATTCTTTCTTATTTATTATTTTTTCTGACAAAGGCTAAAAAAAAGTATAACTTGTAAGTATATGCAGTGTGGACACTTCAAAAAAAAGCAATAACATCTTTGTTTTTGTGAACAAGAATTTTGTCAGATTAAATGCCTTTTAGAGTCAATACCAATGACTCTCATTAGAGAGACAACGTAAAAAAACAACAAATATTGTGTCAAACTGTTGTAAAAATCTCATTTAGTAGCATAATCGAAGGAAACCTGATTTATTTTTTTAAAGACTATTTACAGCAGATCACTTCAGGTCCATCTGCTTACATTCAGGTGTACTAAACTGAAGAGGAAGCTTTATTTTTTTGAGGTGGTGAAGCACCTTTTGTTTCGATGTTTTAGAGTGTCTGTGTGTCTGATATTTCATCTGTGTATCATTTTTGCTACCTTGGATTTAAGTGAAAAATAAAAACACCTGATCAGAACATCTGTGTATAGTCATTGTCCACACTAATGGGATTGGGTGAAGGGGTTTGAAGTGAGTTTTTTATTATAGGAGATAAATATTTGAATTATGTGCATGGCACTGACACATTGATTCCTGAGGAAATACAGGCACTCAGATCTGTAGGTTCACTCCCAGCCATATAAACCTGATACCAACATGTATAATTCAACTAGGTTTCAGCCATTCATCCTGCATTTGATTACTAGACACTAGCCTAATTACACGTCTCAACAGCTTCAGTAAAACAATAGTCCTCTGATTTTTTTTTTTTTTTTTTTCTGGTGTCAAATGCAGCAGCAGCTCAATTGGACTGGAGCTTTCTGGGGTGCTGATGATGGCATTTGTTGTGTCTGCTGTCATGGCCAAGTTGAATAGATGGGGACAGTCTTTTGTCCACGGTCTCTGTCAGTCTCCAGAGCCATTATAATATCCTCACTGCCTCTTCCTTCTCTCTCTCCCCCCCAGACCCCTACCAGCCCCCACCAAAGAACCCCTGAAACTGCCCTATGTACCCTCTGTGTGTCACTGCGATCAGGAGGAACTGCCCCCTCCCCACCCCTCTCCCTCCTCTGTCTACCCCCTCTCTGAACACGCCTTTCTGGAGGGCAGACTTCTATTTATACCTAGCGGGGGACTGACAGTTAACCTTTTGCACTGGGGGAAATTTCTGGGAGTGGGGCCAATATCTGTGGGCTATTCTGAATCAGACCCTCATTCTGGGAGGCTCTTTACACTTCTGTGTATCTGTTGTGTTTCATTCATCCATCTGCCCATCCATTCATCCATCTATCCATCTATCTATCCATCTATCTATCCATCTATGCCTCCATCTCACTAACAGGGCAAACATCCAACGCCACACGCCACTTCGCTCTCTCCCTCTTCTTCAGTCTCCTCCTCTTCTCAGGCTGAATAATTGGCAGGGCTTCAACCTCCTTTCATTTCCAGCCACAGCAAACTGAAAGACTCCATTAGAGCACCTCCTTATTGCCAAAAGAGCCCCCCCCTTTTCTCTCTCGCACTTTCTCTCTCTTTCTTCCTCCCATTCTGTCCTCTTTTCAAGGCGAGCAGACAGGCCTGGGCCAATCTGATCTATTGATTTGCGCCATCTATAGGTTTGCCTGGTAGGCAGTTCAATTTCACGTCCTTGCAGCACCTCTGTGACATTGATTGTACCTTCTGTGTTCTGTTACTCTGCTAATTTGATTCTTTGGGTCAACTTCCAGTAAACATGAAGATGTGATGTTAACATTTCAGAGCTCTGCACTCACACGTGAATATTTGAGCATATTTAGTTTACTTTATACTCCACTTTAATGTCTTGAAATAATGTCTTTACTGAAATCTTAGTGGAATATGATCATGTTAAAAGATCAAAGTTTATTTATCTGAGGAGGGAAATACATGATCCAGATAAATAGATATAGAGATAACAGAGAGCTATAGTACATTGCCCTAATCAGTGAGTGAAACCAGTGCTATAGTTTTCTGATTATCCACATCAAAGTGGATATAGATACAGAATACTGGAATTAATATTTATGTATAGATTCGTTTGTATGCATAATGTATGCATTGTGTGAAAACAATAGAAATGGGCAATATAGATATCATGTGATGCAATTATGTGAGAAACACGTTTATATGTGAATGTGTAATGAGACAGAATACAACTCAGTATAGTTTCAGTAATGTCAGAAGGACCTGAGATAAGATGCTGTAATAAGATTATATATGATATTACCGTGCAGTAGGATAGTGTAGCTTCTTTAACACGGTGCACTCATCACTTTATGAGCTCCGTCGAAATAAACAAGTCTCTCGGATGAAAAATGTAACATCTCATCTTCGGTTGCCTTTGACTTCGCCCTTCTAGATATTCTTGCTGCTCGGCTTTGAGAATTTAGTATGAAGACACAATATCTTAACCTTCACAGAAACAATACTATTATTGATTTGTATGGACAACAGGTGTCTATAATACTTTACTCAATACTATACTATATTACTTCTTCAGACAATAATTGTTCTGCATCTCAGGACATAGTTCCTTGTGGTAGAAAGTAACTGAATACATTTACTGACGTATAATATTTAGATACTTATGGATTTCAATGTCTTTTTATAAAAAGAAATATTGTTCTCTTTGTTGCATTATTAATTTGGCAGGTGGAGTTGGAGGTAATTACTCACAGAAAATAACATGTGATTTTATAAAACAAAGCGCATTGCATGTCAGATTGAACCTGAGATTCTTGACCCTTTGGCTTGTGTTGGGCCCCCTGTCTTGTTTCAGATACCTGTGAGCTGTAAGCAGATTTGACCAAAGAGAGACTCAAAGAGGTGAAATGTGTAAAAGCCCCTTTCCTACCATCACCAGACAGCTGCTCATATATATTTTCATTTTACTCAAATAAGATTTTGAATGTATGACTTTTGCATATAATTGAGTATTTTTATATTCTTGTGCTCGTACTTTTATCAAGGTAAATGGTCTGAATACCTCTCCCATCATTGGCAGTTCCTGGGCCTGTCCTGCATGTCTCCCTCTGAACAAGTCTCTCTCAGGTGATGTTACATAGACACCTTGATAAGTGTTTGTTTTGGTTCTTGGACTTTTTGGCCCTTCTGGCCTGGATTGAGTTGAACCTAAACAGCTTGTTTTCATGTTTATAAGTAAAATAGATTAATAAAGGTGACAGATAGACATGAAGAAGAGCAGGTGAATGAGGAGATGTTAATAGACACATCTATTCTGTTCTACAGTCTAGCATGAGATGACAATGGTGTCTACTTAGTGGTGATAGCTTTTGCTGCCACCAGATGACAGTATTTATCCTTTCAGGTTGTCTGGACGTTATTACCATGACATCTATGGACCCCTAGTGGAGGGACGAGGAACAGCATGGTCCAGCAGTGCCTGATCTTCCAATGCAGGTTTAACCTTATCTTACAACTACTTTTTAAAATTTTGATAACATAAATCTCCAGAGCCTTTAGATAACACACATATAAATATAATGAATTAAATTCATCTGAGCTAACAAGCTCTATATGTTTAAAAATAGATGTTCAAGTAGCCCATTCAAATGTTTCACACAAAAGAGGGAGAAAACTAGAAAATCATATATCAGTAAATGTTTTTTAAAAGTGCAGATTTTTTCCTAAAGCCTCTTAAAAACCACTGATGAACATGAAAATTCAGATTTGGGCAGATAATTTATTAAACAGTGGCAGGAATATTATTCTTGGAATATTTATCTCAGACTGCAGTGAGCAGGCAGAGTCACATGCATGATAGAAAAGGTCAATGAAATGGATTGAGTGTGGAGAAAATCGTTGCACACTCTTATTTCTCTGCCAAAAGGTCTTCAGTGGCATTAATGTCCTGCTCCCTGTGATATATAATGAAAGATTGTGTGTGTGTGTGCTTGTGTGTGTAAGTCTGTGTGTGAGTCGTTTAGGTCTACTGAGTCTTCATTACACCAGAGCTGGGTCCACTCCTGTCCTCTGCCCTCGCTCGTTGCCTCTCCCTATGCTGGCCAGGAATAATGAATTACCAGTGGATGCCATGGGGGCTGACTGAGTGGCTCAGAAGTGGACTCCATTTTAGTTCAAATTACCTCTCAGAGCCCATTCAAATGGCAGTCTCAGGCTGCTCCCCGCCTCCTCTATGTATTCCTATCTGAGGGTGAAATGATCCACTCACACCCTTTCTTCATTTACTTATTTAAGTACCTGTGATACCAGCAATTTATTTTTTTTATTTTTTTTTTTGGTGGTCAATCGTCTGGTGCTCTAGATTAACATCACAGGACCCAAAGTGTAGAAACAAAACATCTACATAAAAACACAAGAGACGGCACCATCTTTAACAGTGTAAACAACAGTGCATGCCTCAGTGGGATTTATCAGTTCAGTCAGCATGCTCAGCCTTGTGTGCCATTCCTGTCGATTCCTCTTCTTCCTCTGCAGGACAATAATAAAATGACAGCATAAACTTCAGGTGATGGCACATTATGCATGCCATCCAAACAAATCCTTCCCAGTGTAAATTAAACACATCCAGTGCATCTTACAGCCCAGATCAGACTCTGTAAATCGACCAGGGTAATAATAACAACAACTGAATAAAAGGTAATGGAATAAATCAAGGTGAGCATTTCCATTGCATCAACATCTAATCCTGAGAGGGAGACAACAAAAACTCTGCAGCTTGTGGCAACTCAAAAACAGGGTGCAGGCTCAGAATCTATGCCACAGGTCAATATTCATACTCATCCCTTAGTTTTTCATATGAGGGGATACTCTTTCAATCTGGATTCAGTTAATTTACCCACTGATTATAAGATAAGCTCCATTTGTAGGCCCGGGTGCAGGCTTTCAGTGTGTAAATTAAACACGTATTTAACAAAATATGAAACATGAAAAACAATGATTCAGTCAATCTGTTTATGTATCAAAACAAAATCTCTGAGCATGTGGTACAAACCTGAAATCACACAGCTCTGCAGTGTATCCCAACAAACCTGTTTATGGACACACACATTTGAGAAACATGTCCAGTGTCAGCTATACTGCAATAGAACAGAGAATAATCCAAATCATGCTTGCAGTCCTACTTGGGATGCACTAAAGGTCGATGTTTGTCATGTTTTAATTAGTCTTCATTAGTAGGCGTAAGAGACATTTCTGGGAAGCAACAGGCATGCAGCCTATTCACCTCGCTGCTGAGAGATGCACAAAGTTGGCAGGCTAAAACCATCTGGGAAAGTTATTGCTCCTAAAATGGCCTTTGACAGCCCGCCCCCCCCGATAAGTGACAAATTCACAACATATTCGAGGCTGGGGGGTAAAAACAACTCAGGTGCACAGGACAGGGGAGGTGAAAGGGACTGCGTCGCACATGGTGCTTTCAGGGGGAGTCCGGCACTATTAAAGGCTCCAAGCGGCGCAGGGCGCGATGCCACACAGGGAGAGGGGTCGAATGACCGCGTATGACTGACCTCCCTCCACTATAATTAAAGTTGCAAGCTGGACCCGGAGACATAACAGAAATTGTTTCTCGCGTTTCGAATGAATTCCGATCTGAAATAATCTGGAGAGGAAAAAACCCCCCAGTGAGGGCAATGCTGGGTTTTTGACCACCTTCAATGAATGTTTACCTTTTGAGATGATCTGCAGGTGGTTTGGTGCCATCTGGCCTGTTGATGTAATGTTTTGAACATGAAATAGGCGATAGCCCTCACTCGCTTCATTTTCATTTGATCTTTACAATAATAAAAGCATAATTCTGCCTCACTTCATCGCGGTGACCTGAGCAGACATGTAACTGCACTGCCAGCACGATGAAACCTGCTCCCGGGGAACAAAGGTGAAGTTTATTCTGCAGCAAGTGCCTCCCACCTGTCTCCCTTCCACTTGTTCCTCCCTCCTCAGAAAACGCGAGACAGGTGCACGGGGGCATGTGGGCGATCCAAAACCCGCGAAGCATCTTGGGTCCCCCTGCACAGGAGCACCGAGGACCAAAAAACTTCAGGGGCCTCCGAGCTGAGCTGAGCTGAATGAGTGGGTGAGGGAGGGGAGGGTGGGGTG
>CM076667.1:13484101-13496562 GCA_038496675.1 Rachycentron canadum
GCTCCCCTCGCCCCCACCCCCCTCCACCTCCACCACCACCTCCACCATGTTGCATTGCTAGCCTATTTGTTCTGTATGACTGAGAATGTAAACCCATTAACCTTACGGAAATAGCCACCACGTGCAGTTCATTCTTTGCTGTCACAAGTAAGACGTCCCGACATGTGAAGTGTCGCAGACCAGCTGGAAAACTGGTGGCAGAGCAGATCTGTGGCCCTGACACCGTTTGAGTATAATGAAGGTAACGAATGATCACTGTACCTACTGTTATACAGCTCTGAAAAGACTTTATTAATGGGAAGAAGAAAAAAAAAAAAACTTCATTGACTTTCACACTTTTATTTTGAAATTATAGTAAGAGCGCATCAAGCCAATTAAAAGTTGTACAAAAAAAAAAAAACAGTTCAGGAAAAAGACAGTCTGGACATAAGCACGTCGAAGTCGCCCTTTTCATTTTCCCTGAATAAATTCTTGTTTCTCACCCTTCATGTCCACTGACACTGGGCCTGAAAGTCACAGTGTAGGATCAAAGTGAATCAACAGTGGCCTAGTTTTTACTCCAACTTTTTTTTTTTTTTTTTTTTCAAAATAAAACAAAAAGGCAAGAGTTTAGAAGCATTTCCTTATGTATTACAGAGAGAGATACTAGTTCAGGATACAGCTTCCGTTTTATTGTTGGAGTTGTCTTCTCTATTATAATTTTAATCCTATTCAGGGTAGATAATGTAGTAATGTGAATTTTTTGTTTTCATATTCAGTCTCTATATTCAGTCAGTGATTTAAGCTCCCATCATGCTGGCTTTAAAAGATTGACAAACTAAACTAACTGACCCCCTTGTGTTTTCCGTTACTCTCACGGAGACAAACCTGAGCTTGTAATAATGTTTTATAAACCAAGCATTAACTTTCTTTAAATTATACTTTATGAGACCAGAAACCTGTCAAATCGACTAAACTTGCCGCAGTGTAAATTATTATTTTCTGCACCTCAACATGGCTCCAGAAACTTTGCTCCACTTAGTTTTGTCTCTTATAGTCATTTAGAAAACTTAAAAAAAACAACAACAACAACTCTCCTTTCTAAAATTGGGAATAGTGCTTCTGCTGCTTTAAACAACAGGAATTTTTTCTTTTAGACAAAATAAATGGCTACACTCTTTCAAAACTTAAAAAAAAAAAGTGAGTAGTTCAATTGAACGTTTTTCTTATATTAGTGGAGCATTCAAGAGTTTGCTGATGGGAACTCAACTGCATTCAATTAGCCTTCGTGTAATTTAGCTGAGGCCTTAATTGCGCTCAGGGTGGTGCACTTGTTTGTGCTAAGCTCCGTTTGAGACTTCTTCTCTTTAAGAACAATCCCAATTCAAATGAGACTTATCTACGCCAGACCGATCAGACGGATTAAAAGTTATTAAAACCTATAAAGGGCTGAAGCTGGAAGACTCAAAGTCCGCTGCGACTGCAGAGGATTTCTCTGTAAACACATTCACACCACGGAGAAATTATATAGACATCATCTACATGATGAATAAATACTGGGGTAAAGGATCAAACATCTAGATTGCGGGGAAAAAAAATAATGAGACAAAAAGACTTTGTAAAGAAAGGTAGTGCTCTTTACAAGTGTTCAAAAATAAAAAGCCAAACTTAAGTTTTATATATGGTTAAGACTTTTAGAAGAACAAGGCGGAGTTGGGCGTTAACGCAAAAAATATATATATATATACCACAATAATAATGACATTGGTTTCTAACCCAAACGTCCTGTGTCACATATGTTCCCTGTCATTTGCCCAGGTCTGCCATGTTTGAGTCCTACCAGAAAATTCCCGTTTCTGGAAAATTCCTGGCAAACATCGAGGCAATGGAAACAGGTGGAGCCCCCTCCTCAAATCCTAAAATGTATTTCAGATGAATTGTAATCGTGAACTGATTGACTTTTTCGCAGTGCAGACTACAAGCAATTAGGCCCGTTTCTAATCTTTTCTAATTCGGCTGCCATGCTCCTGGCTGACCCGGGATGAAAAACAGGAGGGCAGCGAGCTTCCAGGCCCACAAAAAGCACAATAAAAAAATCATACAGGATCATCAAATAGGAGAGACGTGCTTTCAGGTTTTGAAAGGCACAGGAAGCTGGAGGATTTGGTCCGACCCCTGCATGGTGACAGAGCTGATATCTTAGAGACCCCCATTCATCTGGAGGGAGGGTGGGAGGGAGAGAGGGAGGAAAGGAGCGAGGGGGTGCCGGGGCAGGGTGGGGTGGAGAGAGTGGGGCTCAGGGTGCATCTGCAGAGGTCCCACCGCCCTCTGATCTGTGAGCTGGCACACATCACGGCGTCCATTCACAAATCCTCCTTCAGCGCGTCACCTTTTGTAGTACTCCATAGTACTGAGCGCTGGTGACGTGTAAGACAATCCTACCAAGCAGAATACAGAGGAAAAAATAGGTTATAGGAACTCAAGGACAGGGCACATGCGCACAATGCATACGATTTATTATAGTAGTAGGAGGGGTGTGTGTGTGTGTGTGTGTGTGTGTGTGTGTATATATATATATATTTATATGTGTGTGTGTGAGTGCGTGTACGGGGGGGTGTTAAACTATAAGTGAATATGAAATAGACTCAGTTGCTGGATTTATAGGCTGCATAGAAACAGAATCAGACGCTACGCTACCAGCCTTGAATTAAAAAAAAAAAAGAAGAAAAGAAACAGGGGATATTAACCCTTCCCTGCAAAGCTAAAGAGATGGTCCAGTGCTTTTTAAAGCAAACTCAAGCGTTTGCTTGTTTGGTAAAACCTGACAGACATGACTGGTGCGATAATCAATATTTGCTGCTCCCCTGAACAAGAACTGAATATATTCGTGGCAAATAATAATTTTATTCAGCCTATGCTTTAACCATAAAGCGGCAATCTCCATGTAGCTAGACTTGAAATAGTAAAAATAATAATGCTTATTGATCAGGTGATCCTTTTGTCGGCGAATCTGCAGATTACAACAAGAATTTCCCTCAAAGTTTGACGGAGGTTACATGACATGAGTCCTATAACAAACTAAAGCAAAAAAAAACACCTGAATATGAAGAGTGTGCGTTTGTTCTCCACGTGTGAAATGATGCCAGATCAGACACATCCGCGTCTGCAGAAATTGTTTTTTTTAATGGTTTTGCAGAAGCAGTCTTCTCGGGACCTGGGCCATGTTTTTGTCAAAATGCAAAGAGCAAAAAAAAAAGAAAAAAAAGAACAGGCCTATACGCCCACGATACAAGCCTGTGTGGCCTGCCACTGATTTATTTAGATTAAAAAAAAAAGAAAAGAAAGAAAAATGAAAAAAAGATATATATTTTGGATTTATAAGTGAGTTTCCCCGCGTCTGGGCAGCACAGGCCTGGACACAGACAAAAACACTGTAGCTGCCACAATAAAAGCTGCCTTTCAAATTTACAATGGTTTTTTTTGTGTGTGAATGAAAAACACGGAACAGTTTAAAGACTAAATGTGGAAGAGCTTTATTATCTACATCTAATAACATCTAATAACCAATATAGAGCAAAACAATATACCATTAGAGACAAAGCAAATGTGGTAACAAAACAATAAGTCAAAAAATCTTTATATGACTCTTATTGCAATAAATAATTTAAAAAAAAACTTAAAACAGCTATATTGAAATATGCAAATGATGCTATGCTACAACAATATTTTAACCCTTAATCAACCGGGACAAAGTGTCCTAGAAGACATTTTCATTCACGCCCAGAAAAGTAAACCTCACAGTCTCGCTCATGTGTCAAAGCAGAGAAATTCTCAGTAAGTAAAGCAACGATACTGAGGACTGGGATGAGCCTTTCTACTAAAACAGGACACGGTACTTATTTTTGGCTTTTCATCACCACAGACCAAAACGAGCCGGTGCAAAGTGAAAAGACAATAGTGACTGAAAACCCCACAATAGTGGGGATTATGGGACTTCTGAAGTATACACTGCAAAAAATACACTTACGGTCTAGTTTTGAAGCTGAAAAGCTAGTTTTTCCTTGTAAAGACTGCAGCAGACTGAGATGACTTCTTCACCCCAGTGTTTCACTTTCCTGATGCCCCCCAACGTTGTTCCAGAGCTTAAAAGCCCTAATTCACCATATATTATTACCTTAACACAAGTTTTTTGTTCTAAAACACTGCTTCAAAATGGAAACTACTGAGATCACTTATATATATCACTTTTTATGGAACTTTCAGATTTGGGGCCCAATAACAGACTAGTTTGTGCATTAAAATGTGGATTTTTTTTTTTTTTTGCAGTGCGCACAAGCTCTTATTATAATTCAGAGGCTGAAATGGTGTCATTTCCTCCAGACATCCCTGTTTTGCTGGGAGGTTAGAGGCCAAGCCCAGGCGGTAGCGGCCTGTCTGTGCCTCCATTGTCTGCTGCTTATTTAGCGCTCAACATTAATCTGCGCTTCCCCTCACAAGTGAGAAACAATCGCAGCATGAGAGTGGCCTGTCTAATTACATCTTTCACTCCCAACTTTCACTTCAGCAGCCGACCCGAGAGCTTGGATGGGCTCTTTGTGATGGGGGACATGTGGGATATGACCGGGGGAGGCGGGGGTGTCGCTCAGGTAGATTTGGGATAAGACTTTCTAAAAAAGATCAGACAGCAGTAATTCACGTTTAATTGAAGAAGAGCCTCCAAATAGCCACTAGAAGCCAGTGATGTTGCACTTTATGAATTTGCAGGCGTTAGAGCTGTCCAGACCCGTTTGAACACAAATCCAGATTAACTCCAAACAAATATTTTAGGTAATAATACTTCCACAATAATTGCTTTGCAATTTGCACAAAGCCTGTATTTAAGTGCTGAAAAGTCAAGGATGTGATTTTTTTCCCGCAGGACAAAACCTTGCTTAGACTTGATCTTAAATTGCAGGGTTTATCCTGCCACGAATACAAATTAAAAACAATAGTTGTGGGCCACAAAACCAACCGCCACATTGTCCAGAAACCTCGACCTTTACATCAAGTGTGCGCAGTTCAAAGACACCATCAACCTCTCCATGTCAGAGCGGCTGATGCACAAATAATCACATTGTAGGTTACAACGAAATATCCTTCAAATGAGATTGAATTGAAAACATTTGGATCAGTTACTCCCACTTACAGGAACCTACAGGAAAAGAGATGCATGCTTGTAATAATAATAATAAAAAAAAAACAAGGCATCTGACTTTCTAACTGAATTGTTCAAAGGCTCCTCACTCAGTCTTAGTCTCGCTGCTCCTCCTCGATGCCCCCGTGTGTGTGTGTGTGTGTGTGTGTGTGTGTGTGTGTGTGTGTGTGTGTGTGTGTGTGCGTGCGTGTGTGTCTTTTTACGCGCGGCCCCGGTTCAGTCGCCAGCGGAGAACCGGTGGAGCCATCCCTGCTGCCCGGTGGCGTCCTGAGAGGAGAAACGCAAACTTAGTGCTGGTCAGCGAAAGTTGCTCAAAGTTTTGTCTTTGGCGCGACTCGCCATCCCGAGCACCGAGCACAAAACAGTTTGTTTGCATCACTGATTTCTTTTAAAGGGATACGGACCCAGTTCTCTGTCGACCGCAGGGTCACGACAGGCGAACATGAGAACACGTTTGAAATCACGCAGGGGCGAGTCTTTGGCTGTCGCGTCTCACTTTTGATGCGTTTTGCTGCCAATTATGAGGCGACATGACACATTAGACAATCCTGAAAATCAGATGGTTACATTTCACGATATAACCAGGAAAATCCTGTCGCTGTGGGTTTAAAAAAAAAAAAAAAAAAAAAAGATAAATCATTGCTTTGTGATTAAATTGGATTTTCAAGAAAACCCAGTTAGTGCAGCCTCGGTTCAAAACATGAGTAACAGACATGCAGCGTTTCTGTCCGCATTTAACCTTGGCCAGCTCACTGACTTCACTCCGACTCCATTTGACCTCACAGGTGTTAGAATAACCTTTCATGCGTCTATATTCTGAGACATTTCCAACACAAACTGCTTTTCTCACTGATGTATTTTCACCTGCTATTTAAACACATGTTGCCTCAAATCTTTCCACGCCACGGCTCCACAGAAACATCCACATGAGGCCACTTACTCTATTTTGATGGGATTGTGTATAATCTGGCTCCATATGTATATTTTTGCTTTTATTGGTGCTAAAATGAAACCGCATTTAACTACGTGATTTCTAAAAGTGCCCAGAATTTAACTTCTTCACAACTAAGATATGTTACAGTGAACTAAAGTAAAGTGAAAACCCACTATTCCTCGTTTTATTGGGGGACCCTCAATGCCCTGCAAGCAAGGAACCCCGGGGGTCCCCGCAACCCACTTTGACAAGCGATGCTTCCATCTCCCTTTGTTTTTATAAACACAAACGAGCCGGTGTGCATCGTGTTTTCCTTTGCAAACTTAAACTCCAACAAATTAAGTTACATGTTCATTAACACAGATGAATTATTTGGAGTATCCGAGGGCATGCACAGGATTTAAATTAGATTTCTTCTCCGTTAGTCCAGGACTCTTTCCCTTTACCAAGGCGAGGATGGGCGTTTGAGAACTGCTCTGGAGTCTGCGTCACGTGGCCTGGTTTCTGCCACACTATTGGTCCAAGGCACGTGTCTGGGAGGACAGTGGGAAAACGTCACTCGGGGGGCTCGTATTGAAAATAAGAACAAAACTCCAGAGTGAGAGTATTAGAGCATCAGTTTAGGAGCCTCTTTATTTACCCTTAGTTTAGTTTAGGTGTAGGCATTACTGAGCACACTGAAATCGGATAACACTAAATTGGATGGTGCGCAAATGGCACATGTTTTAGCTCTACGGTGTCAGTTGTAACCCGAGATTGAGGGAATATATGTCAAAAAGTATGCTTTTCTCAGAGGACACTATCGCAAGGCTTTGCATGGTGTCCAAGGCACTCACTAGTATTTGAGTTTTATTTTTTTTTTATTTATTTTACGCGTGCGTTTTTGTTTTTTTTTTTATTTAATTTCCCTGAAGTTCTTTGCGAATTTTATTGCAGCGGAGAGAGCGATAAAGGGGTTAAAGAGAAGTGAATCAGTATGGAAGAAAATGATCACGGCAACAGAGACGTGGTGGAGCGGCAGGAGTCGGCGGATGAATCAAACAGAGCCATCCTTCCCCTGTTACAGGCGCCGGGGAACCTGCAGATCCCTCACCGGGTCACCAATTTCTTCATCGACAACATCCTGCGGCCGGATTTCGGGAAGAGAAAGGACGGGGGCGCAAACCGCGAAGAGAGTGGCCTGGCATCGCGGGAGCGCCACAACAGCCCCGCCGCCCCTCAGACCGAGCCGGTGGGGAGCACGGTGCCGGCGGAGGGGACCTCCACTCCACACACGGTTACCGCGGCTAAGAAGCCCACTATAGCCGCCGAGGAGCCCCTGAAACCCCGCGGGGAGAACGGAGACCAGTGCCTAAGCTCAGACTCAGACAGTTCCCAAGCCAGCTCAAACCCAGCCGTGTCCCAGCCCATGCTGTGGCCAGCCTGGGTCTACTGCACCAGATACTCGGACAGGCCTTCTTCAGGTTGGTGGCTCCGTGCATGCGTTTTACTGCACCGTCTTCTCGGTAACCTGAAATACCCCGTAACACTGACCCCGGATGCCTTGACCGACTTCTGCCGAGCAGAGCAGAGCGAACCGTGCAGTGCACCGCACACTGAGAATTAACCAAATATAAATCCAATCTAAAAATACAGAAATATTACTCAATGCAAAGCACAAATCCAGTGATCGGCTGCATGAACAGCGTGTCTTTGTGCAGCGCAGAGGAAAAAAATCATTAATTCCGTTTTAAAAATGGCTTTTCACTGAGAGTTTTACAAGCAAACGAGAAAGAAGAAAATATTTCTTTTAAAGCAGCAACACTTTGTAAAATTATTTATATTTTAATTCCTCAGCAAAATATAAAAACGAGCCATTTTTGGGACTATAACGCGAGGATTTGCTCCATTCAGGCAGTTTTCCTGCACATATCCTTGGGTTATGAATGGTAGCTGGTGCTGGGCTCCTACATGCAGACCATAGTAAACATCAGCGCGTTGACAGGCTGCCTGCCAGAGAATCTGCTCAATATTATTTGGTTCGCTTGTCATAGCTGTTTTTGCTCCACAGTAGCGTTAGACGAGTTGTGTTTGGGGTGAATTAAAAATGCATGTTTTCACAATGGACGCTCCCACTGGCTCATGGAGCCTATATCCCGGCCAGCAATGAGCTTTGTAGTATTATTTCTAATCTTCATTGGGAAGAAAACACTGGCTGCAACTTTCCAGCCTGGAGCAAGGTTAATATCTACTGTATTTTTTTTAGTGTCCATCAAAAGTGGAGTACAACTTGTTCTCATGCATTATGTAACGCTGTATAGAGTGGCGTAGGCGACTACTACGAGTTGTAGAGCTACACAGTTTTTATATGGGCTGCTTGAAAAAAAAAAAAAAAAAAAAAAAAAAGACACAGGCTGATTCATCTCTAAAGAAGTTCGGCCTGTATTATGTCGTTTTAATGTTTTTTGTCACTGTTTGGTGGAGGGAACCAAACACTCAGCCCAAAGCTCCACCAAACAGGCCTCGATCCAGATAGAAAATTAATGTGTAGCGATCTAATGTGCTGCTCTGATTCTGTTCACGTTTGTCCATTGAGGAGCTTTTCAAGTGGCTCACAAAAACAAAAATGCAAAGTAGCTGCATCGAAATTTATCTTGTTTTTTCCCCCCTCAACTCACCTGCAACAGCAGTGGCTGAGATGTGTCACTGATGTTTTTCCAGTGTTGTCCTATTGGCTAATAATTCCTTACTACTAGAGTGTGTGTGTGTGTGTGTGTGTGTGTGTGTGTGTGTGTGTGTGTGTGTATACGTACGTAGCCTATGTGTGTGCAAGTGAAGAAGAGGGATAGAAACAGGGAGGGAGGGGAGGTTTTTGCTTCTTGGTGGTTTTCTCCAGTGGACACTGCCAACATTTTACAATCACTTCTTTTTTCTTTTTTTTTTACCCTCTCGTCCAAAAACTTAATTTGTGATTTTTTTTTTTTGAACAAAAAAGCTTCTAAAGACAGTAATCTAATGTCAGCGTATGTCTGAACAACCATTTGTTTACTTATTTAAAAATTTTGGAGATTGAAAGAAGTTTTTTAATCTACATTTTCTTCAGAAATACACTTTATGCAGACTTTATACTTTATCCTTCAGATACATCCATGGACATTAGCCCACATGAAAAGCAGCAGATCAGTATGTTTCAGGGATATTTTAATGGGAAACTAAAAATGTTTCTTTCTTTGATGATAAAGTTTAATGAGCCGTGTGTTTTATTTCTGCTCATTATAATGACACTGGCAAATCAATGTGTCTGTGTTTGTGACCCCTCCGTCCCCAAATCCCCTCCACTTCAGGGCCAAGATCCCGCAAACCAAAGAAGAAAACGACCAGCAAAGAGGACAAGCGACCACGGACGGCCTTCACAGCAGAACAGCTGCAAAGACTAAAATCGGAGTTTCAGACAAATCGGTATCTGACCGAGCAGAGGCGGCAGAACCTGGCGCAGGAACTGGGCCTGAACGAGTCCCAGATCAAGATCTGGTTTCAGAACAAGAGGGCCAAAATCAAGAAGGCCAGCGGCACTAAAAACAGTCTGGCCTTGCACCTGATGGCACAGGGACTGTACAATCACGCCACCATCACGTCGAAAGACGAAAAATCAGACAGCGATTGATTTTCCGAGAAGTAACAGCGGCCTCCTGACGAAAAAGAAGCTATAGTAATCCTATATACTTTGTTTTATAAAAGATATCACAGCAAAACTCTGCCTACAGGAATATTACATGACACAGCAGATAAAAATACCACAAAGTACTAAATGCTGACCCACTAAACACAGCCAACAATGGGTCCAGAGCACCAGAAGAAATAATTACAAAAATACTCCAGATGAACAGTAAAGTTACTGCAGGAACACAGTGATCTCTGTAGGTTCCTATAGGAGTATTATAGTGATTTTTCGTTACAGGGGAGGTTTAATCAAGCCTACAATGCAATAATTTCACCGAATAAAGGGCCAGTGTATAGAGTATACCAGCATAAATTGTTTAAAAAATAACAGAGAGAGATATTTCTGCAATATCACGTCTATAAAAGATGTTGTATAAAGGTATGTTTTCATTGTTTGTCGCCCCCTCCTCCTCCTACTTCCCTCCCCACCCCCAACCCCAGGAGGTACAATTGCTTACACCCTTCATTTTCCTATAGGCCTACTGCTCCATGATTGTCATCATTTTACATTTAACTGGCACTTGACGTTTCGATCTGTCAGTGAAGTGAACAAACTTAAGTCCAAAGAATATTTTTCTGCTGCATCCAGGCTACTGTGAATTTAAATAAATGCTAACACGATTTTATTTCCATGCTTGTTGGTTTCCTTGGTTGTGTTTGATGTTAAAAAAAAAAAAAAAATGGACAGGAGGTTGTTTTTGAGTCTCACTCGCAGACCTAATTGGGCAGACAATGAATTTTGATACGTTTTTTAAAAAGAAATTCACAGGAACAGTTTATTATTATAAGTGACAGAGAGGTAGCGATTTTTTCTAACACGCCACTTCACTAAAATGCTGACTTAAGCCTTGTTTCTATGTATGTGGTCGTCTCATAGCCTTTAAACAACTATTATGCGCGTATTCCCTTCGTTATACCAATGCATCAGTGCAGCTATTATAGTTTTAAATAGCAATATGAGTCATTTTTTTGTAGCTAAATGATTTCAATGCTATAATGCTGCCCATAAAGTCACAGAAACAACTCTGTAGCATAAAGACAATGATGACAACCATTTTGCGCACTCTTGAGTATAGACTATAAATGCAGGTTATTGGATGTTCTTGTTAAATCTTTCTCTATATACATTTTTATTACATATCCATATATCATAAAAGGCAAATCCGTCAGTGACTGTATTACAAATGTTGGAAATCTCTTATCGTTGTTGAAAGGACTTCATATGTGTATTTATATAGATTATATTGAGAAAAAAAATCTATCCAATGACCAGTGTTGCTTTAGAGTAGATATCTGAGGTGTTTACACTGCTTGTTTATCTTGCAATAACTTCTTTTTGTTCTTTTTTTTTTGTGAATGAAAAATAGTTTATGGGGCCTTTGCATGAAAGCTGCAATTTGTTGTACTTGGGCAAATAACTGTGTTTATAAACTTTGGTCTTTATCGACGAAAGTATGATCGAGCTAAGTTTTAGACTGTATCCATACCAAATTGTGGACTTTTTGCCTTTTCAAAGTGTTTTTGTTGTGTATCTGCAAAAAGTGTGTGTGAATTAAAATCCACCAAACAGAAACACACTTTGCCTTAAAGTTCAAGTGTGAACTTTTTATGAAACAGAACTGTGCCGAATCAGAGAAGCAGTATTACTTCAAATGCAGACTATTCAAGTTTAATGCCTTTATGAAAACTGCTGGTACGACATTATGAATTTACTCATCAGCGTATATCTATCTATATATGAACATGTTTAAATAAAATTACAACACAGAGTTGTAGAATACAATGCTATTTTTTATTTTATGTTGGAAGTATTCTTTGGTATAAATGTACATAATTTGTATCATGTATTAATTGTGTAATTAACTGCCTCCTGAAAACTGCAAAAGAAGAGTAAATAAAGCTTGAAGATTATACACAAAGTTTCTAGCATGTATATATAATGCAGAGGGTTCAAATATTGATCTAAAATGCTGAAAAAATAACTGAGGTCTGGCTAAAGCAGCAAATGTGACCTATCAATGCTGAGCTTCTGCAGGCCTGAAAAAAAAACAAAAAAAACAAAAAAACAATTGCATTATATTTGGCAAAAATCGTCCAGAAGTGAAATACATACAATAGTTTTAAATAAAGGTTTTAAATAAATGTTGCCAGATGTAAAATAATTACAATTTTGATTACAAACATTATTCATTTGCATAGCACAACAAACACCTGCTCATTCTATGGGCAGTTCAGGATCAGATTCATGGAGGATCAAATTCACGGGTTTTGAGATTAAAACATTAGAAAAGCATCAACATTATGCAAGGGAAAGCCTTGAACAATTCCCAGGCATGTTTCCTCAACAATACCTTATCTGCATTTCCATACTTGCACCACTAGTCTTTGAACGCCATGTCTAACGGCCAGTGACTACCCATTAGAGCAGATAGGGCTGCTCCCAGCAGTGTCTTCATGACGGTCAGTCCTCCTCGCTGCTTCTGAAAAGAGCCTGTGCTTCTATCACAGGGCAGAAATGGGAGTCGAAAGGATGGAGAGAGAGAGAGAGAGAGAGAGAGAGAGAGAGAGAGAGAGAGAGAGAGCTGTCTCTTATACACATCTTAGGAAGACAAGCACTGACGACATGATCACCAAGGATCGCCATAGTCCATGCTA
>CM076667.1:13496906-13516906 GCA_038496675.1 Rachycentron canadum
GAGAGAGAGAGAGAGAGAGAGAGAGAGAGAGAGAGAGAGAGAGAGAGAGAGGGAGGGGATGAGGGAAAGAGAAAAAGAGAAAGAGAGCAAGAGAGAGAGAGAGAGCAATGAAGGTCAAAGCCTGTCATGGCTGCAGGTGGCTGGTTTCCCCCCTCCCACCCTGCAGTAACCCATTCTCCACACACAGCTTTCTCACTCACTAACTCGTACGCTCCCTCTCTCTCCTACACACACACACACAAATACACACTTACTATGACTTGGTTTTATTATATTCTTGCCTGACACGCACACATCCACACACGCACACCAACACGTTTCATTCATTTCTGTTCCTCCTCACATATGCACATACCCCTGTTGTTTTGGTCCTTCATTCAGCGCATCAATAGGAACCTTCATCAAAATATTCAGAGGCAGAGAAGCTCCCTGAAGTTCAGATAGGGACACCAATGCATGAACAATAGCTGAAGCTGTAAGGGTGCATGGCCACATTCTCCTGGAACAAAAGCTTTCATCTGACAATCATTCATCTCATCTCTGACAGAGCGAGATTCAGGTGGTCAAGTGACCTCAAGTGGTCGTTGATCATGGCTCTAATCTGCAACCGACAAGTCCTGCATTGCTGTCAGAACGTGAATATATGACAGTATAAATCATCTGTAATCTGTGTAGATGAATAAATATCTCTGCCAGAAGAGGATGCAGAAAGTCTAAAAATGCCTGGAATAAAAGTTATCTTCTGCAGTGCTGCTGACAATTCCAGAAAGTTCTCATGCTGGAAAAATGGAAGTGAGCGCAGGATACATCAGGAAAGTATCAATGTCTACCTCTAAACACAAAAGGGCCCCATCCTGCTATGACCTCTCTTACCATCCTCCCCCTCCCCTACTGTGTCATTTACCCACAGTTTTTAAATGCTTCCTACGGCCAGAGTGGAATCTGCTCAGAGGTGCCTGGGCTTTGTGGCGGAAACATAATTAAAGTGGTGAAAGATGTAAAAGGTGAAGAATGGGGATGACATCAGGCCAATTTCACACTTGGCACTCGAATGGCTAGGTCCAAGCCAGGACTCTTGCCTCGCAACACAGATCAAAGCCCACTGTCACCGCACCAGTGCAGGAAAAAAAAAGGCAAAAGGACACCTAACTATGCTAATCCCCAGGACGAATATATTTTAATCTTGTTAGAATACAAGTTAATGCCGTGGCTCAGTGACTGAACTTTTTGGCAAGAATGAGAGGTGGACAGAACTACTTTTACCTTTTCTACATGAGGTGCCTCTGTCTGGCACCGGATAAACAGTCAGAGTCTGAACAAACTTTTGGGCAAACTCAGCGTATTATAAAGCCACATACTGTACAGACTGCAGATAGCAGTCACAAGCCACTGAAAAGGCAAGCAACAGTTTTCATTAAGCACCATGGAGAGGAAAAAAAAAAAACAAACAAAAAAAACACCCAACCCCAGTAGCTGTGTCAGTGACCCCGTCTGAATCCCCACTAGGGCACCTAACATGCAAAGGAAATGAGTATTTTGTGGACTGGTTTGTCCCCTCTCACATTGAGCACTCCCTTCTCAAAAGCACCTTGGTAACCCTTGATCTCTCATGTATGGAAGTCAGGGCACTGGGGCCTGCAGAAGTTGACTGGGCAGACAATAGCGAGCGGATGCTTTCTGGAAAAGTCACACCCAGGCAACTCTCATTTCACACACTGTGTTTGAGTGACCCTTGAAAAAAAATGCAAGACTTTTCACTAAGGATTCTTTTTGTTCACTTAACGAAATTCGGGAAGAAAAAAAAAAAAAAATCAATGTTCTTATTTCCCTCCATGTAGCCACCACATCTGGTTTCTAGAGTGGACATTTTCTGCTCAAAGAAACTGAATTAAAACATGAAATCTTGCATTAAAATTTCACAGTTGTTTATAACATGTTTTGAACCACAATGCTTTTTCTTTACGTTGGCTGAATCGTGGATGCGTCTCAAAGAGATTACTCTTCTTTTGGACAAAATGTGGAGACAATAAGGAGAGAACAGCGTAGGATATATTTGCTCATAAGGAGTAGGTGTTTGTAAAGAATCAGCTTATGTTACATTTCAGATGATGACAGGATGTATCTGTTGTTTCAGTTACACTATGAGTTCAATTCTGATTATTTTTTTGCAGGCTGCATATAACAACATTGACTACGGCTTTGGGATAATTACAGGGATTCTGAGAACAGGTCACAACTAACATCCAAAATGATGTACTGATCTCATAGTTACCTTTTACCCAAAATGACATCAACAGATTTAGTCCATTTCTAACTCCATGTTAAAGCTTAACATAATGACGGCTGCAACTAACAATTACATTTCATTGTCAATGACTCTGTTCGCATTTTTCATTAGTCGATTAATCATTTGGTTGATAAAATTACAAAAGATACTGAAAAACGCCAGTCACAGTTTTCCAGAGCCTGACGTGACTTTTAAATTGCTTGTTTTGTCCGACCTTCAATTAAAAAACCAACAGATATTTTATTCACCATGGTAAACATTACTGAATGACAGGAAACATTTCCTCTTGCTGCGTTCAGGGGCTTTGCTTGATGAACGACTTGAGCCTTTATCGAAAATCAGGAATGCTGTTAAATACTTATCTGTCAATCAATTAATTGATGCATCAACCAATGGTTACAGCACTATATATATTGATAACACCCTTAATAGGACTAAAATATATGTAAAATCTATAACATTTCACTTTACATTGTTTCCCATATAGAGCGAGTAATATGTAAAAATCAAAAGCAAAGACGAACATACAGGTTTTTCCCCCCATACATTTCTGGATCATTTTGGTTTTATTAAGCTCTGGTTAGCCATTCATTTTCAAGATATGGCCATGTGATCATTTACATTTTTCCCCCAGAACATTTCTTATTCTAAACACACTTTACATTATCAGTCCAGTTAGACCAGCTTCAAATACTTTTGAATTGTAGTTGATTTATAGTTGAGCGCTTAAGTTTCTTGGCCATTCATCTTGTACAGTATAAAACATAATTGTAAAGATTTCCTCAAACTCCATCTTGGAATACCTGAGGAATAAACTTTTAGCAGAACCTACCTACATCTGCCCTTTGCAGCTTAAAATAAGGTGGTAAAATAAGGTAAAATATGGGTATCTGAAACAAAACAAAACCTCCATAATAAACAAGCTTTTAAAACAAGTTGTGCCTGCACAGATACACTTCTCTGATATCTCATACTAAGTTCCAACCCGACATTGGGTGTTTTATGTTGTATCTGTAATGGATGAAAGTAAACAATGTTGAATATCTTCTAAAATAAGTACCGAGTTCATTCTTAACAATATCACAAAGTCAAGAGTAAAACATTCAGCACTCTGGTGGAAATACAAACGCACGCAAAGGTATCAGTGGTAATGCGATATGCTGCATTATAATTTCATAATTCATAAGGGAGTCTGTGCAATGAAAACTAGATCTCTTGAAGAGAAGAAGTCAAGGTGATTGTGTTTCTAGGTGTGTCTCAAAAAGGCTCTCTCACATTCTTCTTCTACATACTAAATTAAGATGTACAATGTACAGTCATGCCAGTTCAGGCCTCTTTTTTACTGAGTTTGTGTTGCTTGCTGACACACAGCTAGACAGGGTCAAGGATACATCTGACTCACCTCAGGCCCCTTGCTCTCCCCAGGGGCTGGCCTGTCACTCACTTTGTGGTTACGCATCATAGCTGACAGAGGCACAAAGTAAGAGCTCGATGCTGCATCAACAGCAGCAACATCATCACCAAAACCCATCCTTAGTATGACATCTTCCTCCTAGTCCACCAACTCTCTACACTGTGGAAGGGAAGAGGAAAAAAAAACATTCACACCAAGAGGCAATAATAAAATGTCATTCAGTTTGAGGAGGAAGACCTAAAAATAGAAGATATGGACGTTTACCTTAAAATTTTCCACACTGCAGCCTGGATATGGAATGATTTGCAATAGAGTTGTTCTGAAGTGGCAGCCAGACCTGCAAAGGTTTAAAATGATTGGGTGTAATGCTTAATTTCAGTCAGTTTATTGAGACTGAATACACACATCTTCGCTCTGTGAGACATTTAAAATGGGTCTCTAGCTCACTGAAATAGCACTGAGTTGGTGTAGCGTATAGCTTTTAATTGGTATTAGTTAGATGACATAATAAGCACATGCATAGAGCTGTTTGACTAAGAGAAAGCGGTTTCAATGATCACTGATGATAGCACTTTGTTCTGTCTAGATTAAAAATGAATATACACCGAAACACTGTACTGCACCACTTTGGAATATAAATGATGCGGTGGCCAGCGCTAACAATACAAACTAAGATATATCACGATTAAAACATACACAATATATGAACAACATAGCTTTGGACAATCTTAGATGCTACAGAGCAGAAAATTCTGTGATAATCAGCGAGCGCCCGTTGTGCTGAGCTGCAACTGATAATTTGGAGAGTAAAATGGTTACTCACCAAAGACGTGTGTGAGGAGTTTAAACATGCTAACAGTTTCCATTACAATGTAGTAAATGTTACAATAAATATCAAAAAGCTCATTTTACATAGATGTTTCGCACTTGGCTGCATTTGTACTCTGAACAAAGTAGAGCCGTGGTTTCACGAACAATATCTGGTTGAATTTCACATTTTAAACTTCATTTATTTTACACAAGAGTGTAGAGCAACATTTGGTTCTATATCTAGCTATATTGTGGTTGAAAATAGAGCACTGTCGTGATTTTTGATGAGTCTGCGACAAAAGAGGTTTCACTGGTTTCAGCACCATCTACCTGTCTAGACATCTTTAGATTGCAATTCGTACTCAGACGGCCAAATACACCAAAGATAATCATCTCAGTTTCAGATGGCATACAAGGAGAACTGCGGCTCAGTCGACTGTGCCTTAGCTCACAGTAGTGGGCGTTTCTCTTTCTCCCTCTCACTCATTTTGCTGCATGCTGCCATTTTAACTGTTCCTGAGTGGCAGGCGAGAGGGCGGGGTTGGTAGTGGCGGCCATGATGGGGGAATCTCTACACCCACTACTGAGGAACAGCCTCAACATCAAAGATAATTCATACATTAGGCTATGTATTGGTTCAGGTCAAAACCAGGGACATATTGGTAAAGAGTATATACCCAATGTCTATGTATATATTGAATCATGACCTATAATAAGTGTGAGTAATGTCTTGTGTGTATGACAAAACATTTCTGAGAGTATAAACATACTAAATATGTTATTCTGACAATTTATCAGTATTGAGAAAACTCCCTACTTATTATACAAAAATGAAGTTTGTAAACATCACTATGTCTACTTTTTTCCTCACAAAGACATACTTATAATTGCCGCATTACTTGCTGCAATAATTCTGGAGAATCATTGCAGAATATTTTCATATCTCTTGAGTTATGCAGGTACATCCTTTTTTAGTTCTTGTTGGATGCTTAGAAGGGCAACAGATCATTGTGCAATGTTCCAATATACTTCATTTTCATGGAGATAAAACAGAGAAATTAAATGAAATGGTATGTCTGACCAAGAGAAAACTGGCTTTAGTTCAACAAGGCACAATATAAAAACAGCTCAGAAAGACAATTCTTCATCAGCCATGTTAATGTTAAATATTGAGTGAATGTAAGAATATTTTTTACAACAAATTCAAAGATTACTTACTGTGCAGGAGAAATAAAATGTCCAAAAATGTATCAAAATAAAACAATCATGAATCAAAAAAGAGCAAGGCTTCCTTTGCCATTGAATATATGTCATTGAATATATGCCCCAATATGTTACATATTGGGGCAAAAAAAAAAAACAACCAAAAAAACAAAATCAGTCGTCCTGCCAGGAAGTGTCATCATGAGGTCAGATTAACTAAAGCAAACAAACATAAAATTCTCAGAAAAGTGTAAATTCAGAGCTGAAAAGTAAAGACATTAGTCAGCAATATTGTGTCTTACACAACTGACCTGACGTTCTCCAACTTAACTGAAAATGTCACAATTATTCAAATCCAAAATAGGAACTTTTGCCAAAAAAAAAATCATGCTTGTGGTCGCTCAAAGCAGATTCTGTGTTATGTGGGTCACATCCATATCCCCGCCTCATTTCCCCACCCCCAACCCAGAAAATTAAAAAAAAAAAAAAAAAAAGTCTTCCTTGGATAACCCAAGTGGCTCCTGACCAACTACAGTTGAGGTCAAAGTTCATTATGTCCCCTTGGCAACACCGGGGCAACAAGCAAGTGTGTCTAGACAGGTCATGGTATCCCCCCCAATGCCCAAACTAACCCACCACCCCTGGCTCTTTCCGGAAGGAGGTGTCAGCAGCAGCCAAGTGCAGGGTAAACAGGGCAGGGGGGGGAGGTGGCCTTTCACCCTCGTGAGGTCGGATCAGCACCTCCACCCTCCAATGATCAAAGATGAGGATCCTCCATGCCAGGGCCTTGGTCAAAGGGGGCAGGGTCGGGAGATGAACTCCGCGTTTCTGTAATCTAGACGTGTCCAGACCCGATTGTCTTCTTTCACAGCCCAAAATGGACCCTTCCGGTGGCACTGATTACATTAGGGAGGACAGCCTCTTTTCACAGGGGAGCCCGGACAAAAGAGGCGCTTCCGTGCCCCTCGCCATCTGGTCCCAAAATAACAGAAAAGGTCCCAGGAAAAAAAAAAAAAAAAAAAAAAAAAGCCCAGCCAGCACACAGCCTTAAATGAAAGGAAAGCTGTTTGAATAGATGGGATGGCTGGACAGATAAGCAAACATACAGTAAAGCCTCACACATTTACGCAGAGATTGGAACCCAATCTACATCAGCAAATAAAGCAGTGTACATGGGCTCTGATGAGCAGACCTGCAAATCAATGATGGATTTAAGCAAAAATGGGATTCTGCTGTGCACCAAACAGAGAACTGTGCCACACATACATCATTATTATTGCAAACCATCAGTGCCCAGAGGCTCTTCCATTAGTTTTAAACTTATCTTCTGTATGTTGTACTACCATGGACCACACAGATAGATATGTGATGGAAATTAGAAGAAAAACACTAAAATATGTGAGAGTTTTTAATACAATACAATCGTTAGGAATGGAGATAAATAATTCAAGACGCTATACATCAAACATAACAAAAACTCACAAAGCCGATACATAGGATATCCAAAAAGATTTTAACTTTGATATAGCATGCATCACATTGAACTGCCAATTAGCAGTTTTCATAGCTTCATGGACGCTGCAAACTGTATGTTTGTCCTAACCCTGTCTGTTAGTTTCAACATGTGCCCAGTCCTCTTTCTTGAGTTTTTTTGTCCATGTTTTGCACATGTTGTCATGACATTTGGCTCTTTGCCTTTTTGTGATTTAGACTAATTGCAGATCACATTGCCTTAAAAATTCCCATAAATCCAAGTGCCGATTACTTTACCTCTGTTATAGCTGAAAAATTATACTAACTGGCATTACACACAATATCACCATTCTCTGTATTATTGTTTATTACAGTGATAACGTTATTTTATGGCTGAGATTATTTGCTATTGTTATTCACTGTGCTATCTTTTATTATGTATCTCTGTCTATACTACATAATGACAACCCAGCTATTAATACTCAGATAAAGAGTCTGAGTTTCAAAAGACATCACAGTTGTAATAATCAGTCACCTGAGCATCTTTGCTGTCAAACAGTTTTAGTTTGCTGGAAATATTGTCTATGTATTTGAAACCCTAACATGAGATGAATCTAAAAGTAGAAAATGTTATAAAATAGCTACCATGTACCTCACTGCTTTCCTGCACAGCTTTGTTCAAGGTATAACAATGTGGTCTGTTAAATTCAGCAACCTCTTTGAGAGGTTTACATGTTCATCATGCAGGCATTGCAGATAAGCTACATGGTGTTATACTGTCACAAAATGTATAACTTGGGGCTTTTGGAGCTCTGTTTTGCTAATGCTGATTATGTGCTTTGCTATGCATGGCCTGTTTTTCTCTCACTGTTCAGGTCCACAAGGAAATTTGGTAAATAAACAACCTCATTAGTGGCAAAGGTGATGCTGCCCTTGATCTTGAATGGTTTTGTCAGGAGAAAGGTGAATGTGCAGCACTGAGAAGTAAAGTTAGATTGAGCAGCTGAACCCATACGGGAAAATCTGCTTTGTTATGAAAACTGATTTCACAACAAAGCTACAAATCGAAATTCAACTCTTGACTGGCACGAGCCAAGCAATAATCACATGGAAAGAAGTACAATGTACAAGCACAAAGCTTCCTACAAAACATATAGTTTTGCACACATCAATTAATTCTAACAGCTATGAATCACAGGGATCATGAGACCTTGTGGTTAAATTTGCTATTACCAAAAAGATCCTCAAAACATTGAAGACTGCCTAATACACCTGTCCCACTGTCCATCAGTCATGTTGGACAATGAACTCTTTGTCTCTTTAAACCATACCTGCTGTTCATTTAACCAGCTACAGCGAAGAATTCAGTTTATAATAAATGTGGCATTCAAGGTTTCAGACAGATGTGTCGTCCTGTCTTTGAATGTAGATGTGGGGGATTTATGAAATCCAAATTTAAAGTATTGCCAGAATAAACTGATGTTTTAATGAATCATGAGATTAATGAATATTGTTGGTAGAACTAGGACATACAGAATATCCAAGGTAAAACTAAAGACGATTTTTGATAACGTTTTTCTTATTAGCTTTGAACTCCAGAGAAATTATGCAAAGCTGATTTTAAGTAGTGAAATTGAATGTAATTTTAATATCTTGAATTTCGTTTTAGTGTTAAAGATCCAGTATTAGCTCCGGCATAGCACAAGGTTTTTTAACAATAAACAGCACTTATGTGAATCATTTACCTTCTAACTTTTCATTTTCTACACCACTAATTTTCTAACTTTTCTATGCCTGCTTTTCTTGCTATCATCCTTAGGTTTCCCTACTATACAGGGGCTCTAGAATGAAAATCACAATTTTCTGCTTTTAATCACTGTAAAAATAAAAGTGAAATACATGAACAGATGCAAACAACTAAACAACAGAGTACGCAGTCAACAACTGCACCAAAAAGTAGCCAAAAAATGGACAGATGGCAAATAAATTTAGCCGATTCATAAAAACGCACAGAAAGTGAATGACAGTCTCCTAGCATGATTTTTGACAGCTATATCCTGAGAAGAGTGGAAATTACCGTAGACTTCAATGTCTTAAAAGACTTACTTCACACATGACAACAAGCTCCTCTCATCCCTGCTGTGATGCAGCCACATCCTGGAAGTACTTTACATCAGGTTTTTTTCATCTGTGGTATTTCTAGGAGAAGCAGCTCATATTAAAACAATATGGAGAGAATACACTGAAGCAGGTAAGCTGTTGTGAGCTATCTGCTAGTCTTGTGATTTAAAAAAACAACATTTTTTTCTTAATAAAACTACACCTTCTAAATTTCATAGATGTGACACTGGCACATAAAGGTATAACTGCTCCATAATGCACAAGACTTAATATATTGACTTGCATTCACACCACGACATGACATGCATTTACATGTCTTGAGCAGTCAGTTGCCCACCATATTGCTAGTCCTTTGTGAAGATGTTGCACTTCCACTGGTTTGGGTACCTTTAGACTGCCGGTCAGACTTTTCATACAGACACACACACATGCACACAAGTTGATGTGGTTGATGTTTTTGTTTGTACTTTTTGGCCTTGCAATTATTGATAAAAAAGAAGAAGAAAAAAGGCCTGTGTACCAGAAAAGAATACAAAATCCTAGGGCAGTTAAAGCCAGAAAGTTTATGGAGTTTTGTTGAGGTTAGCAAGCTGCTGTTGACAGTGTTTTACTACATAATAAACCAATAAATCATGTAAAAGTAAAATATCACTTTTAATGTCTGGGAGTCAGATGCACAGTGTGGGTGTGTATTATTCACACTGCTTCACTCATTTCAATTTTGGAAAAATCACTTACCGTATTTGAACTTACTGTAGTGGTGCAACACTGTGAAAGATGTTAAAACTTGCTTTTCTATAAACTCTAATCTTACACAGAAACTGTAAAACTGTTTTATGTTCATAAACGACTTTGCCAGTTTCCGCACATAAGTAAGAACTAATGCAGAGAAAACAGCTTTACAACCACATGCAGAATTGAAGCAAAGTTCTCATACAGTACTGGATGTGATAACACACCATGTTCCTGCCCTGCTAAATGTCAGCACCCAATCAATCCAAAATATGTCAGACAAGACGCAAGAAAACCGAAGCTCCAGCAGGTCAAGCTACGTAATCTGACAAATACTGTCCAGAAAACACATGTGCCACCACTTGCCGCAACACAAATTTGAAGAACTTTGTTTCCGGTGCTCAACTTTCCTACTGTCTCAGTGAAGACACTGACACTAATGGAAGTTCCCTTACTTTTGCTATCACTGAATCCACCCTCCACCAAACTCTCAATCCTGCACTTCAAATTATTTTTGATGAGAATAGCAAATCTAAATAACAACAGCATTATAAAGCCTAATCCACAACTGATTCATTGTGCGTGTCTGCTGGGGGTTGCGCATAACTGGCAGACACCAGCTCGGTTTCACAACTGTGGGATAAGTGAAGTGAGTGTGACATATAGAGGGCAGGTGGTGCCAGTCAAGTGAAATACACAAGCGTAGTCCCAATCTGTAGTTTCTTAGCTCCATAATTAGTTATTTTTCCATAGCAATCTCCAAATTATGTCATCAGGCCTTACAGAGTACTCATTATTCACTGCAGCAAACAAGCTGGAAATAACACTCAATCCTATGGAGACCTGAGAACTGCATTCCAGGGAGGGACTTGAGTCGCTGTGTGAAACCAACAAGAACCAACACGACACCTGGCATTTTCCAGCTAAAGTGGGCTGTTGCACACTGCTGAGCACAATAGCAAGACATGCTTCTTAATTGTGCAGGTTTGAATATACTGAGGGGGAAAAAAAAAAAAAACAAAAAAACAAAACACATATGGTTGTCCATAAACGCCTTAAAAATCAGAAGCTTTTTTTTTTTCTTTTTTTTTAAATAAACGTATAATTGTTTTGACAATTTTAAGGAGGAACATGATTTGTCTTGATTTCAGTGTCTACAAAAAGTAATTACTCATTTTAAGGAACTGTCCAAAAGCATTCAGTAGTGTATACTTAAAAAAAAAAAAAAAAACAACAGAAAACCACAATAAAATAAATAAATAAATAAACAAAGAAGGAAATGAAATGGTTTTGAAAACAGGCAAGTTTTCTTGAGAAGAACGAAATGAATCCACAGAATAAATAAGTTGCTGGAAGAGGCATCTGGGGTTAATTATTATGCTTATTCTACAAAAATATTGCAGTAGTTACAATTTCGTTGTTTTATTTTTCTCACATAGCAAGCCTTGTAAGCATGAATCATGTCACTAGTTTGTCCTCTGAGGTAACACTTTTATTAATATTGTATTTGTACTATAAATAAACAAATAAGGCTACACCTTGCCCAGCTGCATTGTTGGAGGTGAGGGGGAAAACATTCACTGTGATCTGTCAGTGTAAATAAATGAAGGTATACTGATGGTTGGTTGGTACATCCTCTCAATGTAGTCATCTTTTTAAGACTGAACATGGCTCCAGCTGAACAGAGCTAAGTTACTGTTTAGTTGATTTCCTGTTGAACAGTATTTTATCTGATAATAGGATCAAGCTCAAATCTGATTAAAAACTGATTGTGTTCAACCTGAACCCAAAATAAAGACCAAAGAGCTCAGTCTAAGGACAATCATTGATCATCAAAAAGACATTCATGATTAGCATTTACAGTTCAATCGACTTAACGGTTCAAACTGTACTGAAACAAGTATTTTGTGAAACAAATTTTATTAAAATAAAGCCCTGGCAACTGGTATAACACCTGCACTTTGGAAATCAGGCAATGTCTGCACTTTCATGAAAGTGACATGCAAACATTTTAAAGAGGGCAATTAGTCAACAGTTAAAGACTTTAATCACCTGGTGATGAAGATAAAAGGACTCAAAGGAAAACAAACTGGAAATGGGCTGGTACCATTCACATCACAGTCGGATTCGAGAGGTCATGTGCTAAGTCCTGTTAAGAGCCTCAAAGGGCAAATGCTGAACACTGAGCACTTTTGTGTGAGTGTTTAGAAACACAGCCAGATTTTAAGCACACAAACACGAAAAATATCAATTTCACATTTGGTTTAACGCTTTCACACTTTGTGTCACTGACACCCAGAGAGACGGGCTGTGGAAGACAAAACACAGCTTCTGGATAAGGATCATGTTAATGCCTATCAATTAGGATCAAAAAGGGATTAACCGGCATGGTTGCAGCGGTGGGATGGGGGCCCATGCAAAGTCACTGAATACTAGGGGTCACACCCCCGACTTCATTAGGCCTGACCTTTCCACACCATTGTGTGACAGGAAAGAGACCCTGCAGTCCATGTTTCCCCTATACCCATCTTAGGTGGCTTATGGAGAGTCAAATATGAGACATGCAGAAAAGCTGTTAGAGATCAGTGAAATATGAAATATTCAGTTTCAGAGTCCAGGGAGACTTATTGGGTTTCTGCAACTTGGTGCAGGTGGGTATTTACTCATCAACACCCACCCTCCTTGCAAAGGAAATCATTTTTTCACCTTAGAGGGAAGTGAGATTTACTAATTAGTCATGGTGCAGCCTCCCCTTGCTATGATGTACCGCAGAGTTGACGAGCTTCAACTCTGCTTTGCCGTCTTAATTCACAAAAGGTCAAATGGCAAAGTGAAAGCAGGTATTTCAGGTGTGTTAAAATAAGCCCCAATTAGGAAAAAATGCAAGCACACCCTCAAGTCTCCCATGTCTGACTTTGAAGGAAAGCCTCTGAACTGGGAACATTTTTAATGCTGTAGCAAGTACTTCATTAAATATATGGTAAGAAATGAAAATGATCTCTTGCATGAATATGGTATTTACTCACCACCGTGAGTTATTTCTCACATTAACATTTACACAACAACCAGGCCACAATTACCGCTTACTGCTAAACAAGGTTACCACATTTTTCTTCCACACTTGAAATTCAGCTGGGTAAGAATTGGGGCAAAACACATAACTACAAAACTACTTGTTGCACTAACTAAGAAGAAAGTACAAGTTTCACTTTCATTTAAGCATCTTTGGGGTTGAAAAGATAAATAACTGAGCAAGAAATTAATACTTATTCACTTTATTGAATGGAAGCCTGATTCTCAGACTATACTATATTGTACTCTGACCAGATGTTAGTACACTCTGGTGTGAGCAGTTACCTTATTGTTCAACAGTAACATGCCTTATATTTTAGACAGGTCCTCGATTAAAATGCTGCTGCTGATTTATCATCATCAGTGATTTTGGGACTCCTAATTGTCACTACTTGACCCTAAAGGTCTATACTATTGTTCAGAGTAGTAGTACACACATGACATAATCTACTTTGGGTTCAATCCTTCACATCAAAGCAGCACATCATCTGCCCGTATAAAACCCAGGCTGAGACCAACTTGGACCAGGGTCAAATAACCCATTCTTACCAAGAGCAACCACAGGTTTATTTTTGTTACTGTAAAAGGGTTAAAAAAAATACTAATAATTTTTTTAATTTGTACTTTTAGTTGGCCCAACAAACACAAATCCAAAACTTTTTACTATAGATTAGATCATGTTATTTTTATAAATAATAAATCCTTTATTAAGTTTTTTAACATGTTAAATGAAGAGATACATATAACTGTTTAGCCATTTTTATGGAAACTTAGAGCAGAGTCCATTTCATTTCACTTGCCTCAAACCAACTGTATGTTTTTACTTTCCATGTACTCAGGACTCAGTCAAAGTTAAGACTTGAGTAAAAAAGCAGAAGTTCATCTCAGGCCAAAAGTTTCTCCCCAGTAACTAAGTACTTGTTCAGGCTGCTGTTCGGTTTAAGCAGGCATGCAGCCTTGCACTGCAGTCAAACAGTGGTCACCCAGGCCTACAGCCTTCTTTGTAGCGTTCATGAGGGAGTTATAGATGAGCACACTCCATTTAAAAGTCAGTGGTGGATTTGCAGTCAAATGAAAACAGGAAGTATTGCTGAAGCTGTCAAGGCTACGCAGCTGAGTAGGAACGGACATGCTGCATGTGCACGTCTTAAAAATGGCTGGATCACAAACAGTGGAAACAAATGCAGGCAACACACAACATTCACTATATAGTCAACCAAAGCAAGTTAATTATTTACCTCTTAGAAAGCTAAAAAATAATAGAATTTAACAAACATTTACAATATTGTCAATTGTGCAATTTCAGGTAGGCAGCCTTCCTCTAATCAGCATCTGATATTTATGAGACATTGATACTGATGTTGTGGCTGAAACTTAAATTCAAAATCTACGCTCACTCAGTGAGTGGTGTGTTGACTGTGTTTATTTTAATGATAAACAACGGTCTGCTATGTCTGGGCAAAGATCTTACTGTTGAACCAAAATCAATTTCATTCCTAAGAAACTTAGCAGAAGACAAGCTGGTTTGTAAATTCCCCCCAATAAACAAATCACTCGTGTTATTCTATTATCCATCTATCTTCTATTATCTAGGCATCTTGAACACATTACACAAGAAAATCAACAGTAATATACGATATAACGATAAAACACATTATCAAAAGTAAACAGAAATATCAATATGAATAACAAAAAATTTATACAATCAAGATTTCAGTCTAACATCAGCTGAAAAGGTCCAGTTTGAATACAAATGACTACAACTGGAAAATGCTCTTACTGTCTCCTTGTATTAGAGGAATTTACAATATGCTAGTGAAGTAAACCTCTGTTGTTTTGTCCCATTTACAAAGGTCAACAGGTTTGGGGGAAAAAAAAAAATCAAAACACTCAATCTGACATTAATCTATAGGTTTAGTAATTCCGACCTGCCTAGTTTCCTCTTGACACCACAACACATTCATAAACCCAAAGTTCCTTTTCTCCCTCTATTTTTGTTGCAACAGAGAGAGGCCCAGCTTAATATGTTACTGACAGCTACTGTTGTGTTAGGTGGCATCAGAACACAGTCTGGCTTTCACACAAGGTCTTAACAGTGGACGAAAACAAGTATTCAAGGGGGTAAAGGTTACCTAAACCTTTTAGCAGTTCTACGTAACAATATACAATACTTTTAAATAAAGGTTGCAATGGGCGGAGTTTAATTTAAGGTACATTTACAGCATATACTTTTAAAAAGGATATTACAATTACTTTTTCATTTTTAATTAATGCAAAACAACAAACTAATAATACAGCATTATCGTTATCGTTGTAATGACTTTCATTTTCAGCAAATTTAAAATGTCAAAATATTTTATTACATTAATTAAATTTACTGTGTCTGCATCTATGTATATTGTTAGTTTTAGAACAATTCAAAATATATCGAGCATAATTTAACAAATATTTTGAAAATTATGCAAAACATGATCATACAAATAAGACATATAACAGAACTACGAGCCATTTTAATGTCACTGATGACTGCGATGAAATATCAAAAATAAAATATTTTGTACTGTACTGTGATGTTTGGTTGCACGATTTGTTTAAAAAAAGTTTTATTTAATGTGTATGCATGCTTTTGATATAATTTTTATAATTGCTTTAAAACACAATCGACCTACATCAAGAACTAATGATTGTTCTAATATTCACCAAGTGAAAAATTCAATTTCACAGCAGCAAATCTCTAAACACAAGACAAACCGTACGCCTTAAATTGTTTTAATTACTTGAATTTTTCATTTTTATTTTTTTTAACCTAATACACCATTTTTGATCAACCGATAGCTTTGCTCATTTTTGCAATAAAAATACTAAAAGTAATGACAATTGCTTTAGACACAAGACTTAATAGCAAATAATTCCATTTTATATACCGTTAATATTATTCTACTGCAGTATGTTTTAATACGTGCAGAGTTTAATTACTTTAACTCTTTTTCGTTGTGCCTTTGTTGTAAATCATATTTAATATTCCATCAAAAGCATTTGTTAGATGGTCTAAAATGTATGAAAATAAAATAAAAATGCTCACCCATAAAATAAAACTACTTGCACTGCGCTTGACAAAAAGCAATCATAAACGACAGTTTAGTAGAAATATTTTTTTTACATGTCAGTTTTTCAGTATTATTTTCAAATCGTTCAATTGAATTGTTCGTTTATTCCACCAAAACCATGCTGTTTTTTAACAGAATTTACACTTGGTGCTCCGATTCCTTTTTCTACAAGCTACATTACAGTTCATCTCTTTCGCCGCAGCCTAAAACCTAAAATGGACGCTGCTGGCTTTGAGTTATCAGTGGCTAGGACCAGCTAAGGGTTACAGCTGTGCAGTTGTACTCTTAGGAGAGAACAGGCAAATGGATCCATGTTTTGGCAGACTGCCAGGAGACTCCTTAAAATACAGGGAAGGCCTTGATTTAAAATATGCCACACCAATGTCAAAGGAAACTACGTCATTACGCAGCAGAGGCTGGTGAGGTAAACAACCCACCGCTTACAACAGACAATGGCAGGTGCTGCTGTTGTACAGAGCAATGCTTTGAAACATGCTCAAATTTTGCTCTGTATGTACACAGAAATAACCCAAGAAATCTTTTCACCACAGCTCAGGAAGCATTAGAGCCTAGATGAAAGCCTGCTTTCTCCAGACATCATCATGATGTTAGACCTCGTGACTGCACTGTGGGTGGAGACAATGAGCCAATAGAAAAACGAGATGAAGATTCAGAGCCCTTCTTGCATCAGCATTTTCCGGCTAAGCCTCAAGTGAAAGTTACAAGATCCATATCCATGATTATCTTATGAAGAGATCAAAAATCAGTGTTAATAAAAAATGATTGCTGCTGACGAGTGAATGACAGCAATGAATTTGATTAGCCATTTCTCAGCATCATATCATGCAGAATTGGCATTGCAAGCCAGAACTCAACCTCTGTAAATACTGGTGTGCAGCGGACTGATATTTCCCTCAGGCAATCACATTCACTCACTGCAGCACCTTGAAGCATTTCTAGAATTGCTTCTCTCAACTTTAAACGTGCCCAAATGTGCTTTAATGAACAGGTCAACACAGATCTTACCATTTGAGCAGACACACTCCAGCGTTGAAGACATGAAGGCATGACAGGTGGCAAGGAACCATGGCTCTTCTGTGAAAGCAAAGGAAGAAAACATTATCAAAGAACAATACAACTTGGAAATAGTCAAGATACAAACTATGCTGTCTCAGACAAAGAGAACAAAATTAAGAATAAATCATAAGGGCAAGAATGAAATGATTCTGGTTTGTTTGTAACATTGGAAATGTGGCTTATAAAACATTCTCACTAAATTTGTGCTAAAAAAATTAACAATATATAAATGGCTGCATGCATTTCAAGCACTGGTGAAATTATTTTTTACGGCCCTAAAAGAAAAATGCAAGCTATAGTTGTTTGTCATAATATTTACTGTAAAATAGCTAACATGTAATTGAAGACACATAAATTAGGAATAACTTTGGTAAAAGGTAGAATCACACGCTGAGGTATTTCAAATAAAGACAAATGATCAATTTCCTAAAATAAACTGACATACTGTTCGCATAATCAAAATAATCTTGTGATATATCATCAGTTTTTTTATGTTGCGTTGTGTAGCAGAAACAAAAAACAGTAATTGCAAAAGAGCATATTCTATTTAGCATCTGCCAGTTCACGTCTATAAATGCAAATTGCAACAATTCACCTCTTTCTGAATGTAAAACTCTGCATTAGAGGCTTTCTTACCTTTCTTACTGCAATGCCAATCATTGTTGTCAGACACTGGATCAGGTGTGAGACAGGCCTGCAATGATACTGCATGTTTTAAGTGTGATTGTACAGTCCCGTGAAAACATAATCAACAAGTACTCAAAAGCCATGAAGGAATCTCACAAGACAAGACCAAAGGAGCTGTCTGACAGCAGTAGTATGTACTAAGTAGGTGAAAATGAAGAGATCTGTCCAGGCTGGTCACTGATATGGCAAACAGATAAACATCAGAGACTCACTGAGTGAAAGTAACTTGTTATGTCAGAGTGAAGCTTGGAGCACTTTTGAAAGCCAAAGTTAATATTGCTTGGACTCTCCGTCATTGACAGAGCCCTGTGGAAAGTTTGCTACAGCTTTATTTAACATATCTTTCCTTGGTGCAAAATATGCCTTTTTAAAGCGATTGGGAATAAAAACAAAACAACAATCTTTCCTTCACTTTAAATGAATTGGCTCTTCAAATTTACTGAATGACAGGTTACTGTTTATAATACTAAATCACCTGTAAAACGAAGACTTTTTATCCTACAGCATCTTGCATTACACTTGACAATAGTAATGATGGCAGACGTTAATATAAGAAGAAAGCACTCAATCAAGTCTGCATAAAAAAAAAAAAAAAAAGCTTAAATAAAAGTCGTTATAACACCTAACCTGTTATAACCTGTTGCAGATTGCCATTTCTTCCAAACTGATGAGCCATGTCATCTACCAGACTTCTCACATTAAGGAGAGTGATTAGGTTACTTTTTACTGATTATTAGGGACGCACAATTAATCAAAATCGTAACATGGCTAAGTGCAATATCCAAATTGCAGGAGAGAAAACCCCCCTACAGTGGCTGCAATTATTTTCATAAACGCTAATGTGTTTTTTTTTCCTTTCAGACTGCTGTTTCCTTTCAGAGACAGCTGTTGTAAGTGTGTGTAGTTAGATACTGTATACGTATTTTCATACACTTCAAAGAAAGTGCTCTCAAAACATGCTATACCAGGATATTTATATATCAATTATAGAAATACTAGATACGCTGATATTTCTACAACATGCAGAGTGATTATGGTTGTGCGCAAACTCTGGGATACCCTGCAAGCATTTGGCAGTGATGAATCAGACAAAATGGCTACCAAGCGTCCCAATAACAGAAAGGCAACAGTAGAGAAACTAGCAAGGAAAAAAATCTTCCATCAAAGTTAAGAACTGTATGAAAATGTTGGAACCGCCTAGTTATTAGCAGGCTGCGTTGACCCAAGGATGGCGACTAAATAATCATTTAGACGACTAAACACAACCAATATATGTTAGAGAAACGCGTTATAGTTAACACCCACTATCCCTACTGTGTTCACTGTATGCTCAGACAGGTTATGTTCGTTTCCTTTAAATCCAGTGTTACACTACCCTCCCCATGCTTCCTCACCTCACATTAATTCATATACGTCATGGGTAACAACAATGCTATAGCAGCCATCTTGCCCCAAAAGAGCAGACACTGGGAGGGGGGGAACAAGGCTCTCCAAGTCATATGACTGCACTGTCTGCAGACAACTGCAGTGACAGAGCAAAAGCGTCTAGACGGGTCTGAGGCAGCAGCAGATCAGGTACACATTCCCTGTCGCACACAACTTATTTTGACTACCACAATGTCATTAGTTACATGTGAGCCATCTCTTCTTTTCTGCACAATGAGACTCAAAAGCTCATCGTTTTGGGCAGGAAATAGTACGACGATTAACCTCCTCAAAACGCGAGGATGCATTGTTCGAACTAAATTCTAGTGGAGATTATAAGATCCCCAAATATACCATGTCAACACAATGTCTAGAGACCACTAATTTCAAAAGTGATGATGCAGCCTTTTTTGTTACGACAGATAAAATGTCAAATTAAAGAGCGAGACACGTATTCTTTACATGATGCTGCAAACAGTGAAGAAATGTTTTATTGTACTTAAAGCTACTTGTAAGAAGGTATTGATGATTACTGAAAAAAAAAATGAATGGCACTTGTTGGTAAAGTATGTAACCACAGCAAAAGAATAAA
>CM076667.1:13529707-13702852 GCA_038496675.1 Rachycentron canadum
AAAAAAAAAAAAAAAAAAAAACGGTAGGAAAGGAGTATTTCATCACTGTCACAGTAATTCTGTCTTAATATAAAAAATTACCTTCAGCTCTTAGCATGCTCCATGTGGAAATCTGTGTGTTTTGTCCACAACAATGATTTTATATATATTCGCTCAAGCCACTTTTTCATCTATACAGGAGTTACCATTGCTCTCTGACACTGTAGAAGGCACTGTGGACAAGACTATATCATGCAAACATGAGATGAATGCTTAAATTGGGATACATGAATACGGTGAAGCCATTCTTGATAGTATTAATAACGTGTTTTCCCTACTTTGTTTTCCCATTTTGAAGAGTTCAAACTGTGTCTATTTTTACTGCAAAACTTATCCTGGGCTTAATATTTTCCCCATTTCATTGTTTCCAAGTTATTTATATATATATATATATATATATATATATAGAGAGAGAGAGAGAGAGAGAGAGAGAGAAAGAGATAGAAATATATTATTTTGTTATGTAAAATAAATTTTTAGGTAACATCTGTAGTGTCTTTGTTTTGGTTACTCTTCACAATTTTTCTAGAAGACTTGTGACTTTGAGGAAATCAAGGATTTCCTGTTCTCCCTGGAGCCTTGCTCCCTTTGTAGAGTCAGTCTGCCAAATGTGATGTAATGACAATGTTGGGCAAACCTGTTAAAACAGCATGCTTGACATGATTCAGGGGGTTTGGTTGATCTGTGTCAGTTAAGGATTAAACAGCAGCAGCTAGTATGGTAGGTGCTGTGATAAGTTAAACTGCATAAATATCTAGTAAGACAACATCATAAACTTGTAGGTTCATATAACTATAATTTAGACCAATGTTGAACTTAATCTTAGGATAGCTTTGTAATATTGGGCAAATGTCTTCTATTTGGATTCAGAATAGAGAAAGTGACTGTTGTATACTGTGAACGATGCTGTTGGACATGACATTTGTGTACATTTGGCACAAGTAGTTCATTCAGTACAGGTTTGGATAAGAGGAATGTGCTTATATAATAAGACTGTCGGCATACAAGGATGTTGCGTATTATTAACATAGCCTATTGCACTGGTGCGACTCTATAAGCAAAACTTTCTCTCTGTTGCAGATTATGACTTTGATGAATATGACAAACCTGGTGCTGAGCGGTCACGCAGAAGGAGAGGTGAAGATGATGATCTAGAGAGGTAATTCATCTTGTCATCTTCTCATGTCTACAGAAAGAGTGCTGTACTGTATGTAACTTACAGCTTGCTAAGCTAGTCAAGATGGGTCCAGTGGAGCATGAAATATCTTCCTATAAAGAAACCGTTACTGTCCTGTGAAAAACATTTATCTACAAAACACAATTAAGAAAAATAGCTATTTCCACATTTACAGTCTATTTTTCAGATGGCTTAAACAGTGCAATTTTTACTAATACATTTTCTTATCCCATACAGGAACACATTATCACCTTACCAAAAAAAGGAAAGCTACTAAGAGATGCATGGTTTTTACTAGACAGTGGCATCAGCTTTTGATCTGTCTATAAAGATGAAGACGTATCTCATGTTTTAAATAACAGCTGTAGTATCAGAAAAATAACTAACAGAATATTAGAAAGAGGAGGGGACGAATGTATAAGGCAGCATGTCATTTGCAATAAGATGACATTTTGCAGTGTCTGACTCTGCTAACCTGTTATTGATTGTCCTTTCTCCTTAAAAGTGATTTGGAAGAGGAATTGTTGGGGGAGGATTGGCTCACAACTAAAAAGGTAAGATTAAACAAACTCTCTTTGCATCTGACTTTCATTTACTTTGATATATGCACCAAAAAGCACTTCTGCTTGCCAGTATGGTGTTCTGGCAATTTCTATTGAATAAAGCACAACTTCGACTCTTGTCTTTGTGAAAATTTAATCCAAGACATTTGCAAACAGACCCACTGCACACTCAGGCATGAGATGGGTACAGGGCTAAGGAGATGTCAGATTAAAAACAGTTCTGTGAGTCATACGTTATCTAACAAGGTCACACTTTGTTCTGCCTATGTAGACAAAACAGCATCTTAAGAATTAACACACAGTGGTTTGGGCCTCCTTATCAGGTGAGTGGCCCTTGTAATCTATGAAGTGCAAGTGCACATGAAGCGCAGAAGGAAGGTGAGGCTCATATAATCTTCTTGGTTGTTTACAGAGTAAGGTCCCCACAATACTCCTGTCTGTTGACATGTAATGTGTCATAATACATGTAATTTTAAAATAACAATACACTCATGACAGTGTGATCAGGATTATCTCAAGGAATCATGCTTACTCATGAGAATTTCCATTATAATGGTTTCTCTGTTGAAATGGAAAATAACAACCAAAACATTGGGTGTTATTGTTGATAGAACATTTAGAGAAGTGAGCAATGGACTTGTAGCAGGTGGCTCCTCCACAGGGGGAACTGTTGATGTGAAGCAGGAGGAAGTACAGTGGACAAAAAAGAACTGTGTTGACCTGCCCAGATTGTCTTCACCACATGGGAATAGAGCATCTTTTAGGGTTGGAGGTGGTCCCCTGCCCCCACGCTTTACACACACACACACACACGCGCACACGAAAGAAAAGAATACAACCATAAAAGATTTTCCTATATTTTTATTTCAGAATTCCTCAGAAATGTCAGATGAAGAGCTGAATGACGACCTTCTACAAAGTGATGATGAAGATGTGAATATGAGGTAAGCTAATGACATCACTTATGTATTCATTTTTTATTATGTGTTCAGTTGTAGAGCTAACAAAATAATGCTCAGAGCTTTGCATTTTATTTTTAACCATCATACATCATTTATGTTTTCTGTGAAGTCTAATGTTTTGTTTGTTTTCAGTGGTCAGGATGTGAGCCTCAATGCCACATACACGTTGGGCACATCCTATGACCAGCAGGACAACTCTCAGGAAGCAGAATACACAGATGACGTTGTGAACCTGGGTGCAGAGGGCTGTGGTGAAGGGGATGTGGAGGAGGGGTACCAGGAAGAGGAGGAAGAGGAGTACACAGAGGAATACAACCAGGATAGCAATGTAGAGATGCATGAAGACCAGGATTATACTGGCGAACTACCTGAGGGTGAAGATGGCTACCAGGGTGAAGTGTTAGACATCCAAATCAATGAGCCCTTAGATGGTGAATTTCAAGTGAGTTCTCACATTTGCCTACTCACAAGTTAATGTCTGTGGATGTACACACAAGCACACATACGTCCTCCACCTCTTTTTTCTAACTCTTTTGTATCGGAGAGATAATGTCAGTTTTCTTGTCTTGGTAAGGGGACAGTCAGGACTGAAAATCTATTCAAGAGAAGGAGATGTAGGTTGGCGTTTTTGGGCAGGGGAGGATTAGATGCATTATCACTTCCTGCCAGTTAATTTCTCCATCTTGCTGACAAAGTTTGTGTTGACAGCTTGTTTGGTGTGAAGTAATGCTATGCTGTCGCCTCCAAATCCCTGTGCCATTGTGACCTTGGGGCCTGTATCTTTGGGGGAGTGAGAAGCTGCTTTGTGTTGAGGATATGTGCTGCCAATCGACGGAGGTTAATGTGGGGGGCTTTTATCTCGGGCTTTAGACTGGATCTGATAAAGTCTCATGCAGGTGAAAAGATTATTGACCTTCCTGAGGACACCCCATACAGTTTTCTAATGATTGATGCGAGTTTCCCCTTTATTCGTTTCCCTTCCCTCTTAGCCCAGACTAAGAGGATCAAAGATAAGACCAGATCCATGTGCAAATGTCTGTTATGGTCCACTTACCAAGGTGTGATGGTGTTTGGCACATGACAGAGATATATTAGCCTACTTCCTTTATCCAAACAAAGATAAGATGTTGACCTTCTTACTAAAGGAACACTGCTCAAGTGCCTATTTTGGATTTGGAGATGTCTGTAGGTGTGGATGTGTATTTCTATTATGTGTAATAACTGTTTACAAGGTCACTAAACTGCCTGGCCTTGACATTTTGCACACTGTGGTATTCAGTGGTTACTATGTGGAACAGTTTAAAGGATTAAGCTGTTTAGTTCCCTTGGGGGGGCTGTCCATCCATCAGGTTTACTGAGTGTGTTTTTTCTTTTCTGCATTAATATGTGCTGCTGTTTTGCAGGTTAATGGAGCGCAACACAAAACACCATTGTGTGACCTACAGTCTGACCTTATTTAGCAATGAGTTTTTTGTCAGAGATTGTTAATGCCGATAGGATATGTTTGAATAGCCAGCAAATGCTGTAGCAGTTTTGTAATCTCTTGTTGGTTTTCTGGAATGAGTGAGATGCTGTATTTGGGATTATATGAAGTGATAGTCCCTTCAGTTGAACTGAAATCTTGTTATGGAGTCAGAAAAAAATTGTCATCTCCCAGAATGTTTGCATCTATGCCATGTTTTTGGCATTAAGTCATGAACTTACAGTGTGGCCAATAACAGCATGATTTGCGAGGAGTCAGTCAATGATAGTTTCACCATCGTTGAAGCGGGGAGGACTGTTTTTATCTGAGCCTGCATTTCTGTATATCATGTCAAACATTTACATCTCATTGAATTTCAAATGTTGTCAGGAATAGTAATGAAGCCTTGCTCCCACTGTTATGGTAATTTGGGTTTGGGCAAGAAAGGGGGGGGGGGGTACATAGTGCCTCCCCAAAATCCTCTCCATAACATTTTAATGTTTGCCTTTATGATCTGTATTATTTTTGTCTTTGACTTTAAATTTCTATTTATCCCTCCATAAATATTTAAGTATATCATCATTTAGCCCATTTTTGCTTATTTTAGGCATTCAAAAAATGGATACCAGTTAAACTTGTATTGTTCTGTACGCTTGGATATATTTGCCAAGCATTGCTTGGTAGTAATAGATTTGATAGATTTAATTGCACTAGAAACACACTAAGCGATTGTTTTCCAGAAATGGCTGAAATGCAGTCAGACATTGCTGATCCTTGTCAGAACTTTATTAGCAGTTAAACTAATCAATACGTATTATCCATGCGATCTGTAAAGGATGATGACTATCAAACCTCCTATGATGAGCCTTTGGAAGAATGTGGAGTCCAACAGGAGGAGGCCCCTGAGGAGGAAGGAGTGGGGGGGGAACAGCAGCAGGAAGAGGAGGAGGAAGACGCCCCAGAGGACTCACGGGTCTTTGACACAGAAGAGGTAAGTTTAAAAACAACATAACGTTTTTGTAAAAGATTTATTGCATCTTTTCAGACTCTGCTGACCCAGCATAGGTCATGAAGTTAGGTAACCACTGAGTGTTTTACCCCCTATCATAGCTTGGTGTATAAAGGTACGAGTCTTTGATAATATGGCCCATTGAAAGTTGTGTTGTTTGAATTTGTTTTAAGTTTAGTTTTAGAGACATTTTTTTTTTGGATAAATTCATATAGAAGTATGAAAATGTACACTTATTTGTTAAATGTTTATTTTAACAATTGTTTTTATTATCAATTAAGAAGCTGTTTCTTAATTTATCAGTTAAGCATGTGGAATAAATGAAAAAAAGTTACATTTTCCTATCATAAAGGACAAATATTCACATTTAGAAAGTGGAAACAGAAAATATTTTGCATTTTTAGTTAATATATATATTGATTATCAAAGTTGTGGCAGTGTAATATTCTTTCAGTCAGTTAATGGATTCATTGGCTGAGACTTTGGGATGCACTGCAAACCATGATGAAGTTAAACACAAGCAAATACCATGGGTTACCTCAAACTGAAAATGGGGGAGCTTTGTTTTTAACCTCGGAAAATGTCCTCAGGTTGAAAATGAAGCTGTGCCTGAAGAAGAAACCAAGGAGGAATCAGATGAGGAGGACGAGGAAGATGAAGAGTCTGGTCGCCTACGGTTCAAATCTGAGAGAAAGGATGGCGCTGTTGTGCGGTTGGCTGATGCAGGCAGTAAAAGGAGGTGTATCCCAGAAACGCTAGGTAGAAGTGTTTCCTGCTGGGGATAATTTGTCCTTGATTCATTGACAATCAGTGTGAATCCTCACTTATTTTGTGATCTTGAATCTCTTCTAATCAGTAAGAGGTTAACATTAATATGGACCTGTGTTTTATCATAAATTATAAAATTGAAGTGTTTTTCAAATGATCAATATACAAATTCTCTGTTTTTCTGTTCCACATATCATCAGAACTGTCAGAGAAGGCCAAGCAAGATCTAAGGGATTTTGAGGAACAAGAACGCCAGAAGAGACAAAACCGTTATGGAGGCCGAGGGAGAGGAGGAGGAGGCGGAGGCGGAGGAGGAGGGCGAGGAAGCAGAGGAAGAGGAGGCTTTCCAGGATTTGGAATGCTAGATTTTAGAGGAGGACACAGAGGAAGAATGAATGACCAAAGGCTCTCTCTGATGGGAAATATGGGCATGCAGGTAAACTACTGTACAGCTATCCCGAACAACATAAAAGGGATAATCTATTTGGCTACACAGACAAATGCATCACTTAGCACTGAACCAATCCTGGAAGAGAAGCTAAAGGGAGCAACAATGGTTTCCCTGGATAATATCATTTGAAATGGCCTAACCTTTTACTTTCTCGTATTTGTCACAGTTACAAGAAGCCTGGGTTTCTTTGTACTTGAAATGTCTTTTGTTCACTGTTGTTGTCTTAACTTTGTCTCCAGAGCAGTGGTTGTTTACGCATGAAGAAAGTCAAAACATTCTCTTTCCCCATATCAGTGTTGATATATGGATTATAGCAAATCATTTGGCAGTAGTCCATTTAGACAGTATTATACAAAATTAAATTTGTTCTTTGCCCAGGATTTAGTTTCTTGTAGGGTTTTACTATTTGATATCAATTCATGCATTTAATCCTTTTATTTACATGACTCATCAATCAACAAGACCCTTAAAGGTTTAAGTCACGTCAAACATGTAACTTAAATAAAAAGAGCCAGTGATGATGTCTACCACAGTAGAAGGTAATCAGACTCTAGAACCGGACCAGGAATACACATATAGTACACAAAAACAAAAGTATTACTACATAATAAAATACCAATATATCTTTGTGTTAAAGTGATTCCTCTCAAGACACCATGCCATTTCTCTCCAACTCTTCATTATTTTAGGTAGTATTAATTAATTATAATGGGCTGTATAATTCAAAACAAAATGTCAGCACTGGAAAGGAAAATTTAAAGGCAGATGGACGACATGCCAGTACCACAAAACAATGTGCTGACTGCTGTTAATGAGCTTGTACTTTCAGCAACATCCTGTTGTAGCTACGTTGAACCACTTGACTAAATTGGTCAATGGCATGTTTGTTTACTTCTTTGTTTGATTGGAAGTTTAAATAGATAGACTGGCCAATTATCAAGGATTCATTTGAAACATCACTAAACTGTATAATTATGGTTGTAGCCCACTTTAAAAAAACAAAAAAAAAACAGTGATCTCGCCAAGGGTTCCTCTTGTCCTCCATGACACATAAAAATTATTTTTAAAAACACATGCATTTTTAATCTTCAGGGGAGACTTCCACTAAATTACTTTAGGATACCGTCTTCAGTTTTGCTGGTGAATTGACTTGTTGACGTGTCATTGCATGGCTGCAAGCAATGATATCAGAATCCTTCCCAGAAAGAAATACATTTTGACAGGTTGTTTTGGTTTTCCCTCCTCTCCGTTTCCCCATCTCTTTCCAATTAACAGCCACCCTCCAGAATGCCTCCTCCTCATCAGCCTCATCAGCAGCAACTGCAGTCCCAGCCGCACCACCTTTCACGTCCAAGAGGACCTCCTCCCTTCCAAGATCATGGGCGCCCACTGGCCCAGCAGCCTCTTCAGCCGCTCATCCCCCCACACATGGCTCACCGCTCCCCGCCGATGCGGCCCCAGATGGAGCCACCACCACGAATGATGAGCTCCCCGCCTCCCCACTTTCCCCAGCATCACCAGCAGCAACCTCCACAGCCCAAAAACATCCACATTAACCCTCATTTCAGAGGGCCCACGTCATCCTCTGTACAAGGTAAATTAATCTATCACTCAAATGTTTTGTTTTTTTTCATTTGACTTTTATGACTTCTATGACTTTTTTCCGGATTCACTTTTTTATTTTTTTTGGCTACCTATGTATTAGCAATTGATTTGCATTAGCAATTATATCCACAAGCTGCTCAACAAATGACAAAACTGAGTTTACATAAATGAACTGTGCAAAGGCAAAATGTGGCAGGAATTATAAGACATCAAGCTGAGCTTATACAATATAAAGTTGAGTTTATCTGTTGTGTGGAACTTTCCAAGCACAGCATATAAATAGTTCATAATTGAAATATAGATAATTGATAGTTGATATTTTATAAAGTGTAATTAAAGATTCAGAATTGTAGTGAGCTGTGACTCATGTTTATTATTTTGGTCAGGGTTAGGGTTGACTTTAATGCTAACCCTTCATTAAAATCAAGCAGTTGGTTATAAGCTGTTAAAACATGAATGTTTTGTCTTATGCAAAGTTAATGTGAGTCCCAATGCATTGGTCACAATTGCTCAGTCTGCATGAAGAAAATGTAATAGATAAATAATAAGAATTATTTCTCTAGGATTTGTGGTCTCAATTCTGAGTATCAAAATCATAATTGGCATTTTATCCAAAATTGTGCAGCCCTGCTTTATCAGCAAGATCCTGAGTTGAGGTGCATGATGCCGTTTTGGCTGGCAGTTATCCTTAGACTGTCCTGAAAGGTGTCTGGATTAGAATGTCATTTTGTTGTTTGGTTGAGTGACAAGTGAATAGCTCTCTGAGCCAGTAATGGGTTTATCCTCATTTTTTTTTTTTTTTCTGGCGGCATCACCATTTCGTTCCCTGAGATGGGTTTATCTGGCCTGTCTGTCCAGGCCAAGATTGAAATTTTGTTAGCAAAGCCTCTGCGTGCGTATGTGTATGTGTGTATTACTGTGTGCACATGTGGGGGTTTGGGTTTTGCTCCTGAGAGGAAGACGTGTTCTGAAAGATCAGGGATTGCCTCTGGTTATGATTAAGTGTGTTTGTGCATGTGTTTGTATATATGTCTGTGTTTATATATTTATATATTTATTTAAGTGATAGATTCCAATTGAATGTTTTCCAGTTCTAGATGTTGACATGCAATTACGGTAACCCTTATTTTCCATGAGTGTGCCAGCAGTATGCAATATGAAAATGCAGTTATTGAATTGTATTGTGCCAAATGTTGTCAAACAGCAAATGTCTTATTCATTTTATTTGTTGAATTTGGAAAATGATTCATATGCATTTCACATTTCCTTGAGCTCCCTGGTCTGTGCCCAGCTGTGTAAAGATGTGAGGAGCAACTGAGACAAAATTTAAGATGTACCTCTGTGTAAGCGCCTTTAGCATGGAGATGTCTAATGGTCTCCTCCCTTTCTACTATCACCACCCTTTCTCTGCCTACTGCCCCTCATTTTCATTTCTCTCCCCCTCCCCCCTCCACCCCTTTTTTCTCTTGCTCTCTCCCTCTCCCTCTCTCTCATTGCAGTGCCCTTGATGCCTCCTGCTCAGAGCCAGCCCAGACCTGCTGTGGGTCCTCAGAGGTTCCCTGTGAGTAGCAGCTGCTCCTCTCTCTCCCTTTTGCCTCACTTTCTCTCCCTCTCCACACGGTTAGCGTCCCTTTTTGTGAGGGTAATATCATTACGGCAATTAGACTGTCCTGCCCAGGCCAAATACCGTTAAAGCAAATCTGTAAACACTGATACGAGTCTGGCTGCACAACTGGAAATGCGTGATAGGGGCTTTAGGCAGTAGACTTTTGGAGGTCAGGGCTGCAGTGGCGGGAATTAGTTAGCAACTCTTCATGGATGGGCTGGGGCTCAGACTAGCCAGCTTGGCACATAATGGAATTGTGAAACCAGGATATATTGCCAGTTAAAATTCACTTTCCACAAGTTTGTGTCCCAAAGGCATGGAGACCTTTTTTGAACAGTATTTGAATTAATGAAACATGGTGGTGGTTTGATGGGGCTGGGCTGTGAGCGTCTTGCCTTTTTGCACTATATATTAGGAAGGCTGAATTTTGTCAGAGAAAAGGGATCTTAAGTCTGTGATTTCCTGTAAGAAAAGGTCCTTTATTTCACTCACAAAGAACCCATCCAAGAGATGACGGAAATGCCTTTAAAGTAATTACTGTATTGAGGGAAATGGCTCTCTCGCAAGTCAGCCAAAGTGCCTTAAGTTACTCCGTCCTTCTAGTTAATGATGCCCAGGCATCAGGTGGCGCTTGTACCAACTGACATCTTCCTGGAAAGTACATTTTATATGGATTTATGCAAATTAGCATTTGGAAAATAGCTGCATCCAATTGCATTCATGTGGTTTTACAACCCTGTTGCCAAATGAGCCAGGCTTTAACATTGGACTCAATCTTTGTCAAAAAATTGTATTTTTATTTACCTCTTTTTCAACCTTAAATGTCAGTATCATGCAATCCCTCTCCCCTGGGGTCTGTGATGGTGCAAGATATTGATAGCACAGTAGGTAGCAGGGAGCTGTTTTGGCTCTTATCAGACAGTAGAAGGTGGGGTTGGAAGGGTATGGGCTGATGAACAACATAGTGTTGGATTCCCCAGCTGTCAATTGCATTTAGGCTGCTGTTGCCAAGGACACAATTTGAAATGCAGGTGACATACCAGCCGGCAATATTCCATTTACCAGTGGGCACCTGATTACTCATGATTATCATACATTATCATCCCATCAAATTTAATTGTTAAAAGACCAGGCGAATGGGGGGTCATAGCCTCTAGTATTACTGCATTAAATTTTTGCAGGTGGAGACTGCTTTTGAAATATTAATCTCGCTGCCAATTAAAGTTATTAGAATATTTAATCCATTTAGATAATGACATTCAGTTTAACCGTGAAATAGAGATGCCACCAACTACACTATTTGGGAATTATGTCAGTATGGGCTGTCATTTCTAGTAGTCTATACTTTTTTTGAAATTCTTAGTATATTGTTGGGTATTTCGATAATTAAATTCTTTCATTGTGGCAGTGAGTAGGGGTCACAGCTCCTTGACTGTTACCTCTTGTTAACACTACCATTTCCTGAAAACAAAGAATATGCTTTAAGCTCAAATTTCCATTCTTTATTAAGTATGTGACATTTCACCCCTCTCCGTTGTATTTGTCATGGTTATCCCCTCATTGCTAAGAGCTACCCTGGCATCAGTTACATATTGAGCAGCCTGCAGCCTTTTTTATCAGGGATTAGAAGTGAGAGGATGAGCCGTGTTATTTTAGAGGTATTATATGGACACCAGAGTCCTCATTGTGCAAACCTGCCTGTCTGACCATTTAGAACAATGTGATTGCGCCCTCATTGTGATCCCCTGTCTTTGTAAGCCCCTTTGATTAACTTTCCGTTAAGCAAGTTTTTGGGACTCTGGCCTTCTAGCTTTCTAACACCTCACCTCTCTAAATACCGCCACACAGCAGTGGAATAAAGATGGATTAAGCCTTGATAGCATCTTAAGTAATTTACAATAAGCTTGAAGGAGGCAAGCAGCCCATTTGTGGAAGTGCCACGTGTTGAATAGCAGGTTAATTTTTCAACAGAGATGGATGTTTAAAAGAATAAAGGAGACAGTTATGAGGGGGATTCGAATTCCAAGGAGGGATTAAAAGGTTGTTATCTACTTTTCCTTGGAAGATAGATGGGGAGTAGCGTGCATGCAGTGAAAGCTGTCGAACATGCAAAGTGAAAATGAAGTTCAAACAAAGATGAGGGCACTTATCCCCTCCTAAAATACCCTTTCCTTGTTAAAGACAGACTTCTAGGAGGTTTATCAACAAAGCCTCAAGTAGCATTAATGCAGGTTTGCTCACAAATTCATGCTAAAGGGTTTCTTTAATATTGGCATGCATATTGATGTTTACAACTCAAGATTCTGTGTCTTTTTAATGACCCTAGCCCTTCAATTACAAGCAATCCCTGGCCGATGCAATACTCCACAGCAAATTCCCATTTTTCATTAGTTTAATTTGTTTGTGATTATTGAGTTCCCAGTATGGCCTATAATTCATGAGTTTTTTGTTTTCCCAGGGACCGGGAGACTTCCAGCAGCACATGCCTGGTAATTTTGGTCAGCCCCAGCGGCCCCCTCATCACATGGAGCCCTTTAGGAACCAGCCACCTCAAGGCCCCCAGGATAGGGAGCCCCTCTTTATGACAGGTGAGTCTCACACCCAGCCTTGACGAGGGTTACAAAGCTCTCTTAGCATATTTAACCCTATTCGACATCAGCTCTGGCAGTATACCTACAGGGTATGCTGCTAGCTTTCTGGTGCTGCTCTATTAGCAGCACTCATGTTAAATGCATGTGTATATGTGTGTGTGGGTGTGTATATATATATATATATATATATATATGTACATCTGAATGAGCCTTGGAAACTTAAAACATGCATTAAACATATATATTTCAGATTTTTCATTCATAGCCTTAATGTTGAATTAAATACAACCCACTTGGTTGTTTACAACCTTGATAGAGTTGTCTGTTTTTGTTTCCCTTGTCATAACACTATACATCTGGAGAGGGAGTTAAGTAATGCATTGAAATTGGCTCACAGTGCAAAAAAACTGACATCTCTGTTGTGTTGTTGTTTGGTCTTCTTGCATGGGCACAGAGCGCACAGAGTCAACACGGTTTCCAGGGCAGCACATGTTTGATCACCAGGGCCCCAGCCCTCTGATGAACAGCAGCAACAACCTCCACCAGCAGCAGCTGCCCGGACAGGGCCACATGGGCTTTGGCCCACCAGGACCAGCCTTCAACCACCCGGGTCAGGGTCCACTAGGACTGTTTCCGAGAGAACCTCCAAGACCCAACCTCCCTCCCCACCAAGGTCACCAAGGAATGGTCGACTTGAATCAACAAAGTGGCCCCCCTAACCAGCCCAGACCTTTCATGGGCCCTCGTCAGCCATTTGGCCAGCAGGGGAACCTTTTCCCCCCTCCTCAAGTTCCGTTTGGGATGCAGGTACGACTAAGAGTAAGTGATTTATTTTATTTTTTAATTTTTATTTTTTTAAACTAATAGATGTTTTGTGTAATTATCTGTGTTTCTCTATTTCTAACATTCATTTTTTGAATTTGTTTGCTAAGTATGCTCATTTGATCTTAGTTTAATGAGGTTTTTTTTTAGTAGATTCTCTTGTCTTTGACAATTCTTGTAAAGGAGCCTGGCATTCAGTTCACATGCATTCTCTGCCATGAATGTATAAATTTATGTTGGCTTTTCTCTAGATTATTAAAAAAAGTTGTGGCAAGAGCGATGACTAGAGTACTGTACACATGAATAAACTAGACTTGTTTTCATATTCACTGCTGCTGAAGCGTTAAAGAAAAAGACTTGTGCCTGTTTGGCATCTCAGCATTTTGTCGAGACATATACGTGAGCTCCCTCTAGTGACTGAACCACCATTATTGTAGAACTAAATGGATACATGAGGACACCAGTTGGAGGTTAATTACATGCAGAAATGATGTGATTCTATATTAAATAGGTTTTCAAAGAAGTGATACTGTTGTTGTTGTTTATAGATGGATTATATATGTGTACATAGTGTGTGTGTGTGTGTGTGTGTGTATATATATATATATATGTATATATACACTCACATCATGCAGCACGCAGAAAAGATAAAAACTACATTCTTTGTGTTAGCGAGTTGGAATTCTGCCTGTTACTCATGTTGTCATCTTGTTTTCTGCCATTTCAGGGCTTAATGCATGGCCCTCCTGTCTCACAGCTTCCACATCACGACCCACTGTCATCCCATCAGCCCATGCACCAGCAGCAGGAACATCATAGGCAGGAGTTACCCCATCACCAGCAGCAACAGCTAAATCTCGGTGAGCTTCGCCCCATGATGCACCATGGCCAGAATCCCTTCCATCAACAACAGCCTCACGGTAGCCCCAGGCATATGACTCCCCGCCCTCAGAACCCCCAGCAGCGCAACATGTCCAACAGACAGAGGATGGTGAGAGATTAACATATTATTTTATTAGCATATTAGCATATTATCTGTTTTCTGCTCAAACTGATGAAAAGCAGTTACATGGGGTCTGTATTTTTATCGCTGTCTCATTCTAATTGCACTACATTATTCTGTCAGCGCCTTACTTAGGTAAACAAAATATTGCTTGATGAAAATGGATAGAACTAAATATATGTTAAGATCTGACTGATTGTAAACTGAAAAGTGATTACATTTTGCCCTTTCTTCAGAACACACCTGTTTCCAAGCAAATACAGCAGCGCAACAGCAACCTACGGGAGCTCCCTGTAGCACCTGGCAACACAAACATGCACAGTGCCCGCCCCGCTGCCTCCCCCGCTGCCAACGTCAGGCCCGTTGCCAGGGCAACACAGGGGGTGCGTCCTGGGCACACTCAGCCGGTGCCTGACGGTGGCAGAGGAAGAGGCCAAGTTGCTGCCAAGACTGAATCGCAGCCTGGGGGAACAGGCAGGACAGTGGTTCGCAAGGAAATCCCAAGCACGCCATCCAGCACAGCACCACAGGTCAGCTTCTTTTACACTCATGATAGCAGAACAGACGCACGGAAAAATATTTATCATGTTTGCACAATGCACAAATTATTTCATATAACTGTTCATATATGTTCTCACATATTTTCCTTTAATCGTACTGTAAACTTAGTCATTCAGTATTTTTTTTCCCCTGCTAAATTCAGTTCAGCTGGGCCTATCAGTGTGCTGAGGAGGACTCCTGTTTATTAAAAGCCCAATCATAAGGTTGTTAATGACAGCAGTCTTATTCCATTGGAAAGAGGAGATCAATACATTGCATTTTTCTCTTGGGTTTTGACTTTGATTACATCTGAGTGTCAAGTAATATGGTTCAAATAGGACACAGTGGCTCTCAGCTCCCCCCGTCACGTAAGTGTAGACAGGCGTATTGTCAACTTGTGTTTTGTGCCACAGGACCCTGATGAGGATGAGGAGACACGGCAGTATCGTCTGAAGATTGAGGAGCAAAAGCGTCTAAGAGAGGAGATCTTGAAGAGGAAGGAGATGCGACGGCAGATGCAAGCTGGCGTCAGAAAGAAGGAATTGCTGGAAAGACTTAATTCCCAGACAAACACTCCAAGCCAAGGCCCCACTCCTACACAGATTCAACCTGCACAGCAAAATCAGCAAACACACCCTGTACAAAAACAACAACAACAACAACCACCACCACCACCACTGCAGCAGCAACCAGAACAAAAACAGCAACAACATCTACAGCCACAACAGCAGAGACAGTTTCCTCAGAGAACACAACAACCCTTAAATCAGCCATTAAAGAATCCTAATCAAGGCACCCCTATCCCTCCTAATGGTGCCACTCAGACCTTTACTCCTCGTCCCAATGTCAAGACACGTCTGCAGATGGTAAAAGGTAATACCCCGCAGCAACAGACCCCCGGGCCTATTCCAGATCAGCAATGGAAACAGCCCCAACAAAATCAGCAGCTGCAACAACAACAACAACAACAACAACAACGAAGGAACAATGCTCTACAGAACTTAAACAGATCTGGCACTCAGATTCAGTCCACTCAAAACAACATAACTGTAACTTCTTCAATGGGCCCTGGCCAGGCCCAGGCTCAGGCCCAGGCTCAGGCTCAGAGTCAGGCCCAGGCTCAGGCTCAGGCTCAGGCTCAGGCTCAGAGTCAGGCTCAGAGTCAAGGACCTAAACCTGGGGCTAAAAGAACTGTGATGCACCGAGCCAAGAATTCAGGAGTTGAAGGTCAGCAGGTGCCACAAAAAGTCAGAGTCGTCAAACTTTCAGGAGCGGTGAGCAAATGATTTCATTTTTATCTGACACTCTTTGTGTTTTAGTTCAACATTTATGTCATCCTCTACAACTGATATTTACTTGTGAGGGAAACTACATCATTGTGAAATGAAATAGTTTTAAATGCCACTGAAAGCCCTCATGCTGTCTATTTTGTAATTTAAGAGATATCTAACCTATGGGACTGACAAGATGATGTCTGTGTCATTTTGGCAAAATTGATCTGGTAAGAGTTTCCTCTCTAAAGCTTTGGGAACTGGTATTTAAGCCTTTTACGAACATTTTACCTTGAGAACACAGAAAGGCTGTAGGCATTAAAGAGAGCGCTATGACATTTATCTGTAGAGATGGGGACACCTCATCACTGCTCTTAAAGGTTGATATCCTCTTAAGGGCACAAGAGTATTCTTTTAAAAAAGATAGAGGCCTCGGAGATGGTAAAACAAGAATGACAGTAACACCAACAAAGTCCAGAATTACCACTGCTGGCTATTTTATACTCACTTCATAAGTTACTGCTGTGGCCTTAATTACACATTAATCTTTATTGAAAAACCACAAAGGCATGCATGTTAAACATTCATACTTGTCACTGATGAGACATGTTGGTGGGATGTGATAGTATTTGAAATAAGCCGCTTTCCGACTCCATCCCAGAGGATCAAGCTGCAGAGCCAAAATCGCAGGCTGGCTGCAGATGAAGATAACTGGGTGTCAGTGCCTTAATGGAAACCTGTGCAGAGCTATCTGATGTACCGCGTCTTGGAGAAAAAAGGGGAGTGCGATGTGAGGTGGCGGAAGAGAGATAGAAACAGAAAGACACAGCTAAGGCCTATAGCCACGATGAAAAGAAGATTCTCTAGATGCTCCCTCTTCCACATTGTTCTGCTGTCATCAACGGGAGCTTGACAATGTTATCTCCTCTCTTCCCTTTTTTCTTGCTCTCTCTTTTCCTCTCTGTCATCCCTCAGTTGCTTTTTTCCATCAATCCATCTCTCAGGTGTGAGGCAACAAAAGAATGCCAATCCAAGAGCCTTGTAATTAATCTTTCTTGGTTGAAGGGGGGGGTAACATAATACCTGTGTAAGAAAGTTGCCACTTTTGAGGATTTGGATTTGTATGGCTTAGGCACACAGATAAGAGGCAAATTATATTTTCATCAGGGATAATACAAAGCAGCGCAAGACACAAAAGCTGGGGAGAAGGGGGGTGTAAGGGGGATGGGGTACACATCGAGCTGCTGTCGTTCCAGTGTAATGCAGCTTAGCATTTGATGGGTGCAATCAGGAGCTGTGATTTCTATAGGAGGGATTAATCCATTTACTCTCAACTGGGGACAGGTCAGAGATATCGCCTCTTTTCTTCCCCTGTATTGATCTGTCACATCTCTCCGCAGAGTCGGGGAAGAGACGACCTTCAATTCCTCCCCGCATGTCAACAGAGTTGAGCTGTGACTTTATTTGATAATGAGACCATCACCTTGTTGGGTTGATCTTTATTCCCCACAGCTTGTGCGATAGGGATCTAGCTCCCATGCTGGCACATTTTTAGTTTGCTTTACAGAAATGGCCTTGCATTTCTCCTTTTCCATAAACTTGACCTTTTCCCTGAATGCATAATGTGAGTAAGAGTTTGTGAAGCCTGCAAACTAAGATAAAAGCTGGTCATTGTTTCAGTAAATTAGTATTGTCCTCCATCATTATTCAGAGTGGAAAGGGGCCGGAGGCTACTGGCAGCCCAATGCAGCAACAAGGCACCTGGTCAGCACCTGCAGTCAACCAGGGCGTCCAGAGGAAGGTTACCATGACAGGACAGCAGCAACAGGGACCAGGCGGAGCACCGCAGGCTAGCCGAGGGGGCATGGGCAACCCACAGCAAAACAGGGTATGTCATAAATGAGTGCTCACTGTCTTCTGTGTTGTGGGCATCAGCAAATACCTCACCTGACTCACCTGAAATATGTATATATTAATAGTCTAGACTGTGAGGTAATGGCAGCTGTGATATAAAAGAAGCCAAAATATCTCCTGTAAAGTTGTCCTGTGCCGCTGGCGCTACCCTGGCATTCAGAAGACATACCAATCGAGCATAGTGGTAATAAGACAGGACAGTATGCCAGGTGCAGGAGTATTGACAAGCTGAAAGCAGTGTAACACAGGGGGCTACACAAGGTCCCCTGGCCTCTCTGCACGCCTGTCACCACCAGGCTGCTGTCACAGTTACCATACTCACTGATGCTGACAGGGTAAGGCAGCCACCATAACGCTTGCATGGCTGCTCTCCCTTAATGCTCCCCCGCCCCCGCCCCCAACACACACACACACACACACACACACACTAACACACATATTCCCTTTACCTTCTCTCTTTTCGGGGTCTCTCCCTCCTCCTCGTCTTCCTCTGCAGCTGAAGAAACATACCTTTCACTCATATGAAGATATGCCGTGCCACATGCATCATGTTCTGATGTTGATGTTCTACGTAGAATATGATAAGTCAATCACATGAAAGCGTGGCGTGTCTGAGAGGTGTGAGAGGAAAACGTAGCGTTTTTAAATTTTCCTTTGTGCTGAGAAACAGTATAGCTCCTCTCCACACGGTTGAATGCTGGATTAAAACATCAACATGCCTGTTTGAGCAGGAAAAGGTTCAATCTGTATTTTCGACGCATTTCCTCTTCTTACCCCTTCCCCAGTATTTTTATCTATGTCAGTAATTTTTCTCACACCTGGCGTTGGTTGGTTGGTAGGTTGTCGTGTCGGGTCGGGGCCGAGGTAGAGGGGGTGGTCAAATGGGTCGAGGTCGTCCAACGTCCACCAGACAAAGCCAAAGAGGTGCAGAGAGTGAACGCTGTACTGTGTCCATAGAGGGCCTCTCCTCATCCACAACTGATGTTCAGCTGAAGAACCTTCTCAGATCCATTGGGCCTATAGAGGTTTGTATCAGATTCTTCACTACTTAATATCTAAGTGTGTACCAAATATTTTGTATTTCAGTTCCTTCATTATGATATATTTTTCCAGCTTGTATAAAGAGTAAGAATATAGACAGTTGGGCAGAACTAGGGCTGTAACTATTACCATTATGTATATTTTTATATTTAAGCTATGTATCTTGTGAGGAAAACTTAACAGATTTATTTGCATCCACCTTAGTGGCAGTAATGAAATTCACCTAATGTGATCCCATAGCGCCCTCTGTCGTAGTGATTTGGTAGGTAGTGAAAATGAATGAGCTTATCAGTTTTCTTTCACCACCCTCACTCCCTCTTGTGGATAAGAGGAGCATCTGGCTATATTAAATTTGCTCTTTTCTCTTTCTATCATAGATGTTCAAAATGATGCCACAACAGAGGAAAGCAATTGCCACTTTTTCCAGTCCCCAGCACGCAGCAAGTTTTCAAATGAGCTTCCATAGGTAATCGATACTCCCTCTTCTTTTCATTATCTTTGTACATTTGCCAGTTACATCATTACGTGTTGTGGTAGGTCTTTACATTTAACTAATGTGATGGTCTTGAAATTCAACTTGTACAGATTGTGCACATCACAACAAATGTGTTAAATAGTATCTCAGCCCCTTTTGACACTGGTTCAAACATTATCACAATTACCACACAGGCACATGATTGATTTGTCCCACATTGATGTGTCGCTGATCGATGGATGAGGAGCACAATAGAGCCAGGGAGTCCTCTTACAAGAAGTCACTCTCTACTGACGGGAGCTTCTCATGCACAGCTCCATCATGGCATATGAGTAATTCTTCAGACTTTTGGGGTCACTCGCAATCAACGTCTGCACAGGAGCATCAATTCATCACTCATCTTCTTTCAACTTGGAGCAGTGAACAAAAAGACATTAGCTACAAGCACGTCTGAGTTTGACTTTGTCTACCAATTGTCCATTTTTTTTAAAGTGGCACTGGAGAGACACCAGACGGTTAATCCTACTTTGATGTAGTTTGTAAAGAATGTTTTTTGTGCATCTTTCACGGACACTTAGTAGAACATATAATGGGGTAATGGTTGCTCCCCTCCTCAGTGGGAATCGTATTAGCAAATGAAAATGACACTTGAACGTTGTAATTCTTATGTGACCACTTAAAAGGATTTTTTTTTTCCTTCATTATTTGTAGCTCGGTGTTTGGTTCAAACGTAAGGAACAGTTGTGGCAGTTTGTGGCCAGCCTATTCGTGTGGGCTATGCCCTAGCATTGTTTGTCCCCCTCTGTAGATGGCAGCATTTCATTACTATTGGTGCTTCTTTTTTTCAACCCAAACCTGCCTTTAGTTGGAGAGAGGAGTCTCCAAGCAGTTTTTGGGTAAATGGCACTACCTAGTGGAGAACTAGCATACAGGCACAGAGGTGGTCAGGGTGGACAATTTTATTGAGGTTGACATAGGCGGTGACTAAAACCAAGTTGACACAGGACGTAACATGATTGTTTTTTCTAAGTTCCCTGTAGTTTTGGGAATTGTGGCTGTTGTGTTTAGATCTTGTGGCGCTTTAAGTTTCATTGCTGCTTCTCAGACAAATTGTTCAGCTCGTATCTCATTAAAGTTGGTTCATTCCGTAATTCAGTAGTGCTCCTTGTTCTGAATGTTAGAATGTCTTTTAACTGTTTAATTTTAACACCTGGAATGCATTTTGGAAAAGAGATTCCATGTATGTTTTAGTTGTGTGTGTGATTATCGAGTTAGATTTGGCTTCCTAATCTGTGCTGAGTGTGCTTTGAAGGAGTGTGTTTTTAGGTTTTTTGAGATTTTTTATGCATACCACTTAAATGTATATTGCTGGGAATTAATATTTGTATTATTTTGTAGCGGTGAAATAATTGCTTACGATTCTTTTCAGGATATACACACACGTTTCAGTAAATTACTCAAGCTAGGATATACGTTTGGGTTTCTCCTTTCAGAAATAACTGAGCTGAATCTTTGTGACCACCAGTTGATAATTCGATACCTTATCTAAAGATGTATGATTTACCTAGAATAGTACTTTGAACAAAAGGCTTTGGCATGGAGCTAGCAATGTAGATATTTGGAGAGCAGAAAGGCAAAAGAAATTCACCAAAAGGAATTACCTTAACTGTTGAGCTCCCCTTATTATGATATAGATATTCTCTGTAAATTCTGGACTCTAAAGCATAATGATATCTTACTCTTGCAAAATGGTTAAATTTTTTCACACATGAGAAATTCACTTATAATCACTAATGCAACACTTTTTTTTTTTTTTTTTTCTGAATATGTGCCCTTGTTTTGGGAATGCCACAACATCACTGAAAACTTTGAATTCTCTTAATACTCAACCTCTGCCTGGCATCATTAATTGATTAAATGTAGCAAGATTTTCTCATTTACTTTTTCAGTAATTCAATTATTTTGTTTTTCTTAATCACACATTTTTTTCTATTCCAGGTTTAAGATTTGTCCAATAGAAACAGTTCTCCTAAATATCTTTGTTTACTAATAACTAAAGTTCAGAAGTGACTTTTGTGTACTTAATTGATAGGGTTATGATGCAGGAAGGTGAGGGGGCAACCATTATCTGTGTAGTGATCATGTACATAAGTAGACCAGAACTTTGACTCAATATTTATCTTGTTAACATCTTTTGAGTTATTCTTTACTCATGTTGTATCAAGTTAAACAGTTTTATATGTAAGGATATGCTGATGTGTCCAGGCATTAATCATTTTACAAGTGTTTTGTTTTGAATTTAGCCAAAAATGAAAAACATGACTGGACCACATTTCTGTTTATAAGATATTTGACAAAAAGTTTAAGGGAAAACAAGAAAATAAAACATGGCCAATATACCGTGATCATGCAGGTATGTAAAGCCGGTTAAACTTTAGCCCAAAGATGTGTGGTTGTGTGTGATGTCCATGTGTCTGGTGCTATATATTAATCATTTATACTTAACGTTCCTGGGTATTCACTTTGCATATATACATACTATTATATATACACAAAAAAACAATTTGCCACTTTGGGATTAATGCACAAATTTTGGCAAAATATACTTATTATTTTTGTAAGTTTATCTACTGTAGCAATTATACAGCAAGAAATTCTACCTCATAGTGATAAAAGGGGAATGCCACTGAATTTTGGCATTGAAATTATTTGCTTTTGTTCATAAACAGAAATATTGTCCTGATGAAATTTAACCTTAATGTCATTCTAATGTGCAGCCCCATCCCATGACTAACATATAGGGAAAGTTCAGTAATTACATTCTACATAACTTAGATGGAATATATTTTTGGGTTACAGAAAAATTAAAGGGTTAAGTCTTATATTTGTAGTCAGAAAATCAACTCCTGGCTGTACATCTGGATGACATCACAGATTAAATTCTCTGGTTTTGATAATTACAAAGTATTGGTTCACAAGAAGTTACATTTGCGCTTTCTGCATGTATGAATCAAATTCATAAATTTAGTGGTATTTCCCTTAAATTAGTTGTTACTTGAAATGATTCAAAACCTTTACGTTTTGAAATAAGCTGCACTTAGTGATTCTTGCCAGTAAAGGTCACTAGATTTCAAAATACTTTTAAGTACCAAAGGTATTTGGATGAATGGGGTGTCCAAAATGTCCAAAGCCCTGAATTTCCTTCTTACTTCTTGTAAAACTTGAGGTCGGGTGGTTTACAGTCTTTTGTATGTTTTACCGTTGTTCTTAACTGGCCTCTTTATGTTTTAATCCTTTTGTTTTGAGTTGAACTGATGTAGAGGTTTTTGTTCTCTCACAATGTGTATTTACTGTCTTTCATGTTGTGGGTAATGCATGATTTTTAGTCCTGTGGTAAATCCTGTGGATTTGAAAAAGTATCGGCAATGCCAGTCAGAGATACTGTTAAGACATCTGGTCTTGTAAGAACAAAACAGATTCATATTGAATCTATTTGTACCTTCGTTTTAAGAATTTCCCACATCTGTACCTTGAGTTTTTAGAAATGATGTTCTACATTTTTCTTGAGGAAAATGGTGCTCACTTAATACCTTTACCTTTGACAGCAAGCTATTTAACTGGGAAGGTGATTTTTCCAATCATAACCTTGTATCTTTGCCGTAGGGTATTTCGATTTTTGATTCAGGGAGGCTTGTCTGTCAGATGTATACGGGGCTTTTTTGTACTTGCATAAGAGTACTTAATTTTTACTGCTGCTGACTTGTATCAGAATGTTTCTACTAGTTTTGGGTCAAATGTGCAACACAAGCTGGGGTGAGTTCTCTACAACACTAACGCACAACTTTTTTTTCAACAGGTCCATTTGGTGAATAAGGGAGCTGAGATTTTGCAGTCTGGCTGAAATAATCATTTCATTCTACCTTTTTCTTCAGGTTGCATCCACGTCAAGAGTGGTGTCACAACCAGTCATCAGTGTGTTGCCTGCCCCAAACACAAAGTTAAGGGACTGTACCTAGGGTTTGGCATGTTTTAGCAAATTAACAAAGTAGGTATACTTGCAGAAACTTGAAACCCGCTGAAGCTGGGCTTTATTTTTCTCAAAGTTCTGTTATTGCTTCATGATAACACTGTGCACTATTATTTGGTCCTGTTTAGCTTCAACGTGTGAAATTTCAGTTGGGCAGTTAATTGCTGTTGTGCTAAAACTAGCTGCAGTTTATATCTCTAATGTAATCATCTATGGCCTATTTTGAAAAACCCCAGCAGGTCATTTAACATCACTTACTGCTTTATGAAGTTATATCCTGATTAGTTCAAAGACTTCTATCTTGCTGGGATAAAAAAAATTTATCTGTATTTTATACAACCCAAAATTAAAGATTATTAATCCAACTTTTTCCTAAATTGTTTTAAACAAGGAGATACAACATGCCATCTCCATTTTTTGTTTGGTTAGTTAGTTGCATTGTGTATAAGTTTGGATGAAATGTTTTTGTGCCAGCAAAATGTGGCGTTAAGTGTTGTCACGTGACCTTTTTTCTCCTAAGGTGCCTTGTATTTATTTTTTAGGAAATCAGTGTCTTTTAATTATTGGTTAAACTAAGAGCAACAGATTTAAAAGTCCTAGAAGTAGAAGTGTTGATTACATGAGAAGTATAAATGGGTTAAGTAGAAACATGCAAAACCACTGGTATGGTCCAACACCTTTGGTGGTGGTTTAATCATAATGGGCTGTTTGCACTGATGTTTGGTTTGGGGTGGCACTAATGTGACTGCAGTTGTCACCACATCATCAAAACAATGGTCTCTCAGATTAACATTAATTTTTCCACAGCACACCTAGGGGGAAGAGCCGTTTACCAGCTTTATTCATGAAACTGCTTTGTCACTTTTCCTGCCTTAACTCATTCACTTCATGCTTTTTTTGTTTGTTTGTTTGTTTGTTTTTTTTTAAAAATGCAGCCTGCGACCTTGGGATGAAGAGTTTATTCGAACTTTCTTTCCTCACGAAAGTAGATGTTGATGTATTCAGAGCCTGCCACATTTCCTCCCATTACTGCTTTTTCTGTCATTGCTTTTCTTCCAGCTTGCGTATATTTTTGCATATATCTTTTCATTGATGCTGCTGTTGTTGAATGAACTTAAGACTTCTGTATCAAGCAGGGTGGCCTACCTGGATTACCATTGTTTGTTAGCCCAGTGGCTGGAGGTTTCCATCTCTGTGACGACAGCCGGGTTCACAGAGCAGACACGTAACTCAAAAGCCGCTTTATGACTTTCACTGCACCAAAGGTCATCCCAGCTTCTTGACATTCATTGTTTGGTTGGATTTTGAAAAAGACACTACGGTGGTTTCCTCATCTCAAACATTAATGGTGCACCAAATAATGACTGAAAATCCAACCGATTGAGCTTTGACTAAAACTGTTGACAAACCTCTTGTCAAATGTCTTCACTCTTCACACTGATGTATCATATGAAATAAGAAATCATGTTTTATGTTGTAATACTCTGAAATCACTGTGAAATAGATCTAATACCGTAAACTCTGTATTGAGTGTTTGTAAAAAGGCGAAATGATTTTACAAGAAATGGAAATATGTTTTAAAGAGATGAAGTATGTTAAATTTGATACCAGAAACTGAAGGAAAATAAACTTTTTGACATGCACTGCAAAACTGATTTTTTTTTGTTTTCATTGTGAGTGGGCGACATTTTTTGGAGTTCAAATCTATTTCATTTCAGACCAAATCAACCAAGGTGCTTTAGTTGGAGGTAAACACAGACACTGGAATGGTTTTCACCCAAAGCAGTGGTTCTCAAACTGTATTGGCTGGTGAACCCTTAATGAAGGACTAGCTGCCTGTGACCTCTTGTCACTGGTTGAATGTTATTTTTCAGCTGTGGGCTGTTCAATGACACTTCAGAAAGTGAAGAGGCAAAACTGCCCTGTATTTTACAAGAAAAAAAATAACTAGAGAAAAATCAGGGCAAGAAAGATCTGTACTTGAGTTACAGAACAATGTTTTGCTTCTTGTCTATTAATTATCTGACAACCTTCAGGGTGTCCTGACCCCCAGGTTGGGAACCAATGACCAACCAAAATCCCAAACTAGCAAACAGGTTTGTAGACCTGCAATGTTCTCATAGTACTGAATAGGAGGCAAATGCCTGAGACATACTTTATAAAAGAAATGAAAGTGGCCAAAATGTTCAGCTTTTAAGTTGTAATGCAGCTGTAAGGATTTGCAACTGTGGTTGTGGTTGAGCACCCACCAAGTACCAACAGGGAGGGTCTTGAGAACTGGAATAATGGCAATAAAGGGATTTAATTCTCTGATATTTAAAACTGATTTTTGTTTTCTCTTGTGATCTCTTTTTTTCCACCTGCTGTATCTATCTAAGCCATTTCTCCATCTGTCTTTTGAGTTTATCTGCGATATCCATGTGTTTGTTATTAGTCAGTTTTAGATGGCCCAGTCCTCTGTTTCAGTTTTAGTTAGGAGGCAGTAGTGAAAGGTGTTCAGGATCAAATCCTTCTCTGTTTTCATTTTGCTCCAAACTACTACTCATGTCTTGAACACTGCTGATTGCTGCCACAGAGGAGTAACTGTTGCCTGGAAAGAATGGAGCGCTGCCATTTGCAGAACCTGCTTAGAAACGGGGAGTTTTGTTTTCCAGAATGTGCCAGACTCATTCATGTTTGCAAATGTCAACATTTGTAAAAGCCGTTGTTGAGCTCCAGCAGACTGAGGGACCCTGAGGGATTAGAGGAGGCTCTGTTTACCTGCTCTGAGGAATGCTGCCCTGCACGGACGCTTTTGTATCTGTCAGGGACCCAAGGTCACAGTGCTGGGAAAGATGGGCTGCTTTGTCCCCCCCCCCCAAAGTTTCCACCTCACAATATCAACAACAAAACACAATGTGAGAGAAGGAAATGGAATTCCTGCTCGTGTTGCAACAGTATTCAGACCCTTAGGTTCAATAGCCCCTTTTACCTTTCATAAGTCTGGGTGAAAGATGGCTTTTATCACTTTTGTGATTTTTAGAATTGAGAAACTATAAAAGATTCACTTTATTTGTATTTCCATATATTCCATAACTCCATTTGAACCTCTGTTTATATTCAGATCTGTACAGTTATTTCATTTGAAGCACCAAACTTAAAATCCTTAAACACAACCAAAGTGAGAGCCACTGCAGTTGCTCTATAACCCCTTCGATCTCCAAGTACATTCATTTATTTACTAGTGAACTTAAAGAGCAGGTTAAGTTCCTTTTCTTGTCATAAGTACAGGTCGTTTTCTTGTAAAACTATTTACAACTCCCAGCTGTAGAATGATTTTCAGACATTTCGAAGCAGCGCTGTCGTTGATTCACCACATGGTGTCGCACTTGCACAGTAAAGGCAGCGGAGGGAGACTGATGCTGTCATCAATTTCAGAGAGATATGAAGCCTTACAATACCAAAGCACATCTCAGGAGGACAAACATACATCACTAAAACCTCACCATTACGCGCTACATGCACACTCTAAGTCCCTGTGAAAATATTGGAGGATTATAGCGATTTGTTAAGACTAACAAATGTTTTACTAAGCTGTGATTTGGACTACAATGACTGCATTTCTTCTGATGGAGCAATCTGACCTCAACCAGCAGACACCGAGAAGCAGATTTGGGGCCAACAAACACACTTCTGTTTAATTTGTCTGCAAGTTAGAAGTTATTTGCGGAGGGCAAACCTCGTTAAATTTGACATGGACTCTCAACATTTCGCAAGCATGCAAAAGGTAGTTCAAAGCGCAATATTTTCACCATTTTGTAAAAGCTAGTAAAGAGGGCAAAATTGTTTGCTGGTTTCCCAGTAGGCTAAACTCACTCAGATACCATGTAAAACTTGTCACATATTAACTATAACCACCTATGATCAACGCTTTCTTCATTATGAATGATAACTGAACCAAGGAGAAATAAAATTACAATCCTACAGCTGACTTCTTTATCAAATAACTGTTCTTACAACTAATTCAAGACCTTAATATGGCCATAAAATATCACATAATATTGTTCAAATGTTCCTCTTTGTGTTTCCTGTGAAGCTCATTCAGACAAAGACATGTAACAACTGCAAGTTTGAAGATTTTCTTTATCTCATTTTGTAATAAACATATAAATAATAAACTCTAGACATTTTTGACACATCGCCCTGTTATGAAAGTTAACTGGTATGGTCTGGCTATATAGACTATCCAAACTGTGCATCTGCCGCAGGTCATTTCTATAAAACTATTTCCCTATTACAAAATATGAAAAGAAAAATACATTTTAGTACATTTACAGGAGTTACTTATTAATTTATTTAACGAAACCGTTTCAGTACTACTTTAACTGTTACTGAATTGTCAGAATCTGCATTTAATATTTTTCTCAGAAGAAAACAGAAAAATAGAAACACACAAAAGAAAAAATGCAAGAGAATGCAGACACGAGGCAGAATATCTGTCCCTCTCCGACAACCTAAACGAACAGTTTCCAAAATAATAAAATTCTTAATAAACCAAGCAGTACAAGAATTTCCAATACTTTCCCAACTACTGTATTTAAATTAAAATATATTCTCATATCTTACACTATTTCAAATAACGAAATGTGATTCGGTAGCGATCTGTCAAAATCTAATTTACAATTCTGTGTATAAAAATATAATTTATGGAACCCCGCGAAGTTTGTTCTCCCCAAAATATAACAGTCAGTTGCACATATATGCACATATGAACATTACAACCTGTCAAAGTTAGCTCCTTTCTACATGGTCTTTCTCTTTGCGCAGTTTTTTTTTCTTTTTCTTTTTCTCATTTTTTTCTTCATTTTTTCTTCCTTTTTTTTTTGCATTTGAGATATACAAAAATAGATTATGCACAATTTGCTGCTCACACCGTTTCAGAATCCATTTGTGTGACAGCAGCGAGTTCACATGAGAATAAATTATTCAAAGAGAAACTTTTTAAGGCTCCATTCATTCTTTGAAAGGGGACACATCTTGGAAAAGTCACTGAAATAAATATCCCAACTCCGCTGGGGCCTTTTGTCTTGTTTGTCTGTTTGTTCGTTTTTTAATTATTATTATTATTATTTTTATTTTTTTTTTTTTAATCTACTGAATAGTTCGTGTGTCCTACATTTAAGTCCCATTCTGCTCTTGAAGTAGAGGTTTCAACTCGGGTATACTGACATCCCAAGTGGATGGATCGAGTGGCTGTCCAAGAGCCATGTTCCTAATTGATAAAGGATCTTGGAGTACCAGTGCACTCCGTCGGTCTGTGCACTGGCTTGAGGCTGGGAACTGAAAAGCAACGAGGACACCCAGTGGGCGAGCCTGACAGGTGCCAAGGCCCAGTGCGCCAGGTCGTGGTCTTCGATCACTGCGTAACAGGACGCAAGGACCTGGTCCACGACAACGGTCCCCTGCACGGTCACCGGCGCAAAGGAGCCCTCGTGCTCTTGCGTGTAAATCCGTTTTACGGTCACAGGCTGAAGTCGATTTCGCTCGGCCTCGAAGACGAACACCTTTTGCCCAGGTTGGACTTGGCTGGCGAAGATTGCCGAGATCCGCTTGTCCACCTCCTCCGTGTAGTTGTCGTGGCCGACGAAGAGGAGGTGCGCGGCGGTCAGGGTGATTTTCTGACCCGAGTCGGTCTCGATCACGTAGAAGAGCCTCTTGGTCGTTGAGTCTTGATCTATGAACATGATGAAGTCGGTGTAAATCGGATTTCCATCCTCATCTGCTGCCAGCACCTTGTCCCCGGTTTGGAGGTGTTTGACAGCCTTCTTAGTACCATCCTGAAGGGTGACAGTGGAGGACCCTGGGAAACAGCCACCTGATTTTGCCGCCACTGAGTTTTCTGTTAAAATAAAAGATATGGTGTTAAAAAGTGAAATCTTGCCAAATTTCCACCGTCAGATGATGATTATTCATGACTGAAGCCCTTTGAGATGCTCCGAGGTTATTTTTTAAAACAACTTCTAAACACACACCAAAGCTTTTAAACACTTTTATGAGTTTAAATCTAATAAATAACACGTGCTCTGGTGCGTTACAGTTAAGGACCACGGCTCCATTCAAAAACCTCTATTTTCTGCTCGTATTTGTGTTTTCTCCTGCCGCCACACATCATGGTGGGCCATATGCATTTTGCATAATGATGCCTGTCTGCTCTCCCAAGCCAAATGCGTATTGGCTTGGCCCACGTTGTCTGAGACGAGAAAACTGAAAGCCTTGGCTCATCTATTCTTAATTAAAAAACCCAATAAAGAGCAGGCATTGATATTCTAAATCAGCTTGTGGATCGAGCTACTCTCGGTAAAGAACACTTACGCCTTTCCCAGCTACTCTCCCCATATTTACTCAGGTGCAGAAACCTCCATGTGACAATTCACACAAATAGGCGACTCACAACTACTATTTACCCAGTGGAGCCACTTTTCCAAGCCTCTCGAGTTGTAGATTTGAATTTAAATGAGGGCCCGGACTCTTAAATGCTTTCTGTTGTGCAACATCAATGTCCCCTCTTTCTACCACCTCTCCCTGCTTTGTTGTCAGACTTGATGACAATAATTTTGGCCTTGGTGGAGCTCTCCACATACCAGTCTCTAGGATCACACTGTCCTACACACAGAAAAGGCGGTTTCCTACTCAGAATTTGGGGCTTTTAATCTTCTTTTAAGATTCCCGAGCATGAAATAAGGTGACAACTGAAAACCAGATTTACCCCAACCAATTCAACATTGTTCAGCCAAATCCTTTTGGTAAAGTCGCATGACCCCTAATGACACGTCGGCCTGGCCCATACTGTGATCTCAAAACGTGTGTGCTGAATGATAAATAAGGGATTTATCAATAAAGTCTGAGCTAAGGAAAAGTGCCATGGTTCATCAATCAGTGTGAAGAAATATTTTCTAAGCCCCGTAGGTGTCCTATTGCTTCGTGAAGGCCCAAGAGGAAGATTATTTCAGCCAAAAGTGAGCCACAATAAAGGTCTTAAAACTCTAAATTAAACGTCAAAGCTAAGACAAATGAGATCCAAAATAAAGAGGTTAACGTGCAAGCTTGTTTTCAGTGTATCTCCACTATGACCAAAAAAAAAAAAAAGTTATCTAATTTATAACTAACAACACAACTTGCAGCATCTTACTTTGGCTGCAGCTGCTGTGCGGAAATCCACAGAACAAAATGATTTGCTTTTCTGGGTCACACCGAGGAGCCGTGTGAGATTATGGCCGTGGTTCCCACCAGGAGACAGTGTGGGGCGATGTAAGATCAAGAAATAACCTGCATGGGAAAAGCTCATAACGCCATAGGCTGGGATGCGCCCACATATCATTCATGGAGCTGTATATTTATGTTTTCCTTCCCCAGAAATACTTCAAATGAATCGTTACACTCCAGCATTTGCTTTCTGCACTTCAATTACGTCATCAGATGAGCACTGAGACCTCATTCTCATTATTAATTATTAATTGGATGATAATTTGTGTTTTACTCTTGATCATTACATGTGCAAAATGTGTAGTTCTGCGAAAAGACACATTTTATTACACTTCTTCTCTCACATTTCGTTTCTTGGAGCCAAATGTTGCAGTTGATTGGTCACTGAAACCATTTTTTTTTTTTTTTTTTTTGACTACTGCATAACTTGCTTAACTTCATCGCATCTAATCTACTCTTTACTTGCACACAGCTGATGAAAGTCTGATTTTGCATGAACCTTCCTTGGTGATAAAGCAGGGCTCCCTGAGCTGCACCTGCTCTTTGAGATGATTACAATCGCACCTGACGGAAAATGAGCTCTAGTGATAGACTTGGCCGTTTTCTCCTACAGCCACCATCATAGCGCGCATGAGAGCTTTTCTAAAGGTACAACAAAGTGGCTTTCCTCCCGCCCCGCAGTCATTACCTGCTTTCACAGAGCAGTGAATGTGGGCTTTGGATTCATAATAGACCCAGTCGAATCCGGCTTCCACCGCCAGTCTGGACAGAGTGCCGTATTTGCTCTTGTCTCTGTCCGAGGTGGTGATGTCCACGGCCCTGCCCTCGTAGTGAAGAGACTCCTCAAAGTGGTGCCCGTCCTCGTCCCAGCCCTCAGTGACCCGCAGCTTCACCCCGGGCCACTGGTTCATCACTGAGATGGCCAGCGAGTTCAGCTTGTCTTTACATCTCTGCGGGAAGGAGAAATGGATCAGTCAGTCACCTGTTGGATCGTGGATTGGGTCATGGCTCGCAGGTATAAGCAGACCTGGCGCGTAAAGTGCAAAAGTCTGAGATCAGAATAGCATCTGCCTGCCTCCAAAGACTTTTTTTTTATATTGACACATTTTTGTTGCCAGGACTATCAGGTGCTCAGAACCGTCTAAAAATACATCATCATTTGGTCAGAGAAAAGATAAATAAAGTATAAAGACCGCATGCGCCACACAAAAGTTTCTCCTTATACCCCCCCCCCCCTTTCAGGGATACACCCTCCCGACAGATTCGTGTCATGTTTGCTTGATCTCTGCCTTCTATTATACAATTATCACAATTTCATCTTATTTGGACTCAGTGAGGGCCTCGCCCACGCCTCTCCATCCCCACCTGACGCCCCTGATTCCTCCCAGCTGAGGTGAAACACTGCAGCTCTGATCCTGAATGTGAGCTTGCATTTCTCAGTGTGAGCAGTAGCGTTAGAGGACACATCTCGGATAAGAAAGCTGCTGATGAAATATTGATAAGGCACCGCATTCGCTTCACTGGCCTATAACATATGGGTCTTCGGTCTTGGAGAGGTGCGAGCATCGCCCCCTTCTATCAAAAAAGTGTTGCATTGAGCACAACGTGTATACATTATCTATTCATGAGTTTGTATTAGGTCATGAAAAGAGCGACTTTTTTTGTTGGTTGCAACTTGTCTGTTTTCTTTGAATAAATAATTGATATGCAGATGATATAAAGATGATCTTCAAGAGCAGCTGAAGCCTTAAAATATCTGGAGTTTGTCCTATAAATAAATCGTCGCACCCCAACCTCTCTGCGCTCTCTCAATGAAGATGCTTGGCCTTCTCCAAGACAACTATTCTCAACACTCAACCAATATGTCAAATAAAACATCACAAAGAGTCTTTTCAGTCCAACCGCGGAGGGAAACTTTCATTATTCTTCTCCTGCAAAGTCTTGGAAACGTGACATGCCTCCTTAAGTCGTGGTGTTTTGGCTGCTGATTGACAGACTTGTGAAATATCCAGGGATGGTATGGGCGCACAGAGAAGCGTCTATGTGTGACCCACTGTCCCTCTCCTTTATGGGCAGACTGCATGTGCTAAAGCAAGAATGTGCACATGGACCCCAAAACTCAAATAACAAAAAAGAAAAAAGGGCTTCCTCCTATATCACTGTCTGTTTTATGAGAGATCACACTTGTAGAATGTGTTGAATAAAAAACAGCTCCCTAAAAAACCTCCCACATTCTGAGTGGGTTTGTCGGAGTCAAGAGCCGTAAAGCTTAACCTATTTATTAATTCATTAGGTCGTGTGCCGCAAATCAAGCCAAATTCTGCTCAGCCACCGTGAAGCCCAGCAGGGTGCCCCGGCCCGGTGCTTTGTGCTCGGGGTAAAGTTGTTCAACAGCCTCCCTCTTAATCTTTTCACAAATGATTTGGTTAGAGGAAACACTTATCAGCTACCTGTCAGTGCAAACAACCCGCCAGCTCATCTCTTTTCCGACTCGTTTGCACTGTGGGCAGGGACTTCAGGCTCCTAATAGTGCTACACTGCAAAAAACAACACCTCTGAACGACATTTAATCACGCAGGTACTTTTCTGAAACGTAAAAGTAACAATTCCCAGATGATCCTCCTTGATATCACCGATTTCAGGTATTCTCAAGTCAACACCTTATTCTGCTTTAAGTTGACTCTGGAAAATTCTTGAAACAAGTGCAACTTCATTGGAAATAAGTGCATTTTAGGAGATGGAGCAATCTCGCTAATCCACAAGAAGAACACTCCCACTTAGTTTCAGACAAATCATTTTCTGCCACTGACATTGCAGCCTGGATTTTATAAGATGGACATTTTGAAGCTCAGCCTCCAAACTGATGCTCCTGCTCACTAAAGGTCCCGTCAAACACTATTTGTAAATGTCTGTAAACCACCTAGTAGTGTCTTAATGGTGAAGGGAGTAGGTTCTTGTTTAAGCTCCTTCAAGTATCAAGTAATATGGTCTTGACTCGACCTCAGTGAATTGCTTGATTGATTCACTTATTGCACACAGCTAGATGAGCCACAGCAAGCACTTGCCTTCTTTCATGTTGAACTATGAGTTGAACATCTATTTTCTACAACGTAAAATAAAGTTCATTATATTTCTGCGTAAAACTCTGTGCGTAAAAACCCAACGGATTCATGCGTAAATCCGTGGAACAGCGCAAAGACTTGGCACAGCGTAAATCCCCATGTGATAACGCTTATGCCTTTGTCAGAGTAGTCTACAAAACAGCTACAGCCACTCTCTTTTGAATGTACATGCTTTAATTTGATGGCTTTGTAATGGCATGAGGTTTGCGATAAGGAGAATTTCACCTGTTTTAACTTACTATGGCCTCCCGCTGACAAAGGTCATAAGTTCAAATTGCGTCTCGGACCCAGTCAGGGGTGCCTAAAAGCCCTTTCATGTACATTTCACACTTAGTGTCGGTTGTTGTGTTTTCTGTAAACGGTCGATGCTGGATGGAAAACGGATGATGAACCAGAAGCCCACTACTCTGATTTTTACACATATAAATCTACAAAACAGGTAGCACCTTAGTAGGTGCTACCTGTTTTGAATGTTATTTAAAGACTCCAAAACAGACAAACGCCTTTGTCAGAGGATTTCCCACCTGGTTTGTATGATTCGATACAGACCTGCAAACACAAGTGTTTATACAGCAGGTGGGGCATTTTACTCAGATTAAAAGCCTTAATGAAGATACTTCCCTCTATATTCGCAGAAATGAATGAAAGAAGAGGGAAATAAAGCCGTTTCTATGTCTTGTGGAGACCCCGTAACTCCCACGAGGAAATCTATGGGGGTCCCCGATCCCCACTTTGCGCATCACATCCCCACGCGCCTGTAATTTCATGATCTGTGCGTATGAGAACCTATAGGTTTCTGACACAGGAGATGTGGGGAGGGCTGAGAGGGACGCCGAGACCGCACGCACAGTGAATATTTCATTGGAGCTCGTGCTCATGCATGGTGCGAGGCACGGGTTCAGGGACTCCAGCGCGCGCCCGGCGTCATCACCACCAGCACCACCACCATCCCCACCGGCATTTTATTATTACTGAGCCAATATCACCCAAGCGCTTTTAATAATTCACCAGCATCTGAGTGCTAAAAGTCATGCTGAAGAGACGCGGCATCCTGCAGCCAGTCTCCCCGATGTATTGTGAGCCTCATCTTATCTGTACTGAACTAACTGCCTACATGGGGATGGAGTATTTAAAAAAGATGTCATCTTCCATGCAAGTGCATTTGTAAAAGGCACCATCACCCCTGTGCGCCTTGCTCCTATAATTGACCGAGTCCCACCCATTTCTGAAGTCCTGAACACTCTGAAAGAAATGTCACTGTTTTCATGCACTGATGCACACCATGCGAAAAGCTAAATTACAGCCGCCTGTGCGAGAAAATGTCTGAATGAGCCACGCCATGCCTGAATAAGCCCGGCTGTGCGCATCCCCAGGGCTGGGATAAAGAAAGGGCGCTTTAAACAAGCTGTAATGTAAAGCTTAAATGTGCAACAAATTCTGCATACCTCCATCAAATATAAGGTAATATGGATGTGCGCCTATAAGGCAACAAATACTGTTCCACAGAGGTACAAATATAGATATGAGGAGAGGGGCACATTAATATTTTAAATACACTGTCACAATCATGAAGGCCGAGTGTCCTGTCTGTCCGCCTGCACATTACTTCTCCAGCTGGATTTCTACATTTGCTTCAAGCCTGCAGCCTTTGAAAACTCCCATGCTGCTGCATAAAGCGCATCTGCTTTTACAGTGAAGTTAAAAGGCTCAGTGTGAAGAGTTCAGCAGCGGGTAAAACAGACTTCACTTAAGGTGCGCAATCAGTCTGACAGGGAGGTTGTTGCAGTGCGCAGTGATGGTGCGTTAGGAGACGGGCAGTAGGGGGAAAAAGGTTATTCTGTCTCCTTACCTGAGTCATTAGCCTGTCGGCACCGGTGTTCTCCTCATCCTTGAATATTATGTCTGTGTTATAATTGGGAGTCAGTTCTTTAAATCGCTCGGAGTTTCTTGTGATCTTGCCTTCGTATCTGCCGCTTGCCCCGAGGGTCTTCTCCGCCACGTTGGGGATGAACTGCTTGTACGCAAGAGGTGTCAGCTTCTTCGGGTGTCTTCTCCTGCCGTAGCCCCTGCCCGGTCCGCATCCCATCCCAGAGGACACCAAGGACAAGCAGATGAGACCGACCAATACGATTCTGGTCCAGAGCAGCATTTTTGTCCTTTAAGATCTCAAACGAGTCGCCGCTGCTGTCTCTGCCGTCTGCCTCTCCCGGCTCTCGCAATGTCCTTGTCTCCTCTACTTCGCCTTCGCCTGGTCTCTACCGTGGCAGGTGCGGAAATGAACGCCTCAGACAAATGGTAATAACGGGGCACATCGAAGGAGGGTTAAAAAAAAGTAGTGAGGGAATTAAAAGCCACGGGATCTCTAGTCGAGCTGCAGCCGCTTGTGTGAGGCGACCGCTTTTACTGCTTTGTATTATACCACCGATCTATAGCAGGGGAGGGACTTGATTGGCTCGCCTAGACAAACCCTCCTGATGTTATCCCTCAAAAAAATCTTAAAAGATTTCTTCCACCTGAGGGTTAGCCTGTGTTGCGGGGAGGAGGGGCAGCTCCATGGGAAAACATCAATTATATACCGTTTTTTCACCCTCCCATTTTCCAGATTTCACAGGGAAGGCAGGATAGACAGGAGCAGTTGCACAGTGCCGAGCACAAATCTGATGCTGTGTAGTTGAAGTGATTGGAATGTGTTTGCGGTAATTGAAGTGCGTCTGGAAGAACTTTCCGCACAGAATGCATTTCCCAAGAGAATAAGACTGCTCGTGGACTCGCACTGCGCACGCCACATATGAGTTTGCTGTGACCCCCCATATCCACAATATTAATAAATAAGTTTTCTGACTGTACCAATTGTTAGATTGGTGGGATTATATTCAAAATTGTTTCGAAAACAGATGAATACCACCGAAAAATACGCACGGAAACGACTTTGGAGTCATTGGATTCCATTTTACTAAATCAGAGCCTAAAAGCTGAACATATACAACGAACTTCCACATTCGCTTGGCATTAAACTCTGTCAAACTTCAGCAAAACTCAAAAATAAATCCACACTTTATCTTTGCAGTGCGCGCACTGTGCGTCTTGTCGCATCCTTAATTTTATATATTTTATATTTTTAATATGCATTTTATTCTTTAAATTATTCTTCCGCCCCATTCATTTTTTTTGTATCGACGTCTGTATTCAACTAATTATAGCACATTGTAACCACTCTGACTCACATCATGGAGTTAACTCCTTAAGAATGAGGGTGGGAACTGGATAGACTTAGTAGACAATAGTAGATAAGGCTTTAAAAGGTGTATCTGGTCTGTCCGACTCATCTAAGGCGGATCTCATTGGAAGCAGCCTCTTTAACGCGTGAAATAGTCTGCGTGCATCTTCTATGGGCCAAGGATCAACCGCAGGCTCTCATACTCTCTCTCTCTCTCTCTCTTCCTTCCAAAGTCCACTTTTTTCGCAGGTTTCGCCTTGGAAACCTTTGTATTTACTGGCCATGTTAGAAGTATATGTGTTTTTGCGTAACTTTCTCTTATACTCTCTCCTTTAAAGGAGAAGAGCAAAAGGGAATTTCTTGCACTCATGACAAACACCCAACACTTAAGTGATCAATTCTCCACATGTATTATGAGTTTGCTTGGATGTTATATATTTGATTTCAAACACCAACCTTCCTGTGCTGTTTAGCCCAACACACAGATAATATTGTTGTAGTCAAAACCAATTAAGAATTATTTTATGGTTGTTGTTAAAACTGCATGACAACATCACTGTATCCACATTCAAAGCATATTAGTTAAGACAAAAACAGATATCTGAAATGTTTCAGGAAGGAAAAGTATTTGTGTGATAACAAAGAGTAATTACAGGAAGAGGGGCTGTTTTGGAGCAACCTGAGCTCTCATCACACTGACTGTGTGGCACAGGTGCTCTGAAGTGAGGACAGATACATCAGCCTTTGGTGTGGCTTCAGTCTCATTAAACCTCGCTCTGGCTGACCTCCAGTCTGGTGTTGTTCAGTCTGTGCCAGGCTCGTGGCACCACAACCAGGGCAGGTGAGACTACCTGCTGCTCATTGAGATCATGAACATTAAGCCTTGGCCAAAAGATGGCTGGTGCATTTGGCACACTGCTGTGTGACCCCCGACCAAAATACTCAACTACTAGTGATAGCTTTCAGCCTAAGAATCACTAAATCCCCTCTGTTTTTGCTAGACGTCGTGGAGATTCTTAAGATGTCTTTGTTAGATTTCAGCAGCTGTCTCTGCAGAGATGCTGTTTAAACACAGAGCTGACAGCAGTTGTGGAGCCCTAAGGGACACCAGAGGTGCTGTTTGGCCCCGGGTCAGCGTATTGGTTCAGGTGTCACAGCTCTGAGATATAACCTGGCATGACCCACGCATTTTGCAAAACCACAGAGAGAGGAAGAGGAGGCAGTAACTGTCCTTAGAGGTCTCAGTCCTTACATCTGAAAAGCACAAGGGTGTAGAAGATAATAATAAAAGAGACTGGTGGGGGTTCTTTGTAAATGAACCAAGTCACAAAATGTGATGCTAAGTGAAATGAATAATGCAATGATTGCAATGAATAATGCAGCCTAAAGAGCAAGGTGTGCTGATGTGACAGGCTAGATTTGAACTTGAGTCTCTCCCACAGAGGAAAACCAAGCATCTATCAGCTAGACCTGGGGCAGATAGTATTTGCAAACATTACACTTCATTGTTTGGTTTTGGCCGCCTCCAATGCCAGATGGGTGGAGTTTGCAACTAAAGCCAATGGAAATCACAGCAGACAGTTTAGACACTTAATCAAAGTATCTAAAATCAATTTTTGAACTTTTGATTGAGAGCTTATCTGATACTGTGTAAATAACTCAAACACTTCAAACAAACACCAAGAATACTTGAGGCTTTGCTACTGTTTTTAGGTGAATACGTGCTCCGATGTAAACAACATGTCACTGTACTGCTCTACAGTTACACTCGAAGAGTAATATATTCACACACATGTATGGACAATTTAGAATTTCCCCTTCAGCTTCAGAATAGCCATTTTCAGTTTGCCAAATGGATTTTGAAAGGATTTTATAAACCCAGCACCTAAAACCACAAAGGAGCACATAATCCTGTGATTTAAGTTAGAACAAGCAAACTGGAAATTTTCACCTGACAACAGCATTATCCAAGTTTTTTGAAAGCCTGTGTGTTATAAAAAATCTTAACATCACAATGAAAGAATTCTTTCAGGTCTTAAACAAAATAAACAGCTTCCAGAAACCAAGAGATGTACCGCTAAGTGACGCACTGTAACTCGTTTATTTCCACTGGTCTTAGTTTTGCATATGAGGGTGACACAGCAAAACTGAGGCTGATTTTATGAAATAATTCTGGAGGGATTGAGGCCATTACACAATTCATATTAAGAAGCCCACTGCATGTAATGGCTAATCCAATGTGAGGCGTGAAAATGGCCAATGAGTCATCAGTTTTTTGATCCTTCTGTGTCCCACTGAAACCCATTACCCCCAAACTTAGACTTCACATCCACTGACTGAACCCTCTACATACTCTGAAATGTCTGCATCTGCTCTGTTACACTGTCTTTCTTTTAAAAGCTCCTTCTTCAGCCTGACATTCAAGGGAATTAAGAGATATGCTTCAAATCAGGCTAAATCCACACCCATGTTTGATTTCTTGTGCCACAGTCTCGATCAAGCACGAGCGAGATGCAACTAGAAGTGGTTGAGCAGAGTTTCACCAGTGTAAGTCCCCCCAATTACTGCTTTAAAGCCTCCTCCTGTCTGAATGTTTTGTAACATTGTTAGACGGATTAGGACTACAGAATAATCACGCACAAACATATAAGTAGTGTCAGGCTCTCTGTGTTGTTTTCCTTTTGCTGAAAACATGGTTTCCTTTCTTCCAGCCCAACAGAAAGCTGGGCATACCACAACTCACTGTGGTTTTCTCTCACAGGTGGGGTCTTTATCCTGTTATGAACTTTTGACAAAGAGTTGATAGCACAGACACGTTGCCGTCTATCCCGTGAACATGTGTACTCTTTTGTCAGCGTAATAAAGTTTGAATAATCTTCCTTTAAATGGTTTATCTAAGCCGCACGCATCAAGCATTATAAAGATGTAAAGAGTCAAAATTCAGATGAACAGATTCAAGTGCCCTGAGGCTATTCTGTCAAGCACAATGGAAATTTCACAATACAGTATCTGGAATCACAGCCCTCAGCGTGCCCCGGAGTCTGTAAAGGCATTTTATTTGCACTCTCCAGCCGCTCCCAATACTTAAACATTAAACGCCAAGGCTAGACAGGCAAAACCACTTTGAACTCCAGTGCAGGGTGAACTCAGTGGGAGGGGAAAGGGGGTGAGTGACTGAAGAGCGGGGGGCTGGTGTGTGTGCGATACTCCACCAGGTGAGTCAGTGCTGGCCACCATATAACACCATCACAACAATCTTAGGCAACAGTGACGGAAAAGGGAAGGGCTCGGTGGTATCGTAATATGTAGATGTAGTGAGTGGATGTTTATTGTCAAGAATTTGCATCTAATCAAGTTGTTTTGTCTCATATTGAACATTTTCTTTCATTTCTTTAAGAAATAAAGTGACTGCCACTGGATTACGATTATTTAAATTTTTTATAAAGCAAGTCAACAGTATACGTGGCTGATTACAATATGTGGCAACAACATGAGGTTTGTTAGCAGCAGAAAGTACAGAAAGTCACTGCACCTGGGCAAGAAATTGTCTTGCATTGTTTGCAGAAATTGTTTGGACAGAATCAGACGAGTTGTTTCTCCCTGCGTCCAGTCTTTATGCTAGCCTAATCTAACTGTTTGCCTACTTTGAATGAACAGATATGATAACTAAAATGTCGGTCTGTTGTATTCCTGAAATGTTATTTTCAAAACGGTATATTAAGTTATAGGACTCACAGGAAGAAGATCAAACAAGAGAAACATCAAAATGAATGCAGCAGTAGTCATGGAAGTCGTCACCATCTTGCCAGTACCTAACTGCAGTGAAGTCCCAGCTAATCCAAAAATGTGGAGCTGAAACTTCGGTGCATACCAGTTTGTGGCAAACATACTCCCACTCACCTGTCAACCAAAATGACACGCCCTCAATTATGCAGAAATTTAAGCCTTGATAAAAGACTAGTTATATAAAAATCCGCTGTAGAGACAAAAACCATCTTATGTACCAGACTGTAAAGTTGAGCATTTCAACATGGGCGTCTATGGGGACTGCCTTGCTTTTGGAGTCAGTCTCAAGTGGCCATTCCAAGAACTGCAGTTTTTGGACATTTCTCCTGTCCTCCATTTTTCAGAGGTTGCTCGGAGGTTGCCGCTTGAATGTAACCCAAAAGACCCAAAGTGTCTTTTGTGAGACACTACCTGCCTGAGATCACAGTGACATCATCCGGGTTAGTGTTAGGACTCCTGGAGGCTTATCTTCATGCATAAAGACAACGTAGCATCCCTATAAAATAAATGACAAAATGAGACACAGCGGTGAGATTACTTTATTATCTCATTATTTTTGTTTTGTTTTGTTGACATTGCAGAGGAGCAATCTATGACAATCTATATTCAAGATGTTGATTTTTAGAAAATCTTTGACTAAGTTAAATAATGTTATTGGTGGAATTAAAGACTAAATATGAGCTCAGATGCCTTTGTAATATTTTGTGTGTCTGTTGTTAATTACCTCTCAGACAAATGTGTTGATCAATAAGGTTACAGGAAACGTTTTTTATCAAAGCACCACTAGTGACTCAAAGTTATAAAGTTGTGAAACAGTCCACGTCTGGCTGAAGTATCAAACTTAATCGCACTGTTGTGCGAATATCAGTTATGCAAATACACTTTTTAGAGATGAGCAATCTGCTTCAACATGAACTCTCTCAACGTTTGCTTTCATTAAAGTGAGGACACTGATTCTATCTCTCTAATGAGCCTTGAGTGCTTTGTGTGTGTGCCATTTCACCCCAGGCTGCAAAAATGGTGGTTATAATTCCCTTCTGACTAAAATGAGTTGTAGGAAAACAACAAACAGCAGGAAATCTTAATCACGCCCCGTTAGCAGACTACTACCGACGCTAACCACACAAACCACCTGTGTCTGATAGTCAGTTATGTTATGCTAACATGCTGCTCAGGTATTCCTCTCCTCAATCAGCTCTTTCTCATCTGCCTTGATGATATCTGCAAAGCACTGTGTCAGTCATCAAATTGACACCCAGTTGTTTATTTGTTAGATTGTTTGGTTAAATATAGATTATGTGCATATTTCACATTAATTAACATAACTAAATGTAACATCTTGTGCTGTGGCACTTCAGTTTCCCCTTTGATTTAAACCAATAAGTTGATTTGCCACAGATATTCCAATCTATCAAAAGAGGAAGTTCTGGCATACTCCATGGTGTTACAGTCTGTGTTAAATCAAGGTTGACAGCGATCAGTTCCATACCAAACTAGATCCTTCCCGCTTTGTCCATTCATTCAAACTTTACTAATCCAGGAAATTGCTGCCACTGATCAAAGTTATTGCCTGGAAGGAACAAGGAAGCTGAACAAAAGTGACACTGCCTCATATCTTATTATGAGTTGTGGCTTTGGATGGACACAGATCTTTGTCAGCTGGATATTTGATGGCATTTCAAAGTGAAAGCGGCAATAAATTTAGTGCCAAAGACTGTGGTCGGAGCAATGATCAATGCTCTTTGTGCATAACACAAATGATAGAGATGAGAAACCCAATATTGTATCTGTTGATTGATTGAGAAATGTGGGGATTATTCACATCCTGTTACTCAAATAAAATGGTTAACTGTAAATGCACCTAGTTTGGCTGATTAATATCCAGACAAAATCAACTCAGTCTGAGTAATATGGCTGTATGAGAAGCAAGGGTCCTTTGTGTCATTATTTTTCTTATGAGCCTTTGACTAAGAGAAAAACAGATTTTTTATTTCCACAATATCTCAAAGTTATGTGAAATTGTGGAACTGGTATAGTTCATTTAGCAATTGATAACCAAAAGTGTAATTTTAATGGTGGCGTGCCCTGGTAGCTCACCTTATATTATATATTGTACAGTAAGGCTGAGTCCTTACCACTGCATTTGAATCCCTTTGTTGCATGTTATTCCCGTCTCCCCCTGCTCCTCCTGTCTATCTGCTGCCACTCTCAAAATTAAAAAGAAATACAAAAAATAAATAAATAAAATAAAAAGATAATTTAAAAAAAAAAAAATCAAATTAGATTCAGAAGAACCAGACATATCATCTTTTTTATTCCACGCATTATTCTTCCTTGTCAAAGCCTAGTGCCTGCATCACAGTTCAGCAGGACAGAGACAGAGACAGAGATTCATGCGTCAGTAGTGGTTAATGTTGCCTCGAGCTGCTAGCTTCAAGCAGTGAGGAGCAGTCTACAGAGGACTGGTGACCTCACCTTTTTCTCACTCTACACCTGCAATTGTTTTTTGTTTTCAAGCCATATGCAACTTCTTCACATATACCGTTGTACTGTCCAAGACCTATAAACAGACTTGATGTGGAAATTCCACTTTAATATGTTAATCATATAATAGTTTTTAAATGGCCGACTGAGCTGTTGAGCCAATTTGCTTAAATACTAGAGACCCACCCTCACAAATAAATGTAGACTGCACCCCTTTTGTCAAAAGGAAAAAATACAGAGCCCTCCACCTTTTTCCTATGATAATTTTCATACAGTCCCTTATCTATGTGAGAGTGAAAAGTGATGTATCTATTGAGCTCTAATCGCAACAGACAAGGAAAAAAGTGCACACTTATCCTGTCAGCACACTCTGAAATCAATTCATCTGATCAGAGGCTGGCAGACAGAAAGTGAATCCTGCAGCTGTAGTAATTCACACAAGGAGCAAAATGTCAAAACATGTCAAAATGTGCAAACTGACAAACCCTCCACTGCCCCCGAGTGGGAAACTTTGACTCAGTGGATGTATGCTAGTGTGCATATGTTAGGGCACGTGCATATATGACTATAGTAGTGGGAATAACAGCCCAACAGGAGTTAATGAGGCGAGTGACTGACGGAGCAGCCTGACTGTGTCAACAGAGTAGGGAAGACAGTCTGGTTTGGAGCTGAACGTCTGAGAGAGCCCAGGTGAGGAGAGAGAGCGAGCTTGGAGCCAGTGTTGATGGGAAATGTCAAACGCTGCTCTGGAGGACGAGTCTGATTAGCACCCAGACTGCACTGCACCTCTCCCTCGCACCTTGGCGATGACCCCTGCTGCTTACTCCCTAACACCCGAATAACAAAATCCACCTCAAGACATCGTCACTCATTTTTTTTAACAAGCTGAAACTCCCTGAGAAACTTGAAATAATTAATAACTGAACTAAATCCCTTTATAGCAGCTTCATAAAAAGCTGCCAAACAATCAGCCACTCATACCTATTTTTATGATTTGTTTAGCCGGTGTGGTTATAAGAGCTCTGGGTTAATTGTCTTACATGGCCTGTATTAAAACTCCTTTGATGTCTGATCAGTAAGAGCCAATAAAACAGACGGAGAGACAGACAAATTGATAAATGCGGTGCCTATTTACAAAATAGACCCACACCTCTTATCACAATCCTCACGATAACCCCATAAAAGGGTAATTCTGTCTGTCTCTTCTAGAGTTGGGCATTATGGCAGTATATATCGTTATGAAAAGTCTCCTAGATTGGATGATTAGGGTGTGTGTAAGAAGACTTTGGAGGGTCAGCACTGACATGACATATGTGAGGATGGGTCTGACTTTTGCCACTAATGTGACACTCCAGGGGAGAACCGGGAGAATGAAGGCAGAGATGTTGAGTGATCCCAAAAAGCTGAGTAGTTTCATTTAGGATTGTGATAATAATGTAGGAACTTGCTGGCTACACCATCACCAACAGTCAGCAAAAGGACATTGAGCTGTGGGGTAGTACGGAGATGGGAGTCAAACCTATACCCACTGATTTGGGATTTGGGTGCCAAGTCCAATATTCAATGTGTTTTTAACTTTATTTTGGTCTCCACCATGCTCGGCTGAAAATATCTGACTCTAGGCTGTAAAATTCTTCACCCTGTTCACCAGCTAGTTGTGAACAGTGTTTGTCTGCTGTTTGGTGCTGAGTTGGGAGTGTACAATGAGTTTACGAGAGCCTTTTTGTTCAGAACAGCTCAACACAGTGGCCAAATGTGATGCCATAAAAAATATTTATTAGTGCAATTTTAAGCTGCAGTGCATTGAGCTTAAAGCTGGTTACATTATTTCACACTCCAGCAGGGTTCAAACAGTCTGAGCACCCAAATGCTTCTCCTTCTTGATATGTCTGTACAGCTTGGTAAACTGGGGCTAATCCTGTAGTACCACTGCAAATAATACCCCAGCTAAATACATTTCAACAACACAAACAAGAAACTGGAACATTGCTTTAGGTGGAATAAACCATATGGAGAAGAAGGGACATGTCAGAGCATGTCCCAAACATCATATTTCTTTGTTATCACAGAAGGTCAGCCCTTATCGTTGGCCACACAGTTATCCTGGATGTTCGTTTATATTCTGAATTAGACAGGATAAGGTCTAAGAGGTGAAAGTACAATCAAGCTTGTGTCTAGCAGCTCTGGTTGTAAGTGAACTTCTCCCCGTTTCCTGTCTACAGGTGGGAAACTCCTCATCCTTTATCTTTATTGCCTCAGAGAATGGCTGCCCTGTCAGGAGCAGAGGGAGGAGTTTACAGGTTGAAAGTTTTTTTTTTGACTGTGCTACTGCAGGGTGCAGAGATTTACAAAAGGCTTAGATCACAGGTGAGGGGATCACAGAGGAGACTGTGCAGGTGTTTGAGGAGTGTACTGAAGGCAAGTTTTAGTACCGTGTCCATATGAACATAATATCATATCGTACATTATCTTTCAGCTTTGTGAAGACGTGTTCTATCTGCAGATCAAAAGCGCAGGAAATGGACTCGCTCACAGTGGGCATGGCGGTTACACCTTGCAGTGCAGCCAGTCTCACAGAGATTATCCTGCTCAAGGATCTTATTATTTAATAGTAGCACAAATTGATTATTGTTTAGTGCTGCTCAAATTGATGTTTATGCTCTAGTCTCACAGAAAGGTGTTTTCCCACCTTAGATCCTCTTGTTTCTCAAATAAGCTCACCTCCTGCTATTTCTCATCCAACAATTTCACCTTATTGTCATATTGTAGGCTATTTTTCAGTAGCTACATGGCTTCATTGCTATTTTTGCCTCTTGTTAAATGTTTTTGTTCAGTTTAGACCCTCTTCTGTTTCTCCATAATCTCACCAAACTATCAGAGGCCAGCTTCTACTGATGGAGTTTTTGAGAAGGTCAGGGCCGGTGTGAGACTTTGCCACATCCTCCGCTTGCGTAGCTCCCTGAAAACTGACAGGGCAGTGTGTAAAAACTCACCCACTCGCTACACTGTCAAGTGAGCTGCCGACCAGACTGGACCTCGGCGCTCAAAAATGTGTTGAATTTTCCCTGCTGAATGCTTTTTCTTCAAATACAGAAACTTTGAGACAGAGAGAAGCATTATTATCCAAACAGGCAGTAAGAGCTAGACTTGAGGGAGGTTTTATTATTTTATAATGGCAGTGAGCTCAGCGATTTCTTGGTTGCTGTTGTTGTATATGATAATCTAGTTTATTTGAATCTGCAGGAAACAAATATCTAAAATTCACGAGAACTGAGAAAGTAAGAAAATCTGATCTGTATTCAGCTTGTCTACTGGTCCTGTCCCTGTCAGTGCGTTTGTCTGTCTGCATGTCTGAGTTGAAACAACGTGCAGTGTGACGTACAGCAGGCTGCAGACACTGCAGATAGGCTGATCTGAGGTGTCCTGAAGCTTTGTAGCATTGATCATGACTTGTTTGAGGTCTGTGGCAGTTTATGTCCTTTGATGTTAAACAAGAATCACTTTGATTTCCTCCTGAAATGTTTTCTAATTGAAATGACAAGGGTTTTACCCCAAAGTCCCCCAAAGTCTGAGTCGTATTCTTATGAACACGTCCATTTTCTGTCTTATCTTCTTGTACTCTGTACCTTAAGCTTTGGCTATAAAAACCATAAAACATACATGTCGTCTTCCAACATCAGATTATTCTGAATGTCAATAATTTAACAGGAACAAACACAGTCTCATGTTGTGCAAAAAGAAATTACACACAGGAGGTTACACTTTACTTTCCAAAATGTGAATTATGAAAACCTTTGCTGAAAGCATTTGTATCTTATTGGGTTTTAAAGAGTTACATAAATTCACAGGGTCGCAAAAGTAATGAAAGTCAAAAAGTAACAGAATTAAAATGTGAAAATCAGATCAGAGTGTAAGGCTTTCACATATCAGCAATGAATAATAATGTGAAGCTCTGTTCTGATCCCTGAGCTATGTTAAGAGCCTTATTTTGCATTGAAAATACATTTAAGGCACTAATATAAAAGTAGGAAGTGAATAAAAGTGGAGGTAATGGAGGTGGATCGATCTTTGGGGAAGTTTGCATAAAATCATCTTCTGATAGTCCTGTCATTGTTGAAAAGGTGGTTGTTAACAGCTCTGAGACAGACTTTTACTGAGGCAACTGCCGCAGCGCTTAAAGCACTTAAAGAGCAGTGAGTGCATCAAAGAAAAAAAATAAAAGAGTGAAAAAGGACAAAGTGAACAACTTTAATGAGGGTATGATCACTGTGCAGCTGCTGTTCTTGTCGTGGAGTGAGTGAGGAAGCTTGCAGGGCTAGAATATGGACTTCTCCCCCTGCTGCTCGCCATAATTTCCTCCCATCAGAGCACCTTACATCACTTCACTGCACCTATATATCATTGCGTCAGAAAAAAGGCAGGAGGAAAGGAGTAACAACCAAGAAAAGACAAGTATGTAGGTGAAAAAGAGGCAGAGGACAACAAGGCAATACATTTTCTCATATAGCAATCCCAAATGGAGGCATGTATATGTTATGGTGGATGTCAAATAATAGTTTTCCACAGTTCATTCACTCATTTTCTTACAATGAAGTCTTGTTTTTCGTCATGAATGTGGAGGATCAGTGTGTGAGAGGATCAACAGATGATTTGGGGGCCAATAGGGGGCACTGGGGGCCTAATCCACAAGTTTGGGAGTAAGCAGAACACATGCCTTTCCTTTTACTTCTCCACTGTTACACTGAGCCCAGTTTGAACTGGTAGATGGAGAAAGATGAAAACTTCATGACTCTTATGTTATTTGAGCAGATTAATCTGGGTTAAAACAACCATGCGCAATCAATCTTCTGTGCTCAGTAAGACTGTGGACACGGCTGCTGCTGTCTCAACCATCATCAACGAGACAGTGATGTCTAATCAGGGCTTGATTGGCACCCTGGGTAGAAACGGCCTGTAAATCAATCAAATGTGAAGTGCTGTTTCAAGGGTTCAGTCAGTTCTCAGCTGCTGCTGTGCTTCTCCCATGAGCCACATGCATGTAATACCGCTTCATTTTTCTACACGTACACTCTATTTCTGCTGTTTTATTATATATGTATATTAAATCTGCTCATTATCAGACTTTGCTTGCCCTATCCAACAACTTTGAGAAGCTTTCACACTAATTATAACTCCGCTGTGGTGAATTATGATAGAAGTACATTGTTGTCACCAATTATCCTGCATAGAGAGACTGACCTGCTCTCCTTCTCTACCTCCTGAGCTGCGGTTACCAATGGAAACAGTGCAAGGCTAACATTTACCCTCACCCTTTTGTGTGATGTATTGCAGTAAAAGAAAAAAAGATGAACAAAGCACAGTAGCATACTGTGTATGTGTGTGTGTGTGCTTGTGTGTGTATGTGAGCAAGGGAGACAAGGCTCTGCAGAGACTGAACTTTCTCAACTAGTGTACCTTGTGAGTCTCATGGTGACAAAGATAAATTAGCCAAAGAAAGAGGAGGGGACGCTTCAGCAGCAACCGACCCTCCGACACCAATTAGCAGATTGATTACGCGCCTGAGAGAAGCGGACGCTTGTCAATCAGCGCCACACAAGGGGAGCGACAGGAAGGAGCTGGCGTGGATGTACCTGGAATGTTAAAGGAACAAGAGGCTGCTCCAAGGGATCCATACAGAGGCACTGATCCATAGGACTGTGTAGCGCTCAACACTGACACACTGAAACAGCAAAGGTGCAAATACCACTATGCCACATTGAGGCCTGAATACCTTCACAGGCTGCAAACTTAAATACCTGTATGACTGGAGGCACACAGGCCTGTTGTGATGGCTGGTCATGCACCCAGCTTCCTGTGCTGTGTGATCTGAGTGGATTACTGCAAACAGTAATTGTGCGAAAGGAGGTCTTTTTTTGTGTGCACGTGTGTGTGCATGCATAGATTATTTGCACACATGTATATTTTCGTTTCTGTTCATGCACACATACATGCACACACACTCACAGGCATGCACATCCCCACGTTATCCATCAACTCCCAAGGGGCTGGGCAGTGCTGTCCTCTGGATAGTGACAGTCCTGTTCGCCTTCATTTAGCAAGGACACACCAGCAAGGACATAAAGTAAATAAACGCCAGCCGCTAAATTTAGTGCTGCCTGACAGATGCAAAGGCCCAAAGAAGAGAGAGTTCGTCTTTTTAACTCAGACACAAGAAGACTGCCACTGCTGCTGTTTGAGGAGATGTAAGCCAGGTTACATGTGTGCTGTCAGTAGCAGAAATATGAAGAAACACAGCAGCTCAATTTGATACACAACTTCACATATGCAAAAACATGCACAGGCAAGTCAACAGTTAAAGTCCAGACTGCTCAATCCTCTTCAATGGCGCAGTTAAACTTGGAGAAGATAAGGGCACAATTAGATTTGGCTGAAGGAGGAGAGACCATTAGGTCCTGATTCTCTGCCTCCCCCTCACAATATATGGTGCACAGTCAGTCTTAAAAGGATGAGACGATGACATCACCTCAATATTCAGAATACCTACCCCATGAAAGAATGAAAAAAAAGGAGAGGAAACAGAAACCAATTTGTTAGATTAAACATTTCTCATGCAGCCGCATGATTTAGAAGGTCTGCTGACCGCAGTCGCACAAGGTTTTACCTCCCCTAAGACACGGCATTCTGTCAATCTGGCCCAGCCAGAATTTCTAATTATAGGCTGCAGACACAAGAAGGTCAAAAGCTTATTAAAAGTCAAGATTAAAATTCCCAATGCATATTATAAGCTACCTCCTCCTCTGACTAGCAATTATTTGCTAACTCATGCCAGTACAGTGAGCAATATTTTCTCATGAGGAACAAGTTCCATATGAGGTGGATGTGTGTGTGGAGGGTGATAATGTTATAAATTATAGTGGTGCGAGTTATTTGCCTTGGCTGACATATGCTTGCACCTGTCTACTTCCTGGTCATAAAAAATAATACAGATCATTTTAAAAGCATCAAATTACAGTGCAGGTGGAAGGAACGTGTGTGGTCTTGTCATTCAATTTGTCTTTTAATGGGTTGTCATAATGTGTCCATAGATAAACTTCAAATCATTCACACAGATTCTAATGCAATGTTGCTACTTGCTCACAGAAAGTCTTTGTGAATGTCAATGCAGTGTGTACACTTGGTGTCCTGTCAGGTCAGGAGTTTAAGAAAAGCAGAAAATGTATCAAATATTTCACAAATGAGTCATGTCGCTGTTCATTTGAAATTTAGCAGTGCATGATAATTCTGGTTTATTACAACTTGGGTGATAATAGATCTCAGCTATTAAAGGTACCCTGTAAATGTTGCTTTCTTGTAAATAATCAAAGTAATGTTGACATTCGGTATTTCAACTGAAACATATCCTTGAGGTTATGCATGCATTTCATTCCTCTAAAACATTTGCAAAGCCATTTTTCTGGATAATTAAAATCCTGCAATTTTGTGCCCAAGTTTGTTATTTTGCTGTTCACAGGATATGCACGATATAAACAAAAAGGGACTCTCTGATAAAAGCTTGCTCTATAGCACCGCTAGTGGTCAAAAATGACACAGGGTACCTTTAACCAATTTGGTGAGTACATTATACATTACGTTATTTTTTCTTGATGAGATTAATAGCCATAAAAGTTGTAATAAAATACTATGATCCCTTAAAATATTGGCACATTTTTTATATGGTAAAAAGAGAAAGCCTAGCTGGAGCAGTGCAGGAGAGCCACGAAAGCTTTGTGTGTTGTACTTTTTTAAAGCACAATTTGAGGGAGTCAAGGAAAAACTGACTTGTAATAAAGGGAAGTCATTTGAAGGTGGTTCAAATCAATATGTCGTGACCAGAAAAATGAAGGGATGTATTCCATGCCATGTTAACATAGTTTCAGAGAGCTTAAATTGTAGGTTGCCTGAAAGTCTAGCCCTGGAGTAGCATGTTTTTGCACCATGGAAGCAGCCTGACAGTGTCAAGCGGGGTCATCACAATAAACATCTTTTTCTCCATCTTGCTCAGAGAGACTGCTTTACTCACCTTCTTTAAAGAACCTCCCAAAAGATGTGTGGACAGATGCCTCAGTGGACCAGCTAAGCTGTTGCTAGCAGACATGGTCTGTTATGAACCAAGGCCATTTCAGTCAGCAGGATCGATCTAGAAAAAAAAAGTCTCTCCCTCTTCTTCTTTTTTTTCCCTTCTCTGGAAAGCTTCCAGCGACATCTAATCACCTCACTGCTCCCGTATAGATCTGAGTTCACCTTCCATTACAGCATTATAGAGCTTGAATCATAATTGAAAAATTGATTACAAAATAATGACATGACACTTGTTTAATCAGCTCACTCCAAGCCAAGCAAATAAACTTACGCATGCACGTACACACACTTTCTGGTGTGTGGGTAATGAAAGCTGCAAGGTGAAAAGCACTTTATCAAATGAATGGCTGAAACACTGCAGACCATAGTTATTATCAGTCCAGGCTGGAGGCTGAGACTCCTGTGAAAACCGGGATGCAGCTGAGAGTAATCTCTAACTGGATTTAATTGCTAGGTGGAGAACGGCTGTGTGTGTGTGTGTGTGTGTGTGTGTGTGTGTGTGTGTGTGGGGGGGGGGGGGGGCCATATTTATGAAAGTAAACATGATACCTCGCTTCCATGCTGCCTCTTCACATGTGGTTTCCTGATCTCAGGTCATCTTCCCTGCATCTGCTCCTCATGAAGGCAACTGCTGAGGAATAAAGTATTAATTATGGCTGTGTGGTTGAATGGTGTCTGGGGGTATTGGCGTGGCAGAACATTTTAAGTTTTGCCCTTCAGAATTCCTGTATGTTTGAGCTCAGATGCAGGACCAGGCATGTTTACGGTCTGAACTGATGCATTCAGGGTCTAACGCAAACCCTGAAGAAAGCCATACATCTGTATTCATGTATTCACAATATAACAATGACCCTCTCTGTGGCTCCAAAGGAAAGGGGGATAACACCGGCTATGTGACATCCACACAGTGATCAATTTACTTCGCCACACAAACATGTTATTGCTGATGCCCCTCCTCTTCCTCTCTGATCTTTTGGTGTGGGTGACTGGCACTGCACAACAGACAGAGATCATCCCTGAATCCTGTATTGGTTTTGTTATCTACATTGTAATAATAGGGTCACTTGATATTTCGCGGTTGTCCACATTGCATCATTCATGGCACCTGCAGAACACTGGGAAAGAAAACCCCTCACTTCATCTCACTATGGTTTTGTACGTTTCCATTATGGTAATTTCCAAGTCTCGGTTTTTGTTTTGAATTTCCGGACAGAGCTTATCATCTGCAGACTTAACCATACATTGGATCACCATGTTTTTAGTTTTAATTTTAATCTCCTTTTGATGTGTTCTTCCTTGCAGGAGAGGTAGCTTAATGCACAGGTATCAGTAAGAATTACAGGCGGGCTCCTGCACACTGTCAGCCACACTTTCTTGTGGCTTTCTAAGTAGAGCTGCCTGCTGTCGAAGATGAAGGGCTACTGTGAAGTTTTACATAGATGATCATGCCTGATTTTTATGTTCTCTGCTCTAACCTTTGAACACAGGATGTGTTTCCAAGTCGCGTAATTAACTCTGGGCATTGCCATTTTATTCCTCAGTCTGTCAACACACGTCAAGGGAAAGTTACCAAATAATGAAAATGAAAGATCGATACTTTTCTATATTGCATTGCCAGTTGCATTATTCTAAATGTGCGTGTGACTCAGTTGCAGTGATTACTTAAATTGTGTAATGAGGTCATCGAAGCAAACTTAATTGGAGCCAAGTTCTAAAACCATTTTTGCTTGCCTCATAATTTACAAATGCCTCTGTTGAACCCATTGCTCTGCATTTCTAAAGAGGAAAGTATATTACAGATTATAAATTGCTGAAATAATAAATGACAAAGCAGTTTTTGTATGGGAGGAAGTCTGTGTGTATGAGACTGTGTGTGTGTGTGTGTGTGTGTGTGTGTGTGTGTGTGTGTGTGTGTGTGTGTGTGTGTGTTTACGTGCGTGTGTGTGCCTCCCTGCCTCCGTGCGTGTGTGTTTGCTGCCTAAATACTAAATGTGATTGAGTGCATGACAGTGGAGTCAGGACACTATCCTCCTCATATATCCTCAGTGGACAAGTTATGTTGTCTTAGATGCTGGAGAGAAAGTTTTAAACTCCTCAACACACAACTTCCTCTAACACATTTGTCCCAATTCTTCTTTATCTCTACCTTTCTTAACATTTAATGAAGCCTATACTGATAAAACATTTTTACAGAAACCTGATGGTTTCACACAGCCTTTCAGCTGGGCAAATACTCAACAGTACTGAAATGATAACTACTGACTCACCTCCTTTAAACAATAAAAACAACTCTAAACTTTAGCTATAGCACAAGTAGACATACTTTTTGCTGCATGTGACCCTGAATCCTGATCTTTTATGCTCCCACCAAACACCTACTGTAAACATTACTATGTAAAAACTGCCACTGTACAGACAAATAATTATCTCAGATCAACATCTGAGCTCATCTGGGAATTTTTTTTTTGCCACTAATGTGATTCAACTGAACAGTAGCCTGTATGTTTTTTCACCCTATGCATTAACTCAGAATGAAGGGGAGCCAGTTTTAACAAGGTGACATCCTCTCATTTCCAAACCCAGTCACTGTATCTCCGTCAGCATTGATCAAAGACTGCGCTCTTACACTAAGCACTTCACTTAAAAGTAATAAATTTGTCAGGAGGGAAAAGCAGTAAACAGTCAGTGTCAGCTTATTAGAGTGACAGATGAAGTCATGCCTGTGGTTGTGCAACTGAGCTCAAACTTTGCATTAGCTACTTTTTACCAGCTGCTGTAATATGTATGACACAAAATGAGATTCATTCTCAATTGTACATGTAGTTATCAGTCTATGACTGGAAGTGACTGATGGAGCAGGCAGGGGGCCTGAGTTGGTGCGTCTAGTTAGCTGAGTTAACCCAAAATACATGTACATGAGATAATGATTTAAAATAAAAATAGACAAGGTGGCACAGTTAGCACTTACATGGTTCGAAACCCAGGCCTGGTGCCACATGTTTGCATGTTCTCCCTGTGTCTGTGTGGGTTGTTTTCACTTCTTACCACAGTCCAAAGACGTACACAACTGGTTAATTGGTTACTCTGAAATTGTCCATTGGTGTGTCTGTTTCTGTGTTATCCCTGTGAGAGACTGGTGACCTGTCCATGATGTACCCCGCCCTCACCCAGCTCCAGCTCCTATAAGGATAAGTGGTATAGATAATGGATAGGAAGAATAGATAAAAGTAAACAGTGATCAGAAGATGGCAATTATGTAAAAATTCAGATAAAAATGTATGATGTTATGTATGATCCAAATACATTTTCAATTAAGACTGAATATTCACTGCTTATTTTCAGCAATTTTTACAATAGCAATTTCTTATGTCTTTTTAAGTCTTTTTTTATAGTACAAATGTACAAACTGTTCCTCCAGAAACTTTATGTAGAAATTTGTTTTCCTAATTAAGTTGTGATAAGAAATGTAATTGCTTCAAGAATTATGTCAACAAAAATTGCTGTGTATGTTGCTGCGTACGCTACAGACTGGTAGACTGAACAGATTTTCCTGCTGCCTTCACTGTTTCAGCTCCAGTGATGCCTCCAGTGTCAGAGCGTAGCCCGAGCATCTCTGCCTTATTACCAGCTAGAGGTATCAATGATGTAATGCTCATTCAGAGACAAATACAGATGTATGATATTACATCATCTGTACTAAACCTGGGTAGAGAGAGACACACACACATACATACTGTACACAACCACACACACACACATTTAGGATAATTAAGCTTTTGCTGCTCAGCCTGCATTGTTGACATTCAGCAGCCTTTCAGAACTTTTGAATGTGGTGCTAATTTGGCAACGACGGTGCCTTTTCTCATTTAGCAGATGCTTTTCAATCATGTGTAATGCTGTGGGGGTGGGGGTGGGGGGTATCTCAGGATAGTCTAGAGGACTTTGGTAAGTTGGTGGATTTTTGGGGGGAAATGAGGAGGCTTTCAATGTGTCTACACTCAGGGTGGGAATGACAAGACCAGGGTGCAGGAAGAAGCAATTATATCCCCTGAAGAGTTGTTCGACAGTTTTATAGTGCAACATCTATTTTCTCTATCCTCCATATCGACATCTGTCTGGGAAAAAGAGTGCCATTAGTTTCTCTAAAACACACCTCAATAATTAATGTTATGCTTTGGAAAATCACTGAATATGGTGGATAGAAATGGGTCGTTGTTGTCACATTGGTCTGAAGAAAGTATCAGTCTCTATTCTCATAATATGCTTGAGGGTATTAAATGTTCTTTACATGTTCTTACATGTTTAAAATGGGATGCTGACAAACATAAATGCTACTTATGACATGTGTAAATCATTTTAAACACTTTCAGTGCTCAAATGTCAAAGTGGTTATATAATTAGATATCTTTAAGTCTGTAATTATAAAACCCTGACAACAAACAGAACAGGATCAATAACTGGAGGATAAGGTTTCTCTGAGTGCTTGTTCATCCAGAATGAGTTTTCACAGCTGTAGAGAGGTAAGGGCAATCTAGGCACACTCAAAGGTATCATATCTGTAACAACAGTCAATACAGCAAAACAGCTTTGTAATTTTTTAATGTCAAGTTTTTATCTTGCCCTTTGTTTCCTTCCTTGCTTATCTTCTCTGGTCCACAGCTGAAGGAGGAAAGGCATGGCCATATGGAGTTTAGTTACGCAAGTGATAAGGATGAATTTCCAGATAGTGGAGTCCCGGACAGCAAATATTTACCTCTCCCTGCTAAAGAGCCTGCCAAAGTACAATTACACTCTATAGCTTCCAAGAAATTGCTTGTTTGAACATAATTAAGTCTCAAATGCAGCAGATTGGATTAAAATCAATACCAATTTTCTTTCTTATGCCACTTTTTAAATAACAATTTCAATTTAAAACTGCCTGCATTCAAAATATATCTGCATAACAATTGTTTTCTATTTCCCATTGTGCAGATTTCTTTTAAATTTATTATAAGTGTTACAGCAACTTGTAATGCTAGGAGTTTTCTTTTATATCAATATTTGGCTAGTTTTTTCTCAGTATTAGAAAGTCACATGATAACCACAAAATACCACATTTAACTGGACTAAATGTTATATCAAAGGTGAATTCTGGTCAATAAAATGAGATCTCAAGTTCATTTACACTTGAGCAGTCAATTGATAAGTTATGATATCATCAGTGAGTGAGCTGACAAATTGCTTCAGGTCACACACTCTCTCCACTTAACTGTCTTTTGCAGTTGAATTACAATAGGGCAACATAAATCACAATATATTGCTTAAAGTGCATACTGTGTAATCTGAGATGCTATTAATTTAGCTCTTCCTGTGAGCTGTTCCTGTGAGATTTGTCAGAGCCTGCAACACATTTGATTTTTATCCCAGTATGTAGGAAACGTATAAGACAGACTCTTCCCATCAGAAAATAGGAAGATGAGGAGCTCCACAGTCATCTTTTTGTATTTTGAGAAACCTGTTACACTCAATGTAAAAATTGTCACGTGGTGAGATATGACACATTTTCATAAATGACCTAACAAGATGTAACACATTAAAGCTCCTTTCTTTGTGATGATGTTTGAAGATTGTAATAAAACATTTCCTTGAGTACTGATAGATGTATAGTTTTATTCTATTCTAAAAAGAAACTCCATAAACCCCTTAAGACATTTTTTCGCTATCAGCATCTTACTGTGGGTGATGGGGTCTAATGCAACAGCAATTTTGGTTATTGCACATGATTTCTTTACCTGTCTGTTTGTCCTTACTTTGCTCACAGGTTTGAAATGGTCATGGCTCAGTTGGAAAAATGTGGTGTCGTATATTTCCGTGCAATAATCACAGTTTATCATAGTGTTTTCTTCAAATTCCTAGTGAATAACATGAAAGAATGTTTCACCTGCACTTTAATAAGTGTTACTTATTTATTGATGAATATGTAAAGTTACAGATTAATACTTCAGATATGAAACCAAGTTGGACCCAACACCAGTATCTTAATCTCCAGGTTAAAGAAACCAACATCAGATGTGTTTCTTTTCTCATCCCTTCAGTATCATTTGGTTGCAAACCGAATTGAATGCCATAACTCACCTCCACTAAAACTCATTCCACCCCAGCCAATAGGTGCTCTATTAGTTGTAAATGTGGAACTCAGGTTAGTGCAGTAAAAATGGCCAGACGTGACCATGAATCTGATCGGCAGCATCAGCACGTTTACGGACTATGGGCTGTAGTGCTTAGATGATGGCGTAATTGGTTATGAAGGGTCTAATGTATATACATATATTTTTTATTATATACTCAAATACATATTTCCATTAAACTACCCGTAGCTATCTCCAGTGTTGAAAGTGGATTCATGGTGTTGGTGCCAAATTCTCACTCTGCATTGGCAGCAGTGTAACTCCTGGCAACATGTCGTCTGCTGCCTCAGAGTTTGTTGGGCTGTGTGTCCTGACGTGGCCCTCTGCACATCACCGTGCTGCAGGTTTCACAGTTCTCATCAGGGAGCTTAATCCGAAGCTCCGTCACTAACTCGATGGTTATTGAACCAAAATTGGTAAATTCAAGCACTTAAAAATCCCACAAATGCTGCAGCTGACGCACCTGGCACCAGCAATCATATCATGTTCAAAGTTGCCCAAATCGCACGTTTTAGCCATTCTTGCATTTAGTGCAATAGAAACCAACTGCTGACTCACTGTCTGCAGGATCAAGTTGTGTGTGTAAACAGGAAGATGTTCCTAATAATAAGGCCATAGTGTAACTATGCAGGGAGGAAGGGCCTGTCTGTTTTGACCTGTGCACTTTTCCCACAGATTGAATTTCACAACTACATTGTTAGGACGCATAAACTTCCTTATATAACATAGGCGTCGATGTATTGCGGCATTGTAACCAGTGAGAGTTCTTGTTGCCTCTTACAATTACGTGTGAGTGTCATCACTATTTAGCTGAATACCCTGTAATATTATTTCTTCTCACCGTGAATTAGGGACTATGAAAATTACAGGCTGGAGGTCTGCTTCACAGTTTTATGGACTTTAAGTGCTGATATTGATGGAAGGGTAATGGTAGTCCTCGGCCCTGAGTGTAAATAGTATCTAAGGTGATTACTCTTTTATCACGTGGGGAAAAAGGTGGAGAAGCACTTAGGGGAAAAGAAATAATGTGAGACCTAACACAGAGGGCCACACTCTGGGAAAACAAATGCTGGTTTAGTTTCATCCTGATACTTTCATCATTATTAGTTTTCAGATTTGGTCTATGATTCTTAGGGGTAGGTTTGAGAAGTTTGAGTGATGCGGAGTGACTAAATATATTTACTTCTGCTGTATGTGAGCACAATTTTATGCTCCTTTTACTTGAGTCTAGATGGAAATCTTACAACTTAAGTTAATTTACAGATTTTGCATACAAAATATATGACAGGCTTACAAAATATGATGCATTATTGATTATGAACAACTCAGAATTATATAAAGTTGTTCAAAACAGCTAACACACATTAAAACATGAGTAATCCACTAATATGATGTATAATCAGGAACAACTATAGGGAACATTCCACCTGATGGGGACTAAACATTGATTACATTTTGCTGATAAAACCAATATTCATACCTTTATACCTTATACATTTAGTGATCCTGAAGGCGGTTTTATTTACATTATAATGGCTTTTACATTGAGGTTTTTCTGCTTTTACTTATTTAAATGGTTTGAATGCTACCCCCAACACTGTTTATATTATATTTCAGGTGATGCAATTTTACATGTTGTTATTGTTTCTAATGATTCGTGTCTTGCAGCTGAGGCGTAGCTTTATACAACTGAGGTGTAGTCAAAGATCAATTTCTACTTCAGTAAAAACTTTTCATGTTGATAGATTTTCCAGATCTATCCAAAGTGTTTTGTAAATGTTTTATTATCCATTTTTTACAATGTGTAATAATAATAATACTAATATAGTAGCATCTTGACAAGGGGCTGCAGATGAAAACATTTAAATTGAATGTTTCTTAATCAGTTATATTTGTGCAACATGTGTTTGTTTAGCTGTTGTTTCACTGCAAGTAGTAGAATTCCATGCAAAAACAGTATATTTATGTGTGTTTAGAACAACAAACCCACTCCAAACCTAGTGTACTGTATCTCCACTGAATACTTTAGCCAAGTGTGTGATCTTCAGATCTGGCAGTGGTCCATGATCTTTTCAGCATCGCTCCACAGCTGAGGACTCACCGTCACACAACAGCAGAACGCAATCTGAAAGTTGCTCTCCTTTGCTACATCTCCAATCAATCTGCTTGGCAGTTCCTCTCTTCATGGTTAAGCAGCTGTTAAATTGTTTTGGTTAATTTATATCTGGAAGCTCTCGTTACGCAGAACTCCCTAAAAAGCTCTCTTGACACCCATGTCGAAGGGTTAAGATTTTTGATTTCATCAGTGAGTTCTACCACCCTCCTCCTCCTCCTCCTCCACTCCCTCTTGCATTTGGCCTCCTCTCTCTGGGAAGCTGAACATATAGCTGATATCTTTCAATCAAGAGCTCTCCTGTCCTTGCAATCACAGTGTCATTGTTCGTCTCATGTTGTGGAAAGCTCTTTTGACAGAGCGCTGTGATGAATCACCTGGCTAAGGCTTTTGGAAAAGAAGCCTTCAGATCCCATCGCCCTCTTTTTCATAGAGTTGGAAAAAAACAACATTCAATTCATTTCTCCTGCTCTTTCATGTCTCCTGCTGCTTTTTTCGTTTCGTACACAGTGTTTTAAAAGTTATTCACTGCAAACCCTCCTCTTTTTTTCTTGCTGGGCTTCGCAAAGCAAATATCTGGCGGGTTTAGTTCATAAAGGAAGCGCTTTTACTTGCTTAAGGTGCTGACGGCAAGGCACACTCTGTTATGTTGGAGGCTTAGAAAAACAAAACTTTGCAGGCTAAGTCTCGGCGGCCAAATTAAGTGGCAGAGGCTTCTAATTCTTCCCCGCTCACCCTGTGGAAAAACGAATCCCCTCACTCTTTTGTCCAGTAAGCCGTAGCAATGCAGAGAAACTTGTGCTCTTTTTCAAGATTGTCATGAAATTCAGCTGTTTTTTTTCCTCTTATATCAACTCTTAAAAGTGAAAAGAGGGACAAATATAAACTTGCAGGAGCAGCATGTGAGCACACGATCCGGTCCAGGGTGAGTGTTTTTCAAAAGGCTGAACACATCATAGAAGAAACCGACTGTGAGAGAGGTGCAAATGACACTCCCTCCAACCAGGCAAAGAGAGTGATTTAGAGCACCTGTGATTTTGCTACACGAAAGCACAATGCACTTTCAAAGCCTTTCAATGATCACTCATTCTGTGCAATAGGCTGATTATAAACACTGTTAAACATGTGTGGCATATATCACTGTTTGAATTATGATTAAGTGGCAGATTAGCAGGAGGATTGGAAAGCATCTTGCTTGGTTTGTTACCTGTAGCAGCAGTGTCAGAGGGGTTGGGTAAAGGTGAGGGATGTCATACAAGGCAGCCAAAGGGAATTTATAGATCCAGACGCACTGTACCTGCCAGCTGTGCTGCGATCACTCCGCCCAAACCTCCGAATGTAGACATAACAAGCATCCTGAGTGATGGGATACAAACTTTGGGCCTGGCCTCCAAAGGCTTAACCTTAACCAAACACTGCAAACTTCAATGACACACAGATCAAACCATATAAATACTCATATATTTATATATCAAGAAATTCCTGACCACACCAAACACTGTAGTGATCTGCCAAACACCTCAGGGCAAGACTTTTTATACCCTACTGAGCAAGTTGTATACAGTGCAGGGAAATTATAATGTGTTCTTGATTAATCTTGTTTGGAAAGAGTGTAAGTACAGTGCTTAAAAGTATTGCATACACAATACAAAACTGGATATTAGACAAATGTCAGTATGTGAAAGTTTAAAGGTGGGAAGTTTTCTTTAGACCACATTTAAAAACACTACTTTCAAAAGTGTTTTGAAAGAGTCTTTTCCTATTTCTTGCAGCCTGAAATGTCATGAATACAGGGCAAGTTTCAACATTTCAACAAAGGGCACTGTTATTTTGTCACGATTATTTTTTAGAGGCTCTTTCATAAAGATATTGAATGAAGCAATCTGTACAATTAAGGCACAGAAGCTTCAGCAATGTGGAGTTCGGAGACCTGGACAAACCCTTTGCTGTCTGTAGCGGGAGGCCTGACACCTGGGCAAACACTGCAGCCCGATGATCTGTCATCAGCTATGGAAACCAGCACCAACCTGGTCGCTTTTGTCAGCGCACAAAAGAAAATGCCTCAAATTAATTTAGCACTCGGCATTCATCTTCTGTTGAGGCTTAAGACCTCATCTAAGCTTGCGAAACAGCAAGGGGCTCATGGGGCTTCATGTAAGAATTTTGGCTCATAGGTGAAGCCAAACGCTGTTAAGACATGACATGTTGACTGTTTAGTGAAGTATGTGTATCCTGTTAATTCAGACAGTTGGTAATACCTGGGATCTACGAAGCCCTTAGATGTACTTCTGTGTGTACCCTCCTTCTCTGATCTCTTTTACTCAGCCTTTCCTCCACAATGCCAGACCTCTTGAGGACATACAAGATAATTGTCCCTCAGTCTCCTCTCTCCCACAGACAACTTCAAACAGTATTGCCAATTCAAGATTATGTTGAACATTGCTGGTGATGACTTCTAAAGAGCTCAATGATGACATGTTGAGTTTTGTTGTGGCTGTCCTGGTGACGCATTGCTCAGACCTGAATTAAATATTCACATGGTCTGGAATGCAAATCATTAATATCGTATGACTTTTAGACATGGTCGTGTGTCATGGCTGATTATTTCCCTCTGGAAAAATGTGGATCACAAGAGATTTCATGGTTTATTCACTGAATTTACAAAACAAACATGCTGCTGTAAAAAATTCCGTTGAAGGTTCATTATTTTTATTTTCAATGTCCCAGCAAAAATTAATTTAATTCTCCTGAAGCTCTCCGAAATCCAACTTACTTTTGCCAATGTCATTTACATTCCAACAAAAGGGATGCATGAAATGGATGAGAGCAGTAAAATCTATTTCTAACTAAAGCCAAAGAAAAATGAAAGGTTAACAAGAAAAATGTATCAGGATCAAAAGTATCATTAATGGGAAGTTTTTTTCCAAAAGAGGGCAATGTATGTCCCATCAGTATTTATGGATAAGCTCACAGCAACAAAACAAAAAATGAATGTACCTTTGTCTAACCCCGACTCACATAAATTACATTTATATATTCCTCATTTGCAGCAACAAAAGAAATGATGATAATGATAAAGGTAGCTCAGTCAAGTCAAATATTTTTATATCCCAATATGACAAATCACAAATTTGTCTTAAATTATAGGCTTAACAATTTGTACAGTGAGACTATTACAACATCTTCTGTCCTTCTCCCTCAAATCAAACAAGAAAAAAAAATCCTTAAGAAAACCTTTAATGGGAGAGACCATGGGAAGGGAAACAGAGGAGGATCCCCCTTCCTCAATGACCAGGTATGCAATAGATAGATAGATAGCAAAAGAGTGGCAAAGTACAGTGCCACCCACAGACAGGACCGGAGATACACAACCTCCTTACTACCATGTGGAAAGACTAAACAAATATACAAAAGACAAAACTATGCGTATTATTCACACAAAGGAAACAAACACAGAGAGAGAGACAAGAATGAGGCTGTAGGACAAAGGTCCAGACCCAAAACCTCTGGAATGAGGCATCGACAGCCAGGAAGGAGAGAACTCCCAGGACAACCAGTGGTCCAGTACAGGGAGTGAAAAATAAAGGGGGGGGGTTTGAGGAGAGAGAGAGACAGAGAGAGAGAGATGCTCAGCTTGGATGCTATTGTGCTTGGGGGAATTAACAAGAACGAAACAGAAAGATCTGACCCACTGGCGAGAGAATGGTAACAGGCATATGGGTGAGTTTTAGGTTTGGATTTATAGACTTTAACAGAGTCAAAGAGACAAAGCTGTTCCAGAGGAAGGTGGCATGATAGGAGAAGGCCCCACAGCTCCCAGAAGTTTAACTCTGGGGACAGTCAGAAGCCCCACATATTACTTTAGATAGGGAGCCAGTCAAGGGAAGCTAAAATCAGTGTAACACGGTCAATTCCCTGGATTTAGTGCAAATTCTAGTGGCAGCATTTAGAACCATTTGCGGACCTTTAGTGCTAACAAGTGGCAGACATGAAGACAGAACGTTACAATAACCCAATTTGGTTCAGAGAGTGTGTCTTTGATGGGCTGATCAAAAGAGAGTGTAGAAAATTGTAAAATGTGACCTCGGCTCTTGCAGGAAGCTACAGGTGAGTATCATCAGCATAGTGGAAAGTGATTTCCTGTCTGCATGTAATTTGGCCAAGAGATGAAATACCAAGAGAAAAAGCAGATGGTCAAGATCATAGCTTTGGGGTGCTCCATCACATTGGAAAATACTGATATATTGTAAGAAACAGATGAATACAAGAAGGCCAGAAACACCAAACTGTGTTTAAGTCACTGATGCAATTTTTAACACAGGGCACTGTGGCTGCAGAAAAAGAAGGATGAATTGCTCAAAAAGATCAGGTGAAGATGATGGACCTATATATCTAGTGGTAAATATATCAACACAAAAGTTACAAAGACAGACTAGAATTGCTCAAATTTTAGAAAGTAGTGATCTGAGAAAAAAAAGTTTTTTTTCAGAAGGTCTTTACTTAGCGAATTAGAAACCTTATTCAGAGGCAGGTTGTCTGTAGAGTATCGTTGCCATGGATAAACCAACTGATGGTGATAGTTTTAATACAAGACTAATAGATTATGTATTTATTGGAATAAGATGTGTTTTTGGTAAAAATTTGGTGGTTGAGCATTTGGTGATGTGGCAGCATAATTGTGATTTGTGATTGTATTGTATTTTGTGTTACATGATGAAACATTTGGGTGTACTGACATTTAAATTGTTTTCAAATGTTTATTTAATTGAAAACATTTTTTTTACTGATTATCCATGAATTAGCTTTAACTGTACATTAAAGCAGCAGCAATGAAAACATTTGTTTATTGCAGGTATGACAACTACATGCCACAAAGCATAGCACAAAAGAAGTAACCTGAGTGCCATTTCCATGGTAACACCATGTGGCTTGGCTGCAATCAGTGCAGCGTAGCTACGGCTGTCACACAAAGCCATTCAGACAGTCAAATGACGAGAGACCTTGAGAGTAAGACAGAAGGAGAGCCAGTGTGACAGGGCCTTTTCTTCTTAGCAATGCATTATAAGGCACGCTGCTCAGACTTGATCGCACACCAGAGGAACTCATCTTAAGCTCTTTAAACTAGCCAGTAATCCACCAATATGTGCAATGTGACATGAATCTTTTGGCTGGAAAGGAGGGCATGCTACTGCATCACATTCAGGTCACCTAATTCCTTGTCAGTGTTATCCATCCCACATCCATGTTATTATTCTTAACAATACTTGCTTTCAGATCAAGCACTTAAAAGGGAGTTAGTGTATCATCTGGATTTACTTGAAAGGCAGGAGACTTTGGCAAACACATCAACATGCAATGCCAGAAACAACTCAAACAACTCACAAATATTTTCACCATGACATATTTCTTTTTAATTTTGCTGTTCATTGCATCATACACTCTTGCTACTGAACTTATATGTTTAGACGTGTCAGACATTTGATGCATGTTGACTTCTGAATCAAAATGCTGTTTGTACCTATGTAATATAGAGCAGGCGCTCATGCACAGCTAGATATAAAACTGTGGGTGGGGAATATGTGAATATTAAACTCTTTCACCACAAAATGGAGTTATTAAAGACAAGACATGCATACTACATTCACCTGTTCATCATGTGAAAACATTTTGCTGGGGCACCAATCCACAAGCATTGACACTAATTTCTACTTAATTGAGGGAACTATATTTACTTTACTTTTAGAGGGGGATTAAATTTAGGATTAAGTTGAAGCAAAAAATTAAAAAATTAACAATTGTCTATAGCTAGATCAGGACTTAATTTAGGATTAAATAGGAAGAAAGACACATTTAAATCTAAATCCTCCTGGTGTGGGAGTGATAGTGTCTTCGCATTACACTTAGTCTATTCACTTCAATTAAAACATACAATGGAAGGTAGAAAAGATGCCCACATCTGTCGGAAACAAAAAAACAGAAACTTTCTTTATAAGTAGTGTGTAAACATTTAATAAATGGTTTATAACATAGTTGATTGACATTTTATGAATGTATTTGTTGGGCTAATGAATGACAACATGGTAAAACACAAATATAATAATATAGAATATGGCTTCATAAAACAGGTTACAGTTGTTAACAAATACTATGTATTGTATCAGAATATAATTATATTATTACATTATAGTGTGTTATACAACATTTATTGAATGTGTATGTACTGCATAGATAATGTTTAATGTTGAATGTTTATATACTATACAGAACATTATATTTTAAAAAATAAAATGCAGTAAATAGCATTAAGTAATTTATGTACTAAAATTTGCTAAAGCACAGAAAGTCAGAATAAATCTATTCTAGCTCGACCCATCAGCCGCCATGTGAGCACAAAAACATCCCAACATAATTACCTCTCTGCCGTATTTGTTTCTTTATTAGTATGTCAATTGTACCAGCATGGCTGCCACCATGGTGATACATTTCTTTGGTAAAAAGGTTTAATAAAAAGCTTAAAAACTACAAACGTGATTGATATAAAAACAAATTGAGTAATTTATCATTCAGCCCTCAGTTAACAAATCCTTCCCAGGTTCCCTTCAATGTAGCCAGAGGATGAACAATATACTTTGTCAGCCCACCAGTCTCATGGCTGGCTTCCCTGCAGGTTTCTTTTCAGCGACAGGTTAGCCACCAGGGCAGATTAAGCCTTCTCCCCTCCCCAATCATCCAGTAATACCAGCAGGCTGTATTGAGCCCATGTTGGGTTTTGCCTGTTGAATGGTGGCTTATGGCAGCTAAAGACCTCTAGAGGGGGAATCCTGAGGGGATTACTCTCACGTTCTCCATGAAGTGGGAAATCAAAACAGTCTTGAGCGTCTGAGGATGATCTCAAACATCCAGCATTCCCCCACATGCACGCTCACACCCTAACCTACCACACACACGCACCAACACCAACACACACACATACACGCTTGTTTGCAAACAAGTCCCACAGTCTCACAGACACACACGCACACATAAACTTTAGGCATATTCCCAACCCTCTTACCCATTGACACCCAGGGTTTTTTGATACCCAAGTATAGACATCTAACAAGGGCCAACTCCACTCTGAGAGGATTAGTGTAAGTCGGACTGATAATGAAATCATGGGCTGAGTAGCTCTTGGGAGGATTTTATACAAAAGAGGCCTGAATTACTTTGTCTTTTTCTTTTTTCAAATCCTTCATTCTCTATGGTGAGAACATTAAGAACAGTATGAATTCTGCAACACATATCACCCTGTGGCCCCCCATCCCTCTGCGCAGGGAACCCCAACATTTCCACCATCCATAAAGAAGCTGCTTAGCCTGGTCTCATCAGCAGCGGAACACATCGTCATGGCATTAATCTGCTGTAAGGCCTGCATCCTCTTTCACCACAAGAATTTCAACTGGGATTACACACACAATCAGTGTTCTTCAGCATAAATAGATTATTGCATGAACTAGGTACAACAAGTAGGCTGTGCCATGGTGAATAGTCAAGTGTCATCATCAATTTCTGAATTATCATAGAAATGCAAATAATCTAAAATGTCTTAATTTGCTCTTCAGTTCTCAGTTCTACTAACTCTTTGAATTGTGAGGGATCATATAAGGTATTTTATATTGCTCATTGTAAAAACTGTGTGGGGTGCTTTTTTTAGACAACATTCAGAGTAAGTGAGAACATACACTATATAACAGTTGTTAATCAGTTAATATAACACTGATCAGTTAATCAGTGTTATATTATAGTGTAATATTATGTTTAGTTTTATATTGAAAACTAAATATAAAACTATTGAAAACAAAATGATTTCACATCTACCTATGGATGTAAGAACACTGTAGTTGCAGAAGTCTGTGTGTGTTATGGAATGAGATGATTTACAGTTAATCACAGTGATGCAGTCGTGTGTGCTGTAATTTTATAAACTACATTTATTTTATCTTAAATGTTGTGGATCCTTGTGGCCTCTATCTGTCCATGGCCTCGATCACCTGCACTGATTTCAGGACCAATGAGGATTTATTCTGAGAACTCTGCTTTAAAGGTTTGAATCTACATTGTTTTTGATCCTAAGCATTTTGTCATGTCATATCAAGCTATATTAAGTTATGTCATGTCATAACATGTCACTCTATGGTATGTCATGTCGTATTCTGTCAAGCCTTGACCATTAATATTATATTGTGCACATGGTACCATTGCATCGTGTAAAATCATCTATACACATTTACATATTGTTCTGAGTCATTTAATTTGAGTTTCACTTAATACCATGTTATGTTTGTGCACATTATGTTATATCATATCACATTGTAGGTAATGTCATGTTATGTCAGTACATAACATTACATCATGTGATGGAATATTGTGTTATTATGTCATGCCCTGGGATGCCATGTCACATTGCATCATGTCCCTGAATGTCATTCAGTTTCATGCAACATTGTGTCATGTCATATCATGACATGTTATGAAATATCACATTATGTCCTGTCAGATGATATCACACCATCAAATGTTGTTGTCACAGTTTGATACCCTATGAAATATGATGTCACACTATGTCATGTCATTATGAAATGCCATGTAAATGTGTAACACAATATAACATTACGTTACATTATGTTATGGGATGATGCATATTATACCAGGCTGTTGTATGTGATATGATGTTATGTCATGTCATGTCATGGTGTTTTCCACTTCAATCCTGTGATTGCACAGCATTAGAGTGAACATATTTATACAGGCAGAAGCTAAACTACATACAGTGGAACACCATTCAAGGACCTGTCCACCCACACCATCACATAATCAAAGGAGGATTTTCAATGTTGGTAAGTTATCTTTGAGCATTTAAAACTGCAGTGAGTCATGCACAAACACCCTCTCAACTCACTTTGAAACACCACATCCGTAAGTGGCTGTTAAGATTCAATTTCTATTTGGAACAACACTGTGAAACATTTGTTAATGACTTGGCCTTCTTTGGTTTTGGTCAGAAAATAAAATTTTCCTTGATGAGTTGAGTTACAATCCCAGTGAAACTGACCTGTAGCTTATGCACAAAAAGCTTGGGGAGAAATGTAGGTCAAAAGCTAATTATGTGGTCTGGCAAGTGGGGCTTATATCAAGATATTTCACAAGGACTACCACAGATCTGCCTGCACATGCTTGCTCAAGACATGTACCATGTGATCAGTTAGGCTATTTTTTGTTTGGGTCTGGGATACGGTCACACCTTCACCTCATGAACTTAATGGTCTTCAAAAGCCAAAGTCCAAATGTCAGCATAAGCTGTCACAATGCTTTTGTTGACTTAAATCAAAGAGAGAATACAACAACTTACAATTTTGTCAAACCCATCCCTCATGGAGGGTCTCACAGAAGAGCAGTAATTTAGGGATCAGGAAGGGAGAGCCACCTGTTGAGAGATAGAGGGTAAAAGGTATCTGTTGGCCTTCCCAGCATGCCCCTGTTCACAGTCAGGAAGTACAGTTTCAGGGCTTAACATTGCATTCCACAAGTTGCCTCAACTGTGATCTCACAGGAATGCTGCTCTGAAAGTGTTTGAGATTAATATTTAACACAACATTAGTTGAAAATGCTGCACAGTCTGTGGTTTGTATGGCTGTGTTTTCTTAAGAGTTCTGCTGCCACCTTTATCAGCTTCTTGTATTTATTGGTTGTCTCAAGTGATTGATGCACGGCTCGGTGTGTTGACGATGTCCCAGTGTACATGCTGACTTTTAAGGGTCACAGGCATATGGGATCATTGTATTGTTTGAGTGAAGTATAATCAAAATATTAAGTAATTTCAGCTATTACTTGATGTGGCATGAAGCTAATAAAACACCTAATAATACATTGTGTTTAATATGCAGTTTAAATCAACTAGTAAGACTTATGAATCCTAATAACTTAATTTCCTAAATTGAACCAGTGTTAATATTTTGTACCCAGATAAAATTAATAAACATGCAGCTTTTGGGGAATAATCTGCTTTGCACAAATTCAAACCTGGAGGGTGTCCATTTCAATGTCCAACATCCTAACAATGATATTGTTCTTTATGTCTGTGTTTGTCGTTTAAAAAATGATGAGATTGTTTAAAACATCCACCACAAGGTACAATTTACTTAAATCAAGAGCAACCTAGGCCCTTGTCAGATCCACATATTGCTATAGCAACAACAGCCTGGCCATTGAGATATGAACAATGTGACAGAGCAGACGAATCAGCCTGAGACCAGAGACGCAGGAGAGATGGGAAACTTCAGCTGTAATGAAGATGTATGGGGTGTCTCCTCCAGTTCTGCTGTAGATCATTCAATCTGTGAATCTCTTGTCTTATTTAACATGGTGTATTCATCAAGTTCAGAAGGAACAATCTAGATTTATCATTAAACTGACACGTCATTAAAAATGATATTAGTTATTAGATCTTTAGTTATTGCACTTTATATACAAAGTATGACAACATAGCAACAGATCCAGATAATACATTGCTCAACAATAATGTTCTCTCAGGTTTGGTTGAACATATCTATCCATTAATGCATTTACATTAATAATATCTTAATTAAATTTCCTTTAATAACAGTGATTCTGCACTCTGTACATACTAAAAACACCAGTGCTGTTGCAGGATTATTTCATGCAAAACCACATGAATCCACACTGAGTCTACCTTTTTAATGTGTTGATTATTTTGGCTTGCAGGAAGAACTTGTAGCATTAAATCTCCTGCTTGATTGCTGTTCAATATTTATGAATAACAAAATCACATCTTTGTCAGGAAGCAGTATTAGCTGCACATTAAGATCCGATTAGGGGCATCCTGCTGTTACTAGTTTGGTTCATTACAATATCACAGCAGCTAGTTCTAGATGCTAAACTCTTAAGAAACATGAATATAATCAATAAAAACAAAAATATTTAACTTTTTAAAGATGGAAAGAAAACCAAAAAAAACAAAAACAAAACAAAACAATTTGTAGGTAAAGAACGTGGAGAGTCTCAAGAAATTAAAAAAAAAAAAACTGTTGGGCAAACATAACTCCCTCAGAGCGATCATTGCACTGATTGGGTGACAAAGATGAAAAAGGCCTTTTCAATAACTCAGACTAATGTTGTGCCATTGCTCAGACCGGCTGTTGCCCTGGGTGCGTGTGAAATGCTTAGCATGGACAAAGTAAACCACGGCCGGTGCCCATGCTCCATTGTCCTCAAAGCCTCCTAAAGAGGTCTCTTCACAGGTCCAGCAAACACACTCTCCAGACTCTTGGCATATCTCTGAAGATCCTCCTTTTGTGTGAGGAAACACATTACTCTCTCAAGGAGAGGAACAGGGGAAACAAGGCAGCACTAGTGAAAAGGCTTAAGTATCTCACCCCCCACCCCTGTCAGACTGCCTCTCCTCCTTGCCAGATGATAATTGGGACTGAAACACTTTTTTTTGGTCCAAGCCTAATTCAGTGAGTAAATTGCAACATGGGAAAAACATGAATGGGGCCCAAGCTGTGTGGTGACTCAGCCACAGAGACGCTAAGAGTCGCTCTTTGTGGTCGTCTACAAAAGGGAAATGTTCTGTTAATCAGCATTGTTATATAAGTAAGTGTGCTTTCCTTCAAAACTATATGATTGGATGCTCCCCCCGTGGGGATGAATGAAAAATATTGATACTGAGTGATGAGGATGAACACTGCAAATCTATAGACATGCTGTTGGACAAGTAAACTTGAGTGAACTCGGAGTCATAATTATTGCGTGCCTGCTTCTCAATAAAAGTCTGTCAGGTTTCTTTAATCCTTTTGTTTCAAAAGAAAGTAAACAGAAAATTATGAATGTGAAATGCAACTGGATCAATTGGTGATTTCTCTCAGCAGTTTAAATCCTTGCAGTTGGCATGGAAAACAAACCACAATGCTGACCTGACCAGCTTATACTGAATTGTTTCCCTCTGATTTGATGAAAAAAAGAAAAAATGCAAAGAAGATTAAAATGCAACCAGGAATGCAAAAAATGCCTCTCTGCAAGGATCAGCAGCAGTCTGTGCTGCACCAATGTTTACTTCGCAACACCCACATACAGAGAGGTTAGACTAACAGATGCAACTCAAAAAAAGAACAGTTGCAGTATTAGAAAAAGGGTTCATTTTACTTTGAATATTTGTATTTCCAAAATACAACACTGAACACATGATCAACCCAAAATATCTATGATTTCAGATCTGTACAGGTATAGGAGTCATTTCTCAGATCTTTTGCATAGTCAGTAACTGTCCATGGAAGTTGGCACAGTTTGTGATGTTGTTGTCATCTAAGATTGATGATTTCCGCCACAACATGCTGCAATACAAATTTAATGGTTGTTTTTCATGGAAACCAGGTTGGCATTGAACAGATGTTATGGTTTTACCAGATCTCCATCACAAAGAACTGGAGTTTTCCAAATTGAATCTTACAATACAAAATTGCCCTTCAGATGGGGTTTCTTAGGGTACAAACAGCAACATCTAACTAACCACAAGGCCATTTGTGGAAAAAGGAAATATCAAAACAATAGGATTATGCAGTACTGGCTAATTTGGGACCATAGGGCTGCATAACAAATGCTGAGCACAATTGTGCCTTTAGAATGATAACTGTGTGTTGAGAGTGCCACTGTAAAATGAAGCAAAATAATGATTATGCACAGGAAATTATGAATGAAACTGTCTCCTTAGAATAGATACCAACTCACTAAAACCTTGGGCAGGTCCTGCTTATACCAGGAAATAGGCTGAAAATAAGAACAAGAATATACAAAAGTATAGCTTCAGGCAATCACAAGTGATAATTTTCCAAATTGCTAGTCTCTTCTTTCTTCTGTCTCTCTGTACAAGTTCAAATCCCTCACTCAGACAGACGACTCTCTCATTACCGTTCTCTCCACATATATGATGTGAACAGGTAAACAGTAGCAATACAGTAGTGCGCCAAGTGTGCATCAAAACTAAACTGTGCTCTATGTAATAATATTACAAAAGAGGTGACGTCACACTATTTGTTTGGACAGACTGTTGAGAGACAGGGTGGGTGTCTGTGAAACATCATTTCAAATCACCAAATCAGCTAAAACCAAACTGTAAATTTTCAGATTATGATCATACCTGATGCATTTAACCATACATTAGATTGCATAATTTTTTGTTTATATTTTTCACTATTATATAACCAAAGTACATTAACAGAACTCAGTGTTCTTGCAAGGATCCTGGGAATGTGAGCTGCGTTTCCTGGTATATTCTGTATATTCACTGCTCGCAATGGGTAGCAAACCAAGGGACAAAAAGGATGATAATCTCCTTGGAATTCCACTGCATTTTCTTATAGAGCAAAGGGGAGTGCTGGACAGTGGGGTTGAAAGGTCAACGGGACCAGTTTGCTGAGGCCCATCTGTCGGCCCCTGCTCTGTTTACGCACCATCTCAGGAGTGAAAGGCGAGCGTCTCAAGAGCTATCCTGTTCTCATAACACCACAGCGCTTCATATTGGTGGAGGACACAGAGGGGAACTTGTGGTGGTCTGCACCCAGCTACCAGCAGTGTTTCCCTCCCTATTCATCATCTGCTCGTCCGAGGAGACCTGCAGACAAAAAGGCTTCAACTCAAGAGGGCCTTTACTTTAGAGATTCAATGCTTTCAGCTTTGATGCTGCAGATTGCACAATATTTTTTAGCAGATGAGAGCTAAAAATACATGAAAGCCTTGAATTTGTTCTCTGGAAAAAGTTATTTCAAGCCAAATCATGTCAAATCATGTATTTATAGACCACTTTAATGAACAGATGTGACACAAAGTTATCTATAGAAACACGATAGAGATAAAAATAGAGAATAAACTGAGAATAAACGAAAAAATAGGGTGTGTGTATCTGCACATTTGCTATGTTCTGCTTCCAAACATGTGAAATGTAGTTACAAATATCTTCATCAAAATGGGGTTAACACCCGCCATACATTTTATGCAGGTTTCCCATTAGCTTCAAATCAGTTTGTTTATGAATATTTTTCTGATTTCTTTGCTCCATATCAAAATTAACCTCTGTTCACATTTCAACTGAGCGATAAAAGATTTTAAAATGACACTTTCACACCTGGAGGCCTGCCGGGTTTAAAATGCTCTAAGTGCTTCATACCTGCCATTTGGACTCGACAGTGAGTCGTTTCATTCACAAAATCTATGATTATACGTTTTAATAACACTGTGCCACTCAATGATAGAAAGGATGGCTGACTGAATATCAACTGGTGATATATACAAAATGAGATGGTTATCCCAGCCATTTGAAACTGTGATACTGTATTTAGAGTGCATTTTGCCTTAACTTGTAAAAATTACAGCCCTGGCTATGTATTTAAGAAGAGCTCACTACAGTCAGAAGGCAATATGTGAACAGCCCATGACCACATTAAACAGCACTTTAATATTCTACTTCAAAGTGGTAGTAAGAGCACCAGAAGCAAGCGCTGAAAGCAAAAACAATAATTTCATACATCATTATAAATATTAGTTAAAATTCAAATCTACTTTTAAGTGGGATTTTGTTATGTTTACCTCTTGTAATGAGAAGCTTGGATGATAAAGGTGTCAGATGAGTCTAATCATGAGGGGAGATTCATAAAAATTAGAAAAATTATATGTCGAATGCTACACAAGTTCATTTTGTATTTTGTAAGTTTTAGGGAAATAATTTGACATTTTGCTATATTTGGTAAATATATAGTGTAAGACAGTAGGCAGCTAGCTTAGCCTAGCATAAAGCTTGGAAGCAGGGACACAGCTAGCCAAAATATTGTGATTACACTTTGTTTTTTGCGCAGATTAGACAAATTGTAATTAATTCCTTAATTAGTTTCAGAAGTGCTGGTAATTTAATTTTGTTACCTTTAGACTCGTCTTTAGTCTTTATGCTATTTTACGTTTAGCAGTTGGCAGCTGCTTCATATTCACTATACAAACATAACACTGATCAAACTTTTCATGTAACTCTTGAATATACATATTTCCATTAATGTAACCAGTTTTTTCATTTAATTTTTTTTTTAAATGCATCCTGCTTGCAGACAAGACTATAAACCTGCTTTTTGCCATTTGAAGAGACTAGATTTGCAGCAAAGAGATGATTTTTTAATTATTTAAAGGAAGTCATCAATATAAGAAGTAGAAAATGTTGCTCTTGTCAAATAAATATGATGAATGTTTCAGTTTTACACATTCAGTTATTACTAAATTGAGGTTTATATGAGCCATGCCACAAGTGCACAATATAATTTCTTATATGAAAGAGGATGTAATTATAAAACAGCCCTGTGAGCAATGCTCATTACATTAATCACTGTAGATTAAGTCGGCTTACTTAATAGATTCTGAAGTAACATCAGTCAAACGCTTCAGTGGCGAGAACCCTTCCAAAAAGGAAACAATGAGGCTAAATCTTTAGAGATAACCTCACTTTGTGTTAGAGTTGTGTAAACTGGGGAAATTCCTATTGTTGGCAGATGTATCAGCAGGCCTTGGAAGTCCTGTAGGCATCTACTGTGCAAGTCTTGGCTACACGAGACACAGCCTGAGGAGCTCAGACAAAATATTCACACCCCAGATACAAAAGTCATCACACAGGCGAGAGTCTTGTCTTGTCACCTTATGAGGTTTCCTGTTAAAGAAAAACACATACAATTATGTCACCTTAATTTAATGACATTTAGTAAGTGGCTAATATGAAATAATAATGGAGCTTGTGACAAATAGAAACATCAGAGTTCTTGTGAGACATTTAGACTTGCTTTGTGTAGACAGACCTGATCATGCCTGGACAAGCCTGCATGAACGTTTAATAAATCTTACATTGAAGGAGGAAACCCCTTAACAGATTGATTAACTGCTGACAGCTTTATGACAAAATTACTATTGTTGCACTCGGAGCACTCATCATTAGTTAAATCGATGGTAAGGCATGATCATTTATACTATACCGCACTTCTAGTGTCTCTGTCAGCCCTTTCATTTGGTCCAAGTCTATCACCAGTCCTCTGCAGTACAACACTGAGACTCTAATAATAGCCAGTAGTTATGACAGTAGCTGTTATGTGACACCTACTATCCTGTAGTGTATATGTGGAACTGTAAAGTGATTATACAGTTTGTTTTAATTGTAAAATTTTTCAATAATTCAATTTGTTTTAAGAATATTGTTCTTTCAAAGACAAATTTGATTTAACCTAATATTTCTACCAACTTTGTCCAACTTAGTTACAGTTGCTCATCTCCACATCCAACAGACACAGGGCTACATTAGCATTAGCTAACTGCTAATTTTGTCTGATTGCCCTTTGATACAGGTAGCACACAGTGTGTATACCAGACATTTTTTTGTGTGTGTGAGGAAAGTTGTGAGATTGAAGCAAAGCAGTAAAGATGCCGGCCCAAAATTTCCAAAACAATGACCTAAAAGGTGCTAAAATGCTTCATAGAGCAAACAGTTGTGGGATAATATTTTGGGTGGGTCAATGCTATAAGCGGCACCTTTCATACATATCTACATCACATCAACTAATCCATATGCAATATTAAGATATGATAAGTGCAGCATTAAAACAAGAAAACATATCACTATGTACTTGTGCTGCTCTTTGTGACATCTTGAGTATTGATGTACACCATTACCATGCAGTTTCCCATTTAAGGCTGAAATTTCAGAACAAGTCTACTTCAAGGAGGCGTATATCAACAGGCTTTGAAACAAATTAAGAAAAACAGCGAGTGGAAAAACACCCTAAACAATACTAACTTGTTTGAGTGAAATGATTAGGCTAAATCACATTTGTCTGGCCAAGCAGCTTAAAGCAAGAGGCATGCATTGCCAACAGCATAATAACACAGTGAAAAGAGAGGGTGACAGAAAAGTCTGACAAAAGTGTGTTGGGTAATGGCCTGATTCTGGCTTTAGGTAGCTATTCATTTATATCAGAGAAAAGTTTAGATTTAAACGTCCAACAGTACACTATCATGCACTGTCAATGTCAACATTATTATTGAGCACCCAGCTATTTATTGTTGTTTTCAGATCAAATGTGTGCATGTACACACCTGCGCAACAGCACAGCTCTACAATACATCAAGTACTGAAATCTATGCGCTACATTGTTCTCAGTGATGAGCTTTTAATAAAGCTTGAAGGAAATGTCCCATAATATCATTTAGAATAATATTTTCCACAACTGTAATGAAGCCATAGGGCCCAGATGATAACTCTAACTAAATCATTGAACCATTACCACTCGGTTTTACCTTCTTATAGTGATGTGACTAAATAGGACAACCGACACCGTTATAGCTCTATCCTTCACTGATGGAAATCTTATTATACCTGAGGTTTGACTGTTTCTTGCAAGCGCTTAGAATCTCACTCGACACATACCCCTTTCAAGACAGGGCAATATAATATGCCCTCAGCCTCGGGTCAGCCCCTTCCTTCAGCAACAGCCGCACAGCTCCAGTAGTTAGTAACTTCATCTCGTTCACATCATCTTTCACAAAAGGTGTGTCTGTTTACAAAACCCCAGCAAATGCGACACTTACCCCGTCGGCGGGTACAAAGCCCCAGTCGAGTGATCTGGGCCTGGCAATGAAAGATGAAAGCTCAGACTGAGACTGGTGCTCTGAAGCACGTGTCTGGATGATGCTCTCATCAGCCTTCAGACGGACAGGTGGAGGAAGAAGACGGCCAGGAGACAAGGACAAGGAGGACGGGGGGTTAAGCCTTGGCCAAGGTTGGACTAACTTCATTCCTGTTTGATATACTTTGATATGTTCACTCCACCTGAGCCCAGACTGTGAGTGTGAGGGGCGATGAGCAGGGACTTGTCAGCCGCTTTATGGGATGCGCCGTTTGTTTATTAATCACTAGGTTCTGTGATGTGTCTCTCATCACCCCAACAGGTATAATTAAGCTTTAAAGGGCAAGGGAGGCTTGATGTGTCTGCAATTCATTTTGTTTTATCTCCTTGTTTCTTTTGAAGTCATTGCTGCATGGGTAAGGTGTGAGTGTACACTGTGGAGTGTGTGTGTAAGCACGTGTGTGTGCATGTACAGTAGGCAAGTGTGTAAATCTCTGTATGGTCATAGAGCTTCTTAATAAAGAATTTGTCTGTGGTTCCCATGTTGCATGACCTGAAATATCTGCTTACACGCCAGCTTGTTTAGCCTGACACATCTTGTTTAGCCTGAGTCGTTTGGAGGAGTGACAGTTCAAAGGTTGTCAGTTTCTGTTCGCCAGGTATTGTGCTATTTGTATGACATCTTGGGTTCCCAGCAGCAGCTGTGGCGGCCTGTTTTTCTGCACAAGTATGTGGCAAATGTTGGGGGGAAAATAAACACCAAACCGTCTCATCATGACTGACGTGACACTATTGACCCTATCAAAAGGTCAAGCGAATTGGAATATACATCAGAGAAATGTTTGAATTTCTTGAGCTCCTTCCCACTTCATGTCCTAAAATTGATTTGTGGTGTCAGATGAAATATGTTGAGTGGGACATCATGTAGGAATGTAAACAAGGCAGCAGTGTACAGTTCTAACCTTGATCTTCTATGACGGCTCCCTTCCAGCAAGATCAAGCCTTAGATTTACCTTAGAAAAATCTAGCAACCAATCTTAGGTGTTATTTTCCTTCACTCCAAGCAAAATCACATATCATTATGATAAGTCAATATAGGCAATCAAAACACCTTTGCTACCTTTAAGTAGGCCAAGCTATTGTCCATAGTGTCTGATGTGCTTCATCTTGATTCTGTTCCATTTGATTCTCTGTCAGGGGCAGGCAGAGGTGAGAAAAGATGAGAAGCTCACCTGTTTACTTTGGCAGTAGAGACTGAGCAGGCAAACAGCCAGTAGCCTGTCACTTCTCCCACTGGATCCCCTGGTTGTGTCCCCTCACATGTGAGTGAATCGATGCAACTCATGCAGAAATGTTACCTGGCATTGCACTTAACATGATGAGCATGGGCCAGGGGAAATTTTCTGAATCAGTCCCGCCTGGAGGAATTTATGTAAATTACAGGCAACATTTCTCAGACACACAGTACATTCATGTGGAATAACTGATAGAAGACTTTATTTTGGCTTCAAATATTTTATGAACATACATTATAGATGCAGAATGACACCAAATGCATCTAAATACATCTGTAATATTTTGTTAGTGTTTCCCTTGTCTGCATTTTTTCAATATATGTTCAATCTCAGTTTTTCCCAATATACAACTTTCCCATCCCCCTGCCAGTTTGTCTCTCAAAGTCTTCTGCACTGAGCTGAATGCACCATGGGAAAATACAATTAAGTGGTGACAGTCAAACATCACATCAACAACTTCAAGTTTACAAATTACAAATTCATTCTGTGCCACAGGGAAAACCCTCATATTTACTGTAACAGCACTGTTTTCTTCTCATTAGTGGAAAGAAATCTTGATAATAAGTAAACAGATGGTTAGTTACTTTAGGTGTGGGGTTTATGTCATTAGTATAGTGTTATTTGAGACTCCTTCTCAAACTATGCCATTATAACTGAGATTCACAAATAAACATTCATCAGATGATTGGAGGAATGGATTTGATGAGACAGATAATGGAAACAAAAACATCTGCGGCTGCACCTCTGGCACATTGAGTAACATGTAAATAAGTGTTGCTACTTTGCCTTTCATCACGCACTAAAATTACAACAAGAAACCAAGAGACTGTGCTTGTTTGGCAGAATCTCAACACACTTTGAAGTATGTGAGCGATGGTGAATGACTTGCCCTCAGAATGGTGAAGCAACATGTATCATCTAGACGGCAGAGATTTGATGTTTTTTTAATCAATGGTGTTGCTTTTGACGATCAGATCGTTTGGGGTAGTTTGACTAAAGTAAATGTTTGACAGCTTAATACTGTATATATGGATATCAGTGTAAAGTGAGAAGTACATGAATACTGTGTTCCTCAGGGATGGGAGTTATGATGATGAATTGAATTACTGTATATAATCCAAATTTGTCTGCTGTTATCCCAAACCATTTATAGTGTGACATTTAATATATTTTGGTTTATTATGCTATTGTGGACAAATATTGCAAATCAATGTGGAATTTACTCATTCATTGGATTAGCCAGAAACATTTTACCCCTAACTAGTTTCTCAATATCACAATGATTATGATATCTATCAAAGTTGCAATATAAAATGACTGACATATATAGTATACAGCACATTGACATTTTTATTTCAAAGATTTATTTATATATGCTGATTTATTCATTCCCTCAGGGTTGTTACACTAAATACAATTAAAGGATTCATCATACACTAAACAAATTTAGTGTACATACTTAGAATCCAGTTACTTTATAATTTGTATATTGTTTGGGAATTTAGGACATAATCCTAAAAAAAATTATAGAAAATGTAAATACAAACAATACAATACAATACAAACAGTAATGCCTCGTTAAAGTTGGCCACTTATTTTTGGCACTTTTTTTACTGTCTTAAATTGTGTGTGTTGACATGCTAAATATGGCTCTTCCCACCCCTTGCCACCTAAATATGGACTCATACGTTGTAGTACATGTAAGAGAGGAAGAGGAGACAGCAGGGTCCTGTGCAGATGCGGAAAGTCCCCAATTATGTGGTAATTCTAGAGAGTGGTTGTGATATTTATTCTTATTGCCCAAAGAACTTGCTTTATGAGACTCACCACAAACACATTCCCTACAGCACAGGCAAAGTTGAGGCTATGCACTCGTTCAATCAGATGAAATAGCTACTGCTGCTGATTTATGGCAGAGTTTGGAAGGAAGTCTCCGGCAACCCTGCTTATTTAATTCAGGTGCTCCTTTTAAAAAAATGAAATAAGTTAATTGTGTTTACAGTAGCTCCTCTTTAAGAAGGTTGATGGAATATGTCTATAAATATATACAGCCATGACAAACACTGCTCTGTGTTTCCTGTCCAATGATTAGACTTTTTAATGTGATGATCTTAGAAATATAATAAAGAGGTGTTTACCTACTGTAGCAATGATGGATCTGAAAATTACATCAGACAAATTTATCAAAATTATTTCTTTTATTTATCAGAAATACTGCCATACATTGTGCCTTATAAACACACCCTATAAAGGTCAATTTACTGCACTCTGTACTAAAAGGTATGATTTGACTCGACTGGATATACATTGTATATAATCAGCATGGAGTCAAAATGCAAGGATGAAAGGAAATGTGTAGAAGTTGCCATGCCTCTCAGACACAGCGGGGGCGGCAGGATTTTCAGTGCTCATTCCTTCACAGGGCACAATTTATGGCCATTATGGTGGTCTATTTCCAGCTATAGTGATGGATTCTGCTCAATTATTGTCCATTACGGAGATAGATGGCCGCACAACCATGCCAGAAATTATTGGTTCCTACTGCAGTGACATTACATTGAGATCATCGCTGCATGTTCAGCACAGCCCAGGTAGCCTAAACTGAAATTCTCTTGTTTTCTGATGGATTGTTGTAGGAATTTCTCACCTTTTTTTTTTTTTTTTTTTTTGCTTATGATCCCTTATAATATTGTCATGTCTACTTGTGCACCCTTATAACAAGTTTTTGAAATTTTACTATTTTAGGGACTTAAAGGACCTAGTATTTCACAGGAAAAATGAAAGAAAAATTATGAATAAAAGATGAATAATTACTATTTACTTCCCAGGTAATAACCAGGTAACCCCTTACATTAGTCTTAGGATCTATTGTATTTCCCAACCTTCAGGTTGCAAACTTTAGCATGACAGGCTAACATACTTAGTTAGGGTTGGGTTAGCTTACTGTAAGCTATCCCAGCATTACTTCCAAGGCCAAGGAGTTAATAAAAACCTTTTTCATAATTCCAGGCACCCACTGTGTAGTACAGTACCTACTCACTGTGTGAAGCTGGTCCTGAATGCTACTTTATCAGAGTTTACCAGTAGGCCTAACATTAGTTTATCCGTCCTGCACGTTTGGATTTAGGGAGGTTTACATTGCAGAAACCTCAGCCAAATTCATTCTCCCAGTTAGTTTTGCCACTTTATGAAGATATATTTCTCTCTAGTTAAAGTATTTATGCTAAGAGTCAAACAGTCTTATATTAGAATGATACGTGACACAAGGTTAAAAATCACATTTTTCTTCACCATAATTGGATTAACTAGCACTATATTATAACACAAGACCAATGCTGTGTTTTAAGGGACTGATAAACTGGTGAGTTGGACATTTAAGTTTAACCTTTCAGTCTTTTAGCATGATATCAGGTATCTAGCAAGTAGCCTATGAATTAAAGACATATTTTACAGGGGCCTTTTCTAAATGAGCCAGCTAGAAATACTGTAGAAAGTCAACTAAAGACATGTTTTCAAGCAACTCATGGGGTTGTGACAGTTGTCTTTGTACCCATTTCTAGCTGGCTAGAAATGGGAAGCTCACTTTTTGTTATTGCACTGCTACTTGTCTGGTAGTTACCTTAATGCAGGTGCACACCACTCTATGTCCAGTAAGTAAACTTTTCGTAGCCATCTACTTATTTTCAATATGTCAGAAATATGGAGAAGAACTGAGAAATAGAGGGTGAGTTTGTTTTATTCCTGGCATTGAGACACTGCAGTGGCTGTCGTCTCGCCAGAGCCCAAGCTGGCAGTCAGCACAAACTGCAGGTAATTGAGAGGGAGAAGTCCCAGCCAGTTGCACAGTGGGGCCACCGTGGGTCTCTGAATGCCACTGTAGCCCCCAGTCAACATTAATCAAAATGCCCGATCAATAACTTCTCAAGTGCTAATAAGCACTGGCACATTTCGTGATATGTGAGCCCCTTCATCATTTCAAATACCCAGAGATTTATAGGAAATCCATTGTTAGGTCCAAAGTATGAGGTAATGTAGCACTTAGTAAATGAAGTAAAACCAAAAGCCTGGGGTGATCTGTATTTCATTTACAAAGGACATGTCTAATCATTAGGAGCTCCATCTCTCTGAAAAGCAACCAAACGGCTGTAATGATGGCTGTGTTCTTTTATAGTTTACTTACTCAGCAATGATGCAGGAGATAACAGCAAATAGTAAAGACTTGCTGTCTTCCACTCCTGACTGGTTCACTCCCAGATAGCCATGGGGGACTCCTATCCACCACAGAGTGATTAAAGTCATGTTAGGGAAGCATTATGGGTCAAGTCATAAAATAATTTGATTTCTGTCCCCCTCCACTGTCTCCTATCAAAGTGATTGGTCCCCTGGTCATCTCACTGGCTGACATAATTGTTAATTAACCATTATGGGCTGCCCTTTCTCATCTATATCTCACGGCAATGACTCATTTGACAACAAAGCAATATATCACTGTGTATGATGCATGGACACAGACCTGTTTTATGAGTATGAACTGACTCAGTATCATGAAAGTGTTACACATTTACTCACGTCTAGGTGTTTTATTTACACAAGTATTGATTTGCGTCATGTTTGTTTCACATGATATTATCCACAGGTATAGTCTTGGCTGTTCTGTTTCAGTTAGCATTGCGGCATATACATGAGCGCTGAAGATTTTTCCTTTTAAACCTGTTGTTGGTGCAAATTTGTAATGCAGCTCCTCAGCAAAGATTATTTTTTTCTTTTTCTTTTTTTAACCTGACGCTTAAGTCATCAGCTCTTTGCACGTCAAGGTGAGTTGTCTTTTCAAAAATACCACAGATCAGGTAAAGAGGTCCAGGGGGAAGAAAGTTAAATAAAAAGCTCTTTAAAATGGTATTCATAAAGAAAAAGACAAACAGTGTCCCTGTTGAAAATAAAAGCGCACACTGAAATCCATTCTGATGACAGTTGAAAGAATGCAGGCTTTATGGGGGACTTGAGCCCCATCTTTGCCATATCTTTTAAGCATGATTATTTACTTAAAACAACAAACCAAAGCCCCAAGTCTGGCATTGTGGACGACAGGCCTTTGATTGAGCTCTGAGCTTGAATTCTTAACTAATAAATTGTTCCACGCCTTTGTTTGGGGCATTAACAGCAGTGGTCTGCGTTTTTCTTGTCCTAATCTCAAGAATGCAGCAGCCTCTTGAGAAGCTCAGGGGTTTCCTCCTCTCCCAGAGCCAGGTCTTCACTTTGTTTTCTTAGAGGACTCCCTGGATTGACAGGCCTCACCGTTAGCCCTCTCCTCAGCCATCTGTTTTCACTGATTCTGACTGAGCACATCAAAGTCAATCAAGACTGCAAAGCATTTTAAAAGTCACACACCCCCACACTGTGTGTGTGAAATAAAGCAAACTTTTCATCGGGCTCACAAAAAGAGACAGTTTGGACTGTGTGTTTGTGTGTATGGTTTTCCATGTAAAGGTGACCTGTGAGGGATCCCTTAGCTCACAGCACAGGTATGAGCAGCTTAGCTTTGTTCAGTGCCTACTCTGACGACAGCTCCATGAGTCACCTAGACACATAGACTAACCTCCTTTGGTCAGGTTCCAACTGTTGCCTGACACCTTACTGACAATAAAATAATCATTAGAGTGAATGAGACACTGCATGTAGTTTTCAAAGAGCAAAAATTATCTTTGCATGGTGATTGAAGTGAATAGAAAACTTTGTTAATGTAAATATTCAGTGGTTGTGTCATGTGTCATGTCTACAGTGTAGAACTTACAGTAGGTACAAGTATTAAACTCAAAAGCACTCATGATACAGTAGAATGGACATATCAGTCCTATATTATTATATGTAACATTATTTGAATATCACTACTAATGATACAATATGCTACTGCTACAATATTTCTTGGAAAAGTAGTGATGGAAAAATATAAAGTAACATATTAAGGAAGTATTCAAGTGAAGCAGCAAAAAAAAAAAAATGTAAATAGATATCTCACAGATATGGAAAAGATGGAGGGAGGTGTTAATTTCCATTCTTGTTTCCTCGTGGATTGTACTTTGGTTGATGCACTTGCTGATGAGTCTTTGCGACATCACTCATTGTCTTTTGTCTTAACAAAGCCGTAACCACATCCCAGTATGATTTGGTTGAAATAAAACCAAATTATGAAAAATGAGAACCATGCTTGAAAAAATATGTACTTAAATTCCACCACTATTTAAACGAAACTAATACTAAATTGAAATTAATAATATTATATCAATTAATAATATTATATGACATCAAGCTTTAGTAAATACATAATTTAGAGGGGCACAGGTGGCAATTAATATGCACTTGAGAGACCCATCATACTGCATTATACCACATTACATAAAGACATCAAACGCATCATTGAATTTAACGCTCGTTTGAATTCGGAAACAACAATCAATCAGATAATCCAATGGTCTCTGCTCAGCCAATCAGAGGCGTCGATGAGGCTCCGCGGTGATGACGCGATGGGCGAGGCTTCGTTACCTGGCAACCACTCAAACACTGTGTGGGTAGGATGGCAATGCGGAAGGTTTGTCTTTAGCTCCTCCACGCTGCACTTTGTTATTTTGTTCGTTAATGAACATGTTTTGACATAAAAACATTGCGACAGATATATTAGCAGCGTTTCTTCTTATCTCTATTCTCCCTTTGTCTCTAAACCCCGCCCGGCTTGTGTCGTCTAATGAAGTGAAACTGTCCCGTTGTCCGTTTTTCACCTGCTAGCTAAATGAGATAGCGAACACCTGCGTGGACTGAGCTCCCCACGCTTCAGTTTACAGTAAAAATAACGAAGATATTCTCTTATTCATGTGTAAAATCAAGTTCGACTTCTGTCTTTCTATGGAAAACAGAGGAAGAAATCGTTTCTTTTAATTAAAAAGTAATTTCCTTGACACTACATTGCTGCAGTACTGAATTATCTTAGCCAACAGCATTTCCATTTGGCCACGCAGTAATTTATCCCTGCGTTTTGCAATTATTTGGCCTAGAGAGTATGTTTTAGAATATATGTGGTTTTATTTATTGCTTTTTTACTTACCCTGGTCTGAGATATATAATATGTCTGCATTTGGTGCTTTGCCCAAGTTATTAAGTGAGCAAAGCCTCATGCATCATTTTATGTAACTGCAAAGATGATCATCTTTTACAGAGCTTGAAGTCTAAGACAAGGAACACGTTGGTGATCACCTCTGTTGCCTTTCAAGACCACCTCACACAGAGGCTGCTGCATCCAAATTTCTCATTTTCTGGCCCTTTCCTGCGATGCAGAAGAAAAGCACCCAGAAATCCAGATGCAAGAGGAGGAATGGAGGGGAAGGAAGGACAGGATGAATGCGACGAGACAGAATATGTGCTTGATCCTGCTCCACCTCCTTTAACATTAGGTAGAACAAACTTTGGAAAGGATTTGCAGGCTTTCCTTCATGACAGTCTGATTACCATATTTCTTCTGTCTTTTAGCTCAGAAGATGGGTTTGGTGGCTTCCTCAGCAGAGAGACTGACAGAGGATGGATGGACACAGGTCAAGGCGAGGTCTGTTCAGCAGGGGGATTCAGCTCAACCCTGTGTAATATGCAGGGAGGAGTTTTGCCTTCAACCTCAGGTATTTCCCCAACACAGAACCTACTGTTAATAGTCAGTGAGAGCTCTTTCTTTTCTTTCTTTTTTTTTTTTTTTAAACTTGTTTTCAGTATTCTCTGTCTGTCCTCGGGGAAGCCTGTGTTTCCGCATACACACATGAGCACACAAACGTACACACAAAGCCCCTCGCCTGCAGTTCCTGTATGTTCTAATCTGTGTAGACAACTGTACAAATTTACCCATACTGCCTTGGAACTCAAGTGTGACGTGATGATGTAGCAATCAGTGTGTAACTGTGAGGGTCATTCAGTCTTTTACACCTTTCCGATCCCCTTTTAAGATGCCAATCTCCTCAAGAATGCGAGACTAGAATAGGCGGCCTCACAAAGCACAGTTGCCATAGATGCACGTGTAAATATTAGTTTGACTCAGGAAAAAAAAAGTTAATTAGAGCCTGCTAACAAGGGAAAGTGACAAGAGGGAATCTTTGTTGATTTGGCATTTTCCTGGAAGCTTTCATATTGTAACAATGCCACTGTGCTCTAGACTTGTGTTGCATTCAAGCCATAATATGACAATGAGAAATGCTTACAACAGCAGTTGCTCTGAACCAGTTGTATGAACTGGAATATTTGTTACTCTGTCCAGCTCATATTATTTTAATACCAGCAACAAATTGTCTGTAATTGGTCAGGATTTAAAAAGAAAGTTCCTCTGCTTTCTATTAATTTTTTAGGGCATTTCTTAATTGCATGTCTGACCTTAAATTGTAGCTTGTACCCTTACAATGTTGTGAGAAATGACATTTCTCTCTGGTCTAATGGCTTGTGGAGCTCTTGGAAATTGTACACTGCGGGGGGCCCTTTCACTGGTGATGGAGTGTGTTGGTCAGGCCAAAAACAATAGGAAATCAATATGCCTCCCCTCTGCCCTCTAGAGATCTGAGTAAACTGGTTTGTGTGCAAAGCCCCATAGCTGTGGCTGTCTCCTTTCAGACGATAAAAGAGCCTCTCTCACAGGTAGAAGGAGACTATAGCCCAGGTCCCAGTTGGCCCACTGGGGGTCATGCGGACTCCCTCTATCCCCTTGGCAAATAACACTTAAAGGCACACATTCACATATGTGCATGAATACACATAGATTAAGCATGGCCTTAAGCTCACATACACATACCACATTAGGACAGACTGTATACAGTGTACATCCTAATCCTATGAAATCTAAACTCAAGATTAGTTTACATGCTGCTTCTTGATTTACAACACGAGTGATACTATTTGAAACAACCATATAAAATAATGAACCTATATCTGTTCCTTTGTAGGTGTTGCTGTCTTGCTCTCATGTTTTCCACAGAGCATGTCTGCAGGCCTTTGAGAGGTTTTCTGGGAGAAAGTGCTGCCCTATGTGCAGGAGGGAGCAATATGAAACACGGGTGATTCATGATGCAGCTCGCCTCTTCAGACACCAGTGTGCTACCAGGTAAATACATTAAACCGGTGATACAAAATATACCATTAAACATTTTGTTTTACTATGTTTAAATAAAGGTTCCATGTTTGGTTAGTCAAATAGAGTAACGTATAGGGAAGTGTATTATTTATAAAAGCCAAGCATATTGGCTTTCACTTATTTATATGTATATGACCATATGCATTGGGGTCACTTGTCTACATGAGTTGGAGCCACATTTCCAATTTTAGATTGGTTGAAGTTGGCATGAGAACTAATATCTTCTCTTTTTAAAATAAAGTTAATAAGTGCAGAATGTTCTTCAAATATCTGCCTTTCACCGTATTTTTGTAACATTTGACTTTTAATTTTTCAACATAGCATTAGATTGTCTAATTGTTGGTTCTTTGTTGTGACTGTATTTTGTGCATGTATAGAATTCAGGCTTACTGGCGAGGCTATGTTGCCCGAAAGTGGTACAGACATATGAGGAAAACTATCTGCCCAAAAGACAAACGCCTGCAACGCAAATTCTTTGAAGCAAAGGTGAGTTTAGACTTATGATCATAGCAGGACCTTGTAGATTAATCATGCTTCTTTGGCCACAACACATTGTGTGCTTAACACATAAAGTCACGTTGCTTAGCATCTGTCTCCTTACGTCTCAGTTTCTTCTTACATTTCACCCTGACATTCTTTGACCATTTAGTTGGTTGAATAAAGGTTGTGACGAACATCACAGCTTGACAGTTGAGACATGGGTCTCAGGGACTCGCTGACCCCACTACTAACATACACACACACACATACACACACCTTCATCTGCTCTCACCCTCTCAAGCTCCTTTGATGCTTTGTGAATCATACACTGTTTGTTCACTAATGTGGAGAGAGTTTTGTGTTTTAGTCAAACAGTCTGGGAATTCTAGGGTCAATACAAAAGCATGATGTCTCCTGTGCATGTTTGGGTCTGGTATTCCTTCATCGATCAGTGTGTGTAGCGGTGTTACTGGGTTGGACAGAAAAAGGTGAAGAGGTAAGGTTGGCCTAGGTGTTTGGATACGTGATGCAGGTTGTCATTTCAAGCTTTGTTCTCTTGTCCTATTTCAAAGCTATAAATCATGTAACCACTGGACTCAATGGAGGAAATATTTAAAAGTGGCTGACCAATAATCTTGAGACCAGCCAGTGGATGGGGTCGTTTGACTCTGATTATGTTTGCTTATGTTGCCTTCATGGTGGCTCCCAGGAAAAGGGAACATTGCCACCTAGTGAACCTCCCCCAGCTGAGACCTTGGATGTCCAAAGATGACACTGATTATTTCTATTAACCAGATATCAGTTTTTCAAGAATGCAGAGAAATTTCTCAGATAAATTTATCCAATGACCCTACTTAGAAATAATCATAGCTCCAACACATGCTCTGTATGTCCAGTGTCAAGAATAGGTGTATTTATTTCTGTGTAGAGTGTTGTAATCATGCAGAGTGCTCCTATGCTTCAAGGAGGCTGATTAAGCCGGAGTGACAAATGCATGGGGGTTACACTTCTAATGTGTTGCAAGGGTCAGAGTGTCCTACCCATCCCCCTGTCAGTCTCCATCATCTTGCCTATAAACCATGCCTTAACATGTCAAATAAACAAAGACACAGCATTTACTGAGCCAATTAACTCTGTTGTAACACATTAGGCCATGTCCAGGTCCTCATGCTCAGGATGGATCACAGATGCTGTCAGGCACTTTAAATTCAAGTTGTGTGATTCAGTGGTCGTGGGTGGTCATGAGATTGTCTCATATCTTTTGTCACACTGAGGATGATCTTCAAGAGCTGTGAGCTGTGCAACACAGCGCTGAAAGGTCTGACTGACTTGATTTTCTAGGGGAAGACTTATTTGCTTAGCTGACTGTAATGCAAACAGGCGTGTTAGTGCTGGGCTGGAACCTGTGTGAGATGGAGAAACCTATTCTCTCAGTTTTCCTTGTGATAGCAGGAGGCAATAAAGCATCTTTGTACCATGTAGTTCCAGGTGTTCCCTGTGGAAAAAAAACTTATACCTATCAGGTCAGTTTCAGAACTCTTATCAGCTGATCCCGATGCCGAGCTTTCAATTTTTACTTGCTTTGGTCCGACCCTCAGTCAACACATTAAGGGGGACACTACCGACATCTAGATGGATTGCTGTGAGATAACGCCTCTGCACTCCTCCACCACTTCCCCTTCTGTGTCCTCTCCTGTCCCCATCTACTGTGGAGCAAGGCAAAGTTCACCAGAGGCTGTACTGTTTGCCTTGACTGTCGAAAAGTCAGCCAGGCTCATAAAAGCCTCCATCCGAATGGTTAACAGTTGTTTAATTAGTGATAAAAACCTAGCTGTAAAGCAATTCTCATGTCACTGTGGCAGGCTAAGGGATGTTGTGTGTGTGTGTGTATATGTCATAAATGGAGAAAACAAGTACATTTGTGCAAGCAGGTGCAGCGGGAAATTCTGCTTTACTTTTTCCCAGATGTACTGTATACAAGATGAAATTACAATCATTTTATTGTTCAGAGTAATTTCTAATGCAAAAATGCTATGCAGTTCTATAAAGAGCTTTATGTAAATGTGATTTTTTCACTGTTTTGACATTTCATAGACAAGGAAAATCCAGAAAGAATCAGTGGTATAATCAATCCATTGCAGCCCTGCGTTAGTGTATAGTTTTCTATAATCCACATTCAGTTTTTTTCCCAATGCTTATCACATGCCTGCCTACTTGGTTAGTTTTTCTCGACCTTTCTGCAACATCTCATGGCCCTCCTCAGTGGCTAGAATTTGTTCAGTTGTCAGGGAGATGATTTAATTGTTATAATTTAATTGGTGTTGCTTACTTAACATGCAAAAATGTATGTTGATTGGTCAGTTGCATTGAGCCTTTGAAACATACAGTTTATAAATAGCCCTTTCATTGACTATTGAATATGTTTTTGACATAAACAGTGATATGCATATGCAGGCATTAATTGTTGCTTAGCAACAGCTGTTGTAAATGGGAGAAGAGAGATGAATTATGGGATGATAGACACTGGAAGGAGTCTTTTAAAATGGTCAGTGTGAGAATGGAACAGACTGGCTTTATCAAAGAATGGAGTTTAAAAATTTACAGAATATTCACATCCTATAATCAGACATTTAGGAAGAACAATTTCCCATATAACAACCCTTCTCTTATGATACAACATACAGAAATGAAGTCCCTAAAATATTCAAATTATTACAATTTATTATATTGTATCCCATTTAAATGTCTAAATGCTGTTCAATAGCTTTTCACATTGATAGTGGCTGCTGGCTACATTGACACTAAGTTTTTTTTTATAGGAGAGAAATTGGAAACTCCATATCACTTTCTTTGGAGCAATTAGTAATTCACTCATTTTTCTTAGTGTCTACCCAAACACTGCACAAGACAGAAGAGAGAACATGTTTATGTGAGTGTATGAAACAGGAAGAAGTGTCAGAGATATGTGTGTTTCTATGTTTCCCAGCACTGTCTTCCTTTTTTTACTGGTTTCCATTAATTCTCTATGTTAGTGGGAGACGTGACTGTATTGATCTGGCTGTTTAACAACTGCACCCTGTCAGCGTGCCTCAGCCATTACAATACACACACACAATTAGCCTTTGCCGAAAACACGACTCTATTGTGTATCTGAATGAAACATGCCTCCTTTGTGCCAATAAAATGGTTTCTCTAATTAGTTGCAGGAGTTGAATGACAGCTTTGTCCGATACTGTCACACTGACACGGACGCTTTTCTGAGTGATATCGACCGTTCCCTGTCATCAAGCAGACGAGTGTTCGAGCAGCTGGAGAGAAAGAGCGTCTCTGAACCACAGGAGAATGACTGGGACCGAATACAGAGCCAGGTCAGGAACAAGACACACTCTGCTGAACCAGAAGCCATTTGTATCATTGAACATGGCCCTGTGAAAATATCTAATCCCAGTCTGATTCTTCTTCACCCAGCCTTGCCTTTCCTTGGCATGTTAATGCTTGCATGGGGAGGACAGCACCACAGCTGCTATATAGAAAATACACATCTCTCCTGAGGTGATCATTCACTTTACCAAATGAAAGGCAGTGGGAAGGCTAATAATCCTCTGTGTTTACAAAAAACATGACCCAGTCTGATAATGCACGGCAGGCTTTTCATCGCCTGGACTGCTGCGGAGGATCTGAAAAGACATTAAGATTTGCTGTTCCATAAGGCTCCATTGTTGGCTTTCATAGCAGCCAGTACCATTTTCCATAGAGGGGGTGGGGTGTGTGCAAAGAAGATGTCTTTTCTTTTTTTTTATTTTTTATTTGGTGTGAAAAGGTTGAGCACAAGGCAGGAGTGGCTCAGCCTTGACATGGAGTATCAAACAGTGAATGTGCTTTTAACACATACCTTGCACCTTTTCCACGGGTGCAAACTCTGTAAAGCAGAGTGCAGCTTGGTATGAAACATTTAACAGTGTGGCATGTAGGACCCTAAATACAGGTAACTGTCTTTGGTTAGTCACCGGTGAAGCGGTGCATGTGTTCCTTTATTTTTGCAAGGATCACTGGTAAATACGCTATCACCTAGTGTTATATCAAAGCTGTCAGGTAGTTGCCAACAGGTTTGCTTCAGAGTCCTTCCAAATAAGAGTCCTAACTTGAGCAATGGGAGGAGCAAAGTCACTATTACCATCTACTGATCAACAGGACAGTTATATTTTTGCAAAGAATTCCTTATTATGCCGATACCTATGCATCTACCTATAGAGATCTCTGTATTGGGAGTTGTAAACATCCTTTACATGGTTGAAAAACTTATGTTGTTTGTTTAAACTCTGACAGGTCATCCAGAGGGGTGTCTGGGACTGCTCCATCTGCCTGACTGCACTGTGCAGCTTGAACCTTCCGACAGAAGCTGGTAGATCCAACCAACAACATCTCAGACGCACCGTGCTCCTGTCCTGTTCTCACCTCTTCCACCAGCTCTGTTTAGAGGCCTTCGAAGCCTTCACTGCATACAGTAGACCTTCGTGTCCCCTGTGCAGATCTGTCTATCACAAAAAGATTATCTAAAAAAAAAAAGTAAATTACACTACATTTTAATGTAATAGTTCAATATTTGGGGGAAATACTTACTCACTTCCTTGCAGAGTTAGTGTCCATATGTTAAATAGAGCTGTGAGGCCATTAGCTTAGCAAAACTGGAAAGCAGAGAAAAGTCACTAACATGGCTCTCTCTCTCAAAAGAAAATAAAAAATTAGTCTACAAACAACTTTTGTTGTACAGAAATGTAAAAATAAAAAAAAATGTGAGGCTTTACTGCATGTTATGCTGTTCAAGTGTTTTGTGTAGCTCAGCAGCTGGGTGCAGTGACGTCTTGCCATCCTGAGAGAAAGAGGAAACCAGCACGTACCTAGAGAAGTTACTGCAGCCAAGTGTTTGCCAGAAATATGTCTACAGCATGCAACTCTCCATAAATACTAAAAGCTGTCATTTTTACATTGTGTATGGATGAAACAAGTGAAATACACTTTTACTGAGCTTCAGGGCTGCTGATAGGTTTATTTTCTTAACCCTTGGACAGGGACTAGCTAGCCCCCCCAATCCAGTTTAAATGCTAAAATAAGATAAGCTAAACTAAGGTTCTAGCTTTAGCTCCATACCTAGTACAAAAACAAGGGAATGGTATTGTTCTTCTTACCTAACTCTCAGCAAGAAAGTTTATTTGCCAACAAAAAAAAAACATTTATCGCTACGCCTTGTATCCTGGAGGCTGTAATTATAATAATAATTTTTAAAAAAGCTGTTGAAGCGTTTTCTACTTTTATTTGCAAACACATAAACATCAAAAATAACAACATAAATTTAGCAAACTGAGAAATTGTAAAAAATACATTCACAAGACATGTACCAAAAATTACATGCAGAGACTGACTGACATACAGAGAGAAATAAAAGCTGCTTCACTTACAATACAGGCCAACTCTCAACCTTTGAAACCCCCACATAACACAGATATACCATAAAGGCAACCAGAAAAGCTTGTTTGAATAGAAAACAGACCCGTTAGCGCTCACCTCAGAAGCTACTGCGAGGAGTATGATTGACACTTCCCTGCTAGAGTCCAGTGTTACCCCGGTCTGGAAGCACAACTGTGATGGAGATGTAAAAAAAAAAATAATAATAATAATTTTAAAATCCATTGAGATATTTTAGTGATTGTTGTTCATCCAGATCAAGAAATACAATCCTTTTTACTTCCACTGATTCATCTAGGAGGTAAAATTCTCATCAATTTACAGTATCATCCTTTTTGCTTTACCATATCACTTTCTGCCATCTTGATTTTTCACAGTATCTAATAATCAACAAAGTCATAACATCAATAAAGTAGCTAAAGATAGCGGTATGGCCATGAGATAGCATACATACCGGAAAACTACCAAATGTTATAACTACCAGTAAAGAATTTGGGTAAACTGGACTCTTGCGTTGACATCTTACAGATTAAAAACATGGTCTTGCTTTATGTTTTGGATGGTAAGAGACATTTTTGTAGAATTCACCCTTCTTACAGCTGAATTTCAGTTTGAGTTGTTTGATTGAGAATTGCAAATTTCTCCATAGATCCAATCTTTGTAATATCAACAACCAATGTCAGACAGCTTTGATGTAAAACATTTCCTGTCCTGAGAAACTAAATTTTTTAAATGCATGTATAAATTAAGATTTCCTTACTTCCTTTTCTTTTGTTATCGTGTCATATTAGTCACAATTAAAACACTTGACATCTATAACACCATAAAAACAACATCATTCAACTCTATCCTATCAAGTGCTCAAGTTTTATGGGTAATGAATGAGTCTGGGACAACATTCGTGGCAAAAAAAACAAAACGTAATGTCATATCTAGCTGGCATTAGACTTGAAACTCGATGGTGTACAGGGGATCACAGTGGAACTGTCTAGAGACAATGTACATGTACACCTATGCACATGTACATAAACAAACTACACAGAACGAGAAACAACCTTAACAATAAGCCTGTGAGATACTTGTCGTATAAGGCATTTAAGGTGGTTCTGGAGACGAAGAACATCACAGTTCAGAAGATTATGCAGCAATACGACGACATGTAAATAGGGCCTGAGTCACCAAGTCTTTCTACCTGCTGCAAACTTGCACATTTTTCACTCACGCACTCTGTATGTGAAGACTGTTACAGGTTTGCCTTTGATTTAGGTGTTTATTAAAAAAATATAGAGTCAAACAAAATACAGATTGCTTAGTGAGTCAGACCCTCAGTGGGCTCACTGAGAGCCCAGTATTTACATCCAAATAATGCAAAAGAGGTATGAAATATAATATAATATGTACATGTAAATAGAACATTTGCAAAAATGACAAATCTGATGAGTCTTTCTGTGCCCTGTGGATTTACAATATTTTTTGGGGGGGTGGGGGGGGTCAGCAAAAATATGACATTTTCTTACCATGTGCATAATAAAATTTTAGGAAATACAACCACAGGCTCAGCTCCAAATGCACTAAAGCCCACTGGAACTGAAGTGGATAAAACTCCCATATAGCTTCTCATTTGTAGATTAGCTCAAATCAAATCTAGAGCACCTAAAAAAAAAAAAAAAAGTTCTTACCCTACTTCATACAAACTAATGACATCATCAATAAAATTAAAGCGCACTTGAGTAAAGCCAAATAAAAAAGACAAATGACAGCAGGAGTGTGAAAATCTGAGGCCTATCAGTAACGACAGTGCCAATGCATACAATGTTAACTGTATTGATACTGTGCAGTTTTGCGTACTGGCTGTGATGAGTGGGAATAAGTGACTTCTTTCATGCTTCACAAAGCACATTTTGTTATTTTCACATTTTGAGCTTAAATCAAAAATGGCAAATTGTCACCTTATCATGCCTGTACCAGTTCACACAGCAACCAGTGACCAACAATTATAGACCATAAAATGCAAGTGCTCACTGACATCGATTACCATGGACATACTGACATTAGAAAAAGAGTCTAACTGAACTGTGGGGGTCTATTTACTATGCTGAATATAGAAGTGGAGCAGAGTGATGGAAAAAGAACCCACTGCCTTTTAATTAGATGTAAGACTTTTAAAAAAAGACAGAAGGTGCATTGTTTCACCTGCTGTACCCTTTTGCTTTTGTCTAGTGCAGCTTGAGGAGGTTGAAGAAGAATACCAAGTAGCAATGCTGGGAGGGGAAGAGTGTCCTGAAGCAAGAGACGGGTGGTTTAAAGTCACAGTCGCAGTTGAGGTCAACATCAAGGTCACTGCAGTGATGCCAGTCTATTTCACTCCTCAGTCGCATCCCTGGCTCTGTCCCAGCTTCCATCCGAGACGCAGAGGATGGAATGTCACGAAGCTAAATTGCTCTCAGCCTCCATTTGCAGCATCCGTCAGACACTGCCTGGGTTTATTAAGTTCCTTCCAATCCCTTTCACCTTTCAGCAGTCAGGCAGTACTGTTGAAATCTCCCTTTGGCTATGCTAAGGTTTGTGTCTGTGTGTGTGTGTGTGTGTGTGTGTGTGTGTGTGTGTGTGTGTGTGTTGATCTGTCGTCCCTTTCACAGAGTTTTCTGATGCCCGTTGGCCGAGAGCTTCCCAGATTCAGGGTCCGTGGGGCTGTTTGACAGTTGCAATTTATCCAGACCTGGGCAGGAGGAGATAAGGGAGAGAAATCTCATTAAACAGCCTCAGACTTTCACTTAGACAGAAGTATTGATGTGCTTTTTTTCCCCTCAGTCCTTCTGTCTGACATTTTCTAACCCTATCCCACCCTGTGTATCAAACATCCAGGGCCTGTCACCACAAGCCTTTGAGACTAGCCCCATCCTCTGTCACATGTCAGTCCCGCAGCACCTTGGATCTCGCTGCAATTTCTTCCATTTTGTCACTCCAGGTCGTGCTGTCTGAGAGAAATAAACACTATCTCCCTCCAAAGCCACAGCACAGGTGTCTGCTGTCGGTGTGTCAGACCAAACCCTTGCGGATTCAAAATTGGGATGAAATTGAGTAGTCAAAAGTCTTATTACAAAATAGATTGCTTTGTAGTCTAATAATGTCTGTCACATTGAAGGAAATATTGTTTTAAAAAATGGCATTGTGTTGTAGTACATGTACTACACATGTAGAATGTACATGTAGTACAGGGAGTGATTCAAAGCCTCAGGATAAATGAATAACAAATATGTACATAGATGAATTTACCTAAGGCCTTCAGGAGCTCTTCCCGAACTGCTGAGGTGAATTTTCTCACCAGACAAAGTGTTGTCACAACGGCAAACAACAGGTTGTAGGAAAGGACAATGTAAAAGTTTCCCAGCCAATTAAATCTACCAAAGTCACCCAACAGATCAAACCTGGTGATACCTGTGAAGAGAGTGACACAACAAATAACTGGTTAGAAAGCAAGTCGACACATCATTCCTTATACAGAACTATGACAGCTCCATTACTAGCTCGGTTTGACCTGTGATATATCCTTAATAAAAAGGTGTGATAACTGATAAATATTTCCCGAGGGCCAAATCATTTCAAATTTCAGGCAATAAACAAAAATTCAAGAAAACGTTCCCCCTTGACAAGGCAAGTATTGTGTTCTGTCTGCAGTCTGCAAAAGTGTCTCTCTCCAACGGTCCAGCTCTTTCAACAAGTACAGAAGCTCAATCTGAAAGAAGCGCTTACATACAAAAAACTTTCATGTGTGTTACAGTATAATCAGCGTGTAAAAGGATCAAAATAAATATCAATTTGAGGTACCCTTCATGTAATTGTTTTTTTTACATTTTGGGTCCAAGACCTATGTGCATCATGTCCATTTTTGTGTTTATTGTCCCATTTGGCCAAAAGAAGAAAGCCACTCCCAACTTCCATAGAATCTAAATCCACCTGAGTCGGCAATGACACATTGATATCAAACAATAAACATGCGCAGTCTTGTGTCTGTGATGCAGGAGTTGCATAATTTCCAGCTGATTTCAACCCAAGAACTGACATCCACATTATATCCATAGTTCATTTAATTTAATATCTAGCTTCTTTTAGCCTTAATGTGCTAACAATACTGTCATCAAAACTTTGTACTGCAAAGTTTATGCTTATTTTCATCACTTGACTGTGTCTTGGTTTGCAGCACTGTATTGTCAGGACTGTTCCCTCTGGAAGATGAACCAACGGGTGACTAAGTATAGCAGCAAAGGTACAGGTACATCTCTCTCCCAGGACCTTCAGACAGAGATAAAGGAGCAGCTTCTCCTGCAGGCTTCTCTTACCTCCACACTGCTAGACCAATTTCAAACCATCTGTCACAGCTGCTCACATGCTGCCTGGAAAGCCATCAGCACCCTGTTGTTTTCCCTGTTGTTTTCCTGCTTATCCCTTTTGGCCTGCTAATCCACACGTTCCTGCTCCCTACCACAGAATGAGCTAACTGCACCATGACAATGTAATGCAGGGAGATAGCAGATAATGAAGCTGTTTTGTATAATTGTATTTAATGTTACTAATGGTATCTGTACCTTTTTGAGGTGTTAATTTTACATACAACTTTGATCAAGGCAATGAATGTATTAATATGTTAAACAGTCACTTTCTCCTCAGTCATCTGTGTGCAGAAATATTGGGATGTGTGAGACTGAAAGAAACCCTGTTCTCTGGATATTCTACTCCTCATGTAACATCTTCACAACCTCCGTCGTCAATTAGATTGGTCAATCGATTCAGTGTCTTGAGAGATGTATTTACAGCCGCACTAAGCAGTTTGCAAGCATCAAGGACCTTTAACAAAATTGCCTGTGAAGAGACACAGAGAGAGATGATGGAGACCTCAGTCGATACAGCTTGCCACTGTGGTCTGGTTAAATTCATTTCTAATGCCAAAGGTTTTGATCTTGGTTTGGTAATTTGAGAAAATCTAATTGAGGGTAAAAAGATTATTGGCATTTGAAATGTCAAGGGTTTATATGGCACAGCTGGATTCTTGTTTGTTTGGTTTTTTTTATCTCTGAATGTGAAGCAAAATTAAGATTGTTATTCCTTAAGAGTTTTGAAAAATCAAAACAGAAAGGCAAGTTAACGTGGTGCTGTGTCCTGGTGGTGTACGGGCTCAAGACACTGATCATGTAATGGCAACATCCAGCCATGTACCACTGTCAGCTCTCTACAGTATCTGTTATACAAAGCCAATGAATGCCCAACAGGAACCAAACAACACACCTGTTTGAGGGAAATACTTTAAAAAAAACCAAAAAAAACCCCAACATTTTGAATTATATAAATGCTACTATTTCACCATCTGATACATACAAATTCTGTTACAGTCCAATCTAAATGCAGTAAAAGTGCGATATTCATATATGTTTGATCATGTTCTACCTCCAGCCGGATATTACTGCCAAGTCGTGGGTGGGATGATTAACTGTTTTCACTAGGAATCACTGACGCATACAACTTGTCGACTGGAAAGAAAGTTTTATTTTGTCTGTGGTGACCATAAATACCAGCACAGTCAGCTGACTTCCTCTTAGTAAGTACTCCTGAGTAAAAGAAATAATTCTGATATTTGGCACAACATTATTTATCACTACTTTGTAAAAACAGACTTGTGCATACTTTTTTGTAGTAGGATATAGTTCCTTATTCTCTTGTACAGTGCATGCTTCCCACACCGACACAGAGACACGCACAAACAACACCTCACTTCAACACACAAAACCCTTTCTTGTCTCTTAACATCTTACTTCGTCACATTCAACTCTCCATGTCTTTTTTTTTTGCTCTTTTTTTTTCCTTCAACTCTGTCTCATGCATTTATTCCTTTTCATCTATTCAGTGTCACAAAGCAGAACCTGTTGATATTTTGTAAAGCTCCCAATGAGTCACTGTATGCTTGCTCTGTCCCATTCTCCCACTCTGTTGGTCTCTCTCTCACACACGCTCTCGCTCTCTCACATACACACACACACACACACACACACACACACACACACACACACACACAGAGTAGTGCTATTTGAACAGCTGTGCTCTGCACTCTGCATGTTTATTAGTGCCATTGTGATGGTGCTGCTCCTGTCATTTTTACCCCTTCTCCCTGCTCTCCTTTCTAACGTCACTATGGGAAACTATAGGAGAATTCAACTTGCTAACCTTAATGGTCTGGTGTTGGTGGCACTACTGAATACGGCTGTGGGGGAGGAGCATTTACTCTTTCTGGTTGGTTGTGGCAAGGTCATTATGACACCTTTGAAAATTCAGTTCAACCTGCACATATCTTAAGAGAAATAATTTGACCTTTAGAGGAATATGCTTATTCTGTTTCTCACTGAGAATCTGGTGAGAAAATTAGAAAAACTCTTACTTCCTTAAAGTATAAAGCTACAACCAGGTAGCTCAGTTTAGCATGAATGGAAATGGGGGAAAAAAATCCACCTACGAGCTGCTCTAAAGATCAGTAACTAACATGTTTTATCTTGTTTGTCAAATATGTACAAAAGATTTATCAAAAAGTTGCACTTTTAGGAGCTTTTTAGGGGCCTATGTGCAGGACCACTTCTTGGCCAGACATGGTGAATTCAGTTAATATTCTTTTGTTCATGTTAAACCACCAGGATATAATGTGTTAATTAGTGATTTCAAGAGGTTGATAGCAGTATTTTGTTACATTGAGACATTGTCAGGCTAGTTGATTATTTCTGTTTTCAGTCTTTATGATAAGCTAACCTAAGATAATCGGCTGCCGTCTTTAGCTTCATATTAAGTGGACAGACAGCAGATTCTTATAAACCCTCTCCTCAAATTCCCTATTTCCCAAAATGTTGATTTGTTGCTTTGAACATTTCTGGACATTTGGTGTGAATAAGGCAATTAGCATCCTCACATTCCTTTATACAGTCAAACAAACTCACTCCTGTACTCACCTAGAGTTCTGGACATCACTGGCAGGGCTGAACTCAGGACCAGGATTGACACACAGCAACCAATGATCTAAAAATCAGGACAGATAATCAAACCTCAAACATGCATTGGTTTTGAAGGAGGAAACTATGAGAATTGGGAGGAAAAGGCCCCTTTTGCACCATCAGTTTCAGCCGTGACATGGCCACACATATACACGCACAGCACTTGATGTTAAATTGGTTCCACATATTGTACAATTAGTACCTCTGAAGTTGCTCATTACCAGGTTTTCTCCATTGTCCTTTCAAGTCCTTTCACTGGAGCGTCATGGCTAGTTAACAAGCCTCACCACTCCCAAACTCATTACCAAGTGAATAGGTGCCACTATGGGCCAAACAGAGCACACATCCTCCACCCCTGTCACCCCCCCAAAAACTCCACTCTCCCTCTGATGTACAAGAAAAGAGCTTGCACTTTGCCAGTGTTTGCGCAACCCACAAACAAATATTGGACAGATCAACTAAAGCCATTGAGGGGCCCTGAGGAGAACATTAGCGAGCAGTAGGAGTTCGGGGTAGAGAGGAAGGTGGGAGAGGGAAGGGAGAAAAAGAGGAAAAAGATGAAACACAGGGGGTCCCAAACACATCAGCACCTTAGGAGCAATCTCGGCACCCTTTCCCCCTTACTTCACCCCACCCCCTGACCTTCCATCCCATCCTTACCGTTGTCATGGTTGTGTCATCCTTCCTGGGAGTGAGTCCCTCAAAGACACGCAGGCTATAGAAGCCAACGACAGAAGACACCATCAAGTAGCTGTTGGGCAAATCAATCAAGGACCAAAAACACTTCTCTGCTGGTAGCAAAGCAGCATCATTGAGTTGTCTTTAAGTATCCCACGTCTGCACTTTTCACCTATGATAAAAGGTGACGAAACAGCAGAACACATCTTCCGGAAGGTGTCTGCCTGAACTATGTCCTGGATAAACAAAACTGGCTGGACAATGTTGCTCTTGGCCATGGAGCATGCTACTCTGGCCACAGACAAAAGGAGAACGGGGTGGGGGGGTGGGGGTCACTAAAAGGATACAACATGAGGATGATCTCCAGCACTGCCTGAGCCACGCCAAATGTGGAGAGCGAGGTGTTCCCAATGCCTCGGTCCTGGATGATAGAGACACAGACAGAAAACTGGGTTATTCTGTGTCATCACAATCCAATCTCATATAAAAACATCACAAATAAATAAAAAAAGAAAATGGGAAATGACAGCACTGCAGGCAGTTGCACACACATGCAATTACAGAAATCCTGCAATAGTAAGTACACTGTGCATGAAGAATTTCCCCACTTGAGAAAGACAGAATCAAATTGGCAAAGTAATGAATGGAACAAGATGAAAGAGGCTCTTTTCAAATCACTGTCGATCATACAATATGTGAACAGGTGTTCAAACAAAAACGGCACATTGCTTACGGTAAGAAGAGTGTACAGGCTGAAAGCACGCCAAAAACATAAAAACAACAAAACAAATACTTCAGCAAACATACTAGACTCACCCCCCCATCCCTCCAACACACACATACATACACACACACCCAAACCCCCTTTGAAACTGAAGCAGGAGAAAGACATTCATCTACATACACTGCACATACCAAGCATCTTTCTTGTCAACTGATAGGTATTTGCTTTTTTTGGACTGGGCACCAGTGTTGATCACTGTGATGTATGTCCATAGGTAATGCTTACCTGTGCTACTACTGTCAACATGCACAAGACTAACAGTCTTATTTCGAGCTCTCTGTTCATTAAAAACAGGCTCAAAATTACTGCTGCACATTCAAATCTTATAAATGTCCAAGAATATATGCAGACACGACTGTGCAGTACATTTCCTGTAATCACTGTAATCTATAACACTCCTGAATAATATACAGCATATTACAATACAACCAATAATATCAATGTTCAATACTTCTCTGCAATATTTACAGCAATACCTATTTATATCACAATTGCACAGTATATATTTAAATGCTATACTTTCTATAACTGAGCAGTATGGTCTTACTTTTACTTTATTGTATTTTATTTCTTATTATCCACCTTGAGTGTGCTTATCTTGATTTGTTTTGTAAAAGAGCCTGAAGAAAAAAGGAAAGCCTGGCAGGTTGTTTCATGCCTTTTTATGCAACTGTCATCCCTGGGAGCTTACTGCAGAGCCATGGTGCAGTGCTCTTTCTCTCTTACACAAGGAATTAGCAGACAGCATCTGATGTCATTTATTAATGGAGGGCGGGCGAGCATGCATTAAGACTGTGTGTGTGTGTGTGTGTATGTGGGGTGCATGTGCACTTGTGTATGCGCACACTAAGGACAGCTAGCTTTCACAGTATGCCTCCTTTCAACTCTTTACTTCTTTTCATTCCAGTAGCAGGAAGGGTGATGGAGTGTGTGTTTGTGTGTGTCAAAGAGACGAGGGGGGCGGGTGGGGGTGTGGGGGGGTATATTCGTCTGTGCTGCCTGCCATAGCTCAGTCAGCAGACTCATTGCATTTGTGCAATACCTGCACATTGGCAAGGTTGTCAGCACCTTTCCCACATACACATTGAACTACTTATGATGTGACCATCCAACTTCAGGTAGGAGACCAAACTGCAGTAAAAACATAGTAAATATAATATATAGGTCTTATAGTGATACTCTTCAAGGTGATCGACACAAGTAACACCTGTGTCCATCACAACTGTGTTATGGCCTTGATCAAGAGACATTATCCCACCTAGTTTTGTGACAAATCCACAGTCGACTCAGTCTTTCTACATCATCCACTTGACTTATATTTTAAGATGACTATTTGTAGCACAACAGCAAAAACCCAAAATCCAACAGTATATTCTCACAATTTGTTTGCTCCCATACCACCATATTCTTAAATTCTGTCATTTATCATTAAAACTACAAGTTGAGCTTTGACTTTTAACTGTAGCTGTTTCATGTATTTAATTCACCTTTATCTGGCCATAAAAATGTCATCGTCGTTTTTCTCTAATTTCTTAACTGTTGAGCTACGGACATTTGTTGGCAAAGAGTGCAACAACGGTAGTCCCACTGGTACATTCACTCACTTTAAGACCATCTTGTCAATTTCCTTTTTATTTCAAGAATTAATTTATCATAATTATTTTTTTAATGCCAAAAAGTGAACTGACGACAATGTGGAGCTGTCTCAACTGTTTGCCTTGGCTAAAATGATTGTGGTTGGACTGCTTATCTACATATATACAAATAAAAATGTGTTAATAGCCCTGCAATTCAGTGATGATGGAATTTTTAAGTGCTAATTTGCATTTATTTTTGCTTTAGATAACATTGAGTAGAGGTGTAAACAGAAATGGAACAAAGGGTCATCAAACAGAAGTCAAGAAGTCGTAGTTAAGATGCTTATGTGAGTGAAAGTCTGAAGGTGCTTGAGAGAAGGGCAACTTTAGTGAGGTGAAAATTGCAGTCCAGTTGTAGCTAATTGTCCATTTTACAAAATACAGTGTCAAGTGTGGTGGCTGCCAAACAGGAGAGGCTGCAGTAACAATTTTATTGGTCCCTCTTAGTGCTTGTTCATCAAGCTGTAAAACACTGTGTCCTTTGACAGAGGCAGCTCCAGTTCCCCTCCTCCTCCTCCTCCTCCTCCTCCTCCCCCTTGTTGTTCCTATAGCATTTTTGCATTCTTCTTCTTCACCATCCACCTGCTTTCTTCTTGCTCCTCTTCATCTCCCATTGCTCCTCACCATCCTCCCTGACTTCTATCCTGTGCTCTGTATAGTTGAGCGGGGCACTGCTCAGTATGCTAAGGACTACAGAGGGATGCTTAGTTAGAAGGAAAGACAAACATTGACAGGGCACTTCCATTGTGCTCTTTCTCCACAACAATCAGCACATCAGGGCCTCATTTGACTTTCCCACAGTCTCTTTGCTCCGACAGAACCTCATCCAGACCTCAAACCAGTCGCACTCTCCTCTTCTTTACATCACTTTCTCCCCACTATCCTTATCTCCTTTCAGACAGTGTGCAGGTAACTTTGAGGGAATTTCTGTGCTAGAGGGAAGGAGTTTCAGAGCTGGAGGGTAGGGTTAACAGGTGGATAGATACCATATCAATATTGATTATTTTGGAGGTGTAGACCTCACCCCCCCCTTTCTCCTTATAATGCTGTGAGATCAGAGGTGTGGCTTCCATCCAGCTCAACAAACGCATAAACCATTTAGTGGGGCCACACTGTCAGGGAGGACAGCTTCAACCTGCATGACAAGTGTAATTTGGGGGATTTTCTGCAATGCGTCATGCCAAAGAAAACATCTCTGCTCAATAAAATAATTGGAATGTTGAGGGCAGCTCTGTCAGTTGCCCGCAAGACGCGAAATTAAATGAGGGAGAAATAGGATACATTATGTTGCCCCCTTTCAGACAAGAATGCAACCACAAACGCACACACACACGCTAGCACACGCATGCACGCACGCACCTCTGTCACTGCAGATGAGAAAAGATAAGGAGATCTTAAAACACATTGCATGTTAGGCGGAGATGTGAATCTCTGAGAGCCATTCCACACGCAGTTATTCTGCCTCACAGAGAGAGCCCTTCACCTGGCCTGTCTGCCTTTGCAGAGGGGAGGGAAAGCAGCTTATTCACCCGCTGTTGACTTGAGACACGTAACTAGCTCACTGAATCTGCACAGTGCTGTGAAATGACTTTCAATGAGCTTCCAAAACAAAACCAGAGGCACAAGGTTGGGGCTTGATTAACATCTGGTCGGGCCTTTTCTTCCAGCATGCACCTGAGCATATCCGGAATTTGACTTATGTCTCCACCGGGAACATGGCAGACCTGTTGTGTGTGCGTGTGTGTGTGTGTGTGTGGTTAGACTGTAGGCTTACTGTGGATCCCTTGGGCATGGCAGTCTCATCCACTAGAAGGTAGAGGATATTCAGTGCCACCATAAGAACTGAAATTGTCTGCAGACGGAGAGGAAGATAAAGATTTGTTTACACATGGTATAATTATAAAAAGATTGATCAAATCCCCAAAGTATCTGGCATCACGATATAATTGAATTGTAGGGCCCTTGCTGATCCTTAAGTATGGTAATGCATAATAACCATCTTGTGATTGTTAACTGTTCCAACATTAAGCTTCTCAAAACCTGAACAATGTGGGGGTTGTTTGATGCACGTGCCATGCGTCTCACATGGCCTTTCTGCCTTATCTAACAATATCAGACAGCATAAATAGTATTCCCACACTATAATCTATTGAAAATCACAGTTGTTGCAGGTGGCTATTCAGCATTGTCTTAAACATCTATTTAACAAAAGTGGTTTCCCCACCCAGACACTGTGGGAAAACTGTAAGAGGATGGGGTTTGAGGTGCAGTGTTAGTCCCAATGGCCACCAGCCAGGCTGTATACGCCATGAGTAAACAGTTGGGGCTTAATGATAGGTCAGTCTCGGCACTCACCGTTCCTGCAAGCAGGATCAGCATCACTATGGGATACAGCAAGTTCTTCTCCCAACCTGATGCTTTCTTTCTTCTCTCTGAGAGGAAATGAGGGCGCGACAAAGTGCGAGTTATTTGTCTTCAGAAATATAAGTAGAGCAAACTCTTTCATAGATTCAATGATAAGATAATCTCCTCCATTACAAACCACTTTCTACCACTAGTTAATTAATATGCTCATCAAAGACAACTGCTGAATCCTCAATCCCTCTGGCTTTATTTACCCGTCTGTACAGTTTGGTTTGGTAAAACATATCGTGAGTGTACCAAACACAATCTCACCTCTCATTGCACACCCCTGACTCTGCTCCTTCCCTTCAAGGTAATGCATATTTTGCAACCTTCAAAAATGATGCGCTTCCTTATTAATTAACCACACTCATCATCACCTCAGTGAGTGGAAACAATAATAAATCCTGGATAAAAAGAAATTAAGCAAAATTAATTCTGTGATTTATATTTTTGTCAAAATGTGTGAGTGTCAGTGCAGGGGTCAACTAATGTGTCTCATTCTTCCAAGCCAGATAGAACATTTAAACTTTATCTCTTCCATCTTCATGTTATTTCTACAGATCATCAGTTATGTTTGTAGACACTGATGACAACCTATAGACCGCATACACTATGTCTTCTGTTATGGACATCCACAGGCGTATTTGACTGCCCTCTAGTCCTACCATATTGACTTTCTTTCTCTATTTCCAACCCTGTTAGTCCTCCTTATTCTCAAAGTGCACCCACCCTGCCTGCCCGAGAAGTTTGCCAAGTGCACTTTATATGCACCATCCTTCTAAATTAATGACATCACTAAAAGGCTTGCTACAATATAAAGTTTGCATCTTGTCCAATATCCTAAGTGCCTTTGTGCTCTCCTCCCCCCACCCTGCTCCCCAAAAGGCTCAAGCCTCATTTATAATATCCTAAAATGGATGGAAAATTATCAGGCTGTTCTGGTCCAAGTCCAAATTAAGAAATTAAGGCAGACGGAGAGAAAGTGGCTGCCTGTCAGCAATATGTAAAAAGCTAATTTCTTTGGCATATATTTCCATGGCAGTTCAAGGTTTTAAGACAAAATAATTCAGACGTGTCACAAAATACAAACACTTACCCAATTTATTTCTCTGATTCCTTATATTGTCCAATTCTTTGTTGAGCTGGTGAGCAACGCTTCCTCGAGTATAAGTGTGTGAGGATGATCCTGCAGAAAGAGAAATCATTGAAAATAACCAAAACAATCGCATGTTGTCCAGGGCTGCAACTAACAATCATTTTAATTACTGATTAATCTGCCAATGTTAATAACAGTCAAAAACCCAAAAACTATTCGAATTTGAAAACTACCATATATGAGAAACCAAATAATATTTGGCTTATTAATTAATTGATAAGCAAAATAGCCAAAACATTTTTGTCAGTTGACCAAATGTTTCAGATCTTATCTTGTTCAAAGAGATAAGATACTGAAGAGCTAGTTTTTTGTGTGGTATGTATACTGTGTCTGACAGTCCACTGAAGAAACTTATTTTAGACATTTCTCAGACACCAAATCAGAAAAAAATAGAAGACAACATCCTAATTAAGAGGATGTTAATGTCTCACTCACCTCAGCATTTGGTAATAGACTTATCTTTATTAAGCAACCCCATCAAAAAAGGCAATCCTGCTCAGAAACATAACAATGTGATCTCAAACAAGTAAAAATAATCTCTTGTGTCAGGAGCTGTCTAGCACATGCCACAACTGGTTGAGTGGGCTGGAGAAGACAGCAAGGGATTCTCCAGGAAAACCACAAGGCTAGCTCATTTAAGGCTAATTTATCTATTTTACTCTGTTTTCCTTCCAGCTTGACGCACTAGCGTAAGAGGCCCCTTAGAGCCAAAGTGGAAGAGTATCCATTTGCATCCCCTGGGGTGATTGGCAGATCAACACCAATTAGTTCAGTGTTACAGTGTTACTAGCGTGCAATAAAAATACCATCTTTCATCTTTGTTACAAGAGTGAGAGACCAATCACTTTGATCAAACCTTTTTCTTCCCTCTGTCATTATGACACGCCCTGTCTGGATGGGTTTAAGTAGGCAGAAGGGGGAGATCGACGGGGAGAGAGAGAGAGTTAACAGTCTTGTCTGTGCCCTCGCAGATACCTGTCCCGGGATCTAAGCAGGGGAAAGTTTGAACCCTCCGAGCAAATGCAGTCACAACACAACAGGAAATGTCATGGACAGTTCAACAGCTCTTTTTCTCCAGAGACGAACTGAACACTGAACTGCCTCGGGGAGCCAAATCTGCTCAGCCATAAGTGAACTAATCTATCACCAACGTGAACAACATATCCAAACATGGCCTTACACATCATCAAGCACAGATAAATCATTGATCAAATGAAAAGTAGATTCTTAACAGCCACGAAAAAAAGAGCAGATTCAACTAAAGACAAAGAACAATATCGTGACTTGTTCTAAGCAGAAGGGTAAAATGGTGAGAAACTCAACTGCAGTATCTTCAATGACATCATTCCAAACTCAAGTTAAATATATCCTTCTCCTTCTGCTGGCAGCATCAAGTAAAAGAGTTACAGCAAGGGAGAGATGCTGAGTGAGGCTTCTGGCAGCCAGGAAGGCCTGGAGTAATTCAACGTATCCTCTCCAACCTTCACCACAGCCGAAAAATTACGTCATCTACAAATATGCTAAACACCATGCTGAGACAACAGAGGCACTGGCAAGGTCATTGTGCCGCATAGCATCTGGACAGGCGCTCTGTTGCACTGATATCAGCAGATCAGGGTCTTGAAAGGGCAGTGTATGTGTGCCACATTGCCGGTGCTGCAGTGTATTTGTGGACTCTAGTCATGAGATGTTACTTTTAGAACAACTTCTCAAACAAATTACATGTCAAAATTATAGATACAAGTCATTTACTGGGTACAGCCTGCAGCATGAATTCCTCCAAACACATACATAAGATTCTTCCAGCAGCGATTAATCATCTCAAAGAAGTTTTACTTGGTTAAGTTCTGGAACTGGACTGATGTTTAGGACCTTTCATGTTCCTCAAATCATCTTTAAAACTGTGTGCAATGAGGCCATAATGAAATGCACGTGAATGCAAGTGAAAATTCTGCACACTATTCGCAATAATGCCATGACAGCCTGTTTGATGTTTACATTTGAGAGTACACAAAATCAACAAACTTATATAAAGTATTTTTGTAACTTCATTGATTAATCACTTATCAAAAGTGCTGCAAATTCCTTTTACCTTAATCGAATTGTTTCAGATGAAATGACCATATCAAAATGCAATTACCTTTAGTTCCTGGAACAACATTCAATAACCTTAGTCGAGAGACATTTAAAAGCAGTAGAAAAAAGAAGGGGGGTTCACAATTGTGTAAGCAAAATGTAAAAATTTCTTGTAAGTCAACTGCTTATCAAGAAGGGGCATGTCTCTAAACATTTTACTTATTAGGTTCATCATGCTCTTGACAAAAAAAAAAAAACAAAACAAAAAAAAAAACAGACACACATGTCCAGTTAGCCAGTTTGATCCACAAGCTTCTGATCCGCAAGATCAAAACCATCAACAAAGTCATTACAAATGGGCAATTGCATGTAGAAGAGTAGAATAAAGGCTCAGACATATAAATAAACAGATGCATCAACTGATGTGGCTCAACCGTGCACATCTACAAACACAAACTTGGTAAGAGGATAATCTGTCCGAGGAGCTGGATGCAGAGAGAACACAGGTGAAGCAAGAAGACGGCATTGCTCACCTCTGGAGTGTGTCCTGTGAACTGTTCCTGAACTGCCTTCTACTCAGCACTCTCAGCAGATCAAAGGAACACCACTCAAGCCTTCAGTTTCACCTATGTGTGAGCATGGACGTTGAGCGTGTGCTTGTACATACAGTGTGTACATAAAAACATTCATGTCAACATCCTCCTTTAATTCCCACCTCTTTAACCAGCAAAATGCATTGCAGCTTGGCCTCAGTGCACACATGGAGATGTTGACCACTTGTTTTTTTGCCACACAGTGACTTGAAAAGATCAAACAGTCTTGGGGATGATAAGGAACAGATTACAATTATTCTATCATTTAGTTCAAAGCATTGCAGTGCGGAATGAGCCCTAAGGAACCATACGCTTAGGTGGCAGTCTATGGAGGTGGCTGGCGTAGCATTCGAAAACAAGCGTTATCAGGGAGTGATCTCCCTTACCTCCCTGGTTTGAAAGAACGTTCATCCTCTTCATTTACTCGCATCTGTACACTTGGTTGCGTGCTTGAGTTAATATTAAAGTAGGTTTTGGAAGCTGGCCCAAATACTTCCTGCTTTTTCAGATTATTCAACGTCAAACAAGGAATTTGGGAACACAGAGGGGTGGACATGAAAAGGAAATGCAGGCTAAAAGAATAACATCTTCACCATCCTTAAACTCTTTAAACGTTCCCTTTGTGCCCAAGTCCAGAGAACAGCACAGGGCTCCTGGTTTCTTTTCAGAAGTCAAAGAAAAGTCGCTGCTCTTTAATGTCCACAGGACAAAGCCAAAACTTCTTGTAAAAGATTTAATTTCCATCCTATTACCCAGGCTACAATTCTAAGCCTGACATTAAATGAGGCAATCATTTCGCCAGCAGTGACAGTAGCCCTGGAGTGTCTTAAATGGATCCTTAAAAACTTCCTAAACATAAAATATGGTCCTTGCAATGGTGGCTGCCTTGTCCTCAAGCAGAAAGTTATGAGAGTAAGACAGTAGTAAAGAAAGGCTGGTGTCAGGCGTGTGGACTTTTGTGACTGTCTGAGCATGCATGTGTGTGTGTGCGCATGTGTCTGTGCATGTGTCTGACTGAATTTTCAATCCTAATTGATTCCAGTGTGGTATGCTCCATCACACCCAATAGGGCAGTCAACCCCTCCCCTCCCCTATAATGTGCCAACACGTCTCCCACAGACATACCGTTTAATCTCCTCTGAAGGGCTTCCTCCTGCAAATGGATGCAGTAAATCTGCTCATCCAGGTCCTCCAGGATCTGAAGGGGAGGGAGCAGAGGAGGAAGAGATGAAATGTGTTATAATTAGGCCCAAAGTGGGACTAGAGAGAGGGCAGATGGGAAGATGAGTTGGTAATGTATTTGTAGTTCTCTGTCGCAAGTCTAAATGGCCAACTGAGACAGACATCTGTCAGAGAAGAGGTGCAAAGTGGGTTCAAGTCTGAGGTGATTTATTCAAGTTCAACTGGTCTTTCAGAGAGACATTCACTGTTTTAATGGAATTCAAACTATTCAATAAACCTTTTCTAATGACCAAACCATTCACAAACTATTCTGTTTGTAATATGTAATACTGTATATTTAAATATTTAAAGCACACGATTACTTACTGTTGGCTTGACTAGCAACTGGCCCATGACGGTGAACATCCTGGACAATCCCACAGGGGTGCACACTAAACAGCAGGCAGAAAAAAGTGTGATAAGCCTGTGTGTTTTATCACAATTAAGTGAACTGACTGCTGTTAGTGGAACACCGGTACAGCTATGATATTCTGTTTGCTGTGTCACTGTGTATGGGATTGAGTCAAATGGCTTACTTAGTAGAAGCAGTCCTCCCATCAGAGATATACAGGAGTAGAGGTATGGTAGGTAGAATTCCCAAAGATCTACAGAAAAAAAGCAAACACATTCATTGGGTAAAATATATACAATCAAAGCAGTTTACAGCAAAGGAAAGGCTATAGAAGTTAGCAAACAGTTCCAGCATGCCACTCCAAGGCTTTTTTATATTAAGATTTTTTGAAGGGATTAAAACAAACAAGATACAGTTTTTTACATTTTTAGCTTTAGAGGTGCTCCTGAGCCAAGCTACTTTACCTGATTATTCATGCTAAATTATGCTAATCAATTTGCAGCTCAAGCTTTACTGTAATGCACAGTCATGAAAATATAACAATTAGCATCCAAAGTTCTGCCAGAGAGATTCACAGGCACAAGTGACAGAAAAAAAAAACGTACCGTAGAGGGACTCCATACTGGCTGCATCGTTGTCAATGAGCGCTGACGCCACCCACACAATGCCCAGGATGAGTAAAGCCAGCAGGAAGAGCATCACAAAGGTCTCGAGAATACGTGCCTTAATGCCCTGACAGTAAAAAGTACACATAAAAGAAAAGAAATCTATTTAGATATGGCTGGTAGAGTTGAAATCGCTATCATAATAGACACAAAGATTTTTATATTATCATCAAAAAAATTCATTTATCGAACTAATGCTCATTGCACTGAGCAGGAAAGTGGTATTTCCCATATTTTATATACAATTTTTAAACACCAAACCAGATTCTTTTTACGAGACGTGCCCCTCCTCACTCCATCCTGCCATATTAAGAACAGCATCATTTCCATTCACAGCACACAAACATGACATAAACGCTCTCACAGATTTCTGTGTAAAACAGCTCTTTTATACACACATATTGAAGTCTATAAAGTGTGTCTAACAGGGCTGGTGGTGGCAGGAGTGAAATTAAAAAGAGGAGGGGGTGCAGGGGTGCTGTAAGGAACATGAAGCCTGCCTGGGTCAGCTACTGTCTGCGATCAAGAGCAGGCCTCCCATCTGGGACTGATTAGGAGCTCCCTTAGCACCACGTTTGCGTCCCAAGTCGGGAAGACAAGAGGGTTTTGGGGTAATTTGGGTTTTCCGGGTCACAAACTGCTGAGTGGTTAATAAAGTCCTCTTCTACCTGTTCACACAGCTCCCATTTCCCGCCCTGCTGGAGAGCCAAGCCGTCTAGCACTGTAAGATAGATAGGTGTTCTCATACACATGTCAGGTAGGCTACCAGGCACAGGATAACAAGGGCTCTCTGCTTTTGGAGTGCTGCTTAAATTGGGTACATATGAGCAATTTGTTACCAGCTAACATAATGGCTGTGTGGTTGCTGTTCAGTATTTGCCAACAGGTACATAACGGGGGTCTCTCTTTGAAAGTTTCCCCTGTTAATCATGAAGCCACTTTATAGAATGGAAATGGTTTTGATTCTGCAGATTAAATCAGACAGGGGTTTTAGTTTGTTTTTCTGACCAACACAGTTTATAACAACCTGTCCTTTCAGGTTTGTGTAACAATTTGGGTCACTGTTTATCCTTCAAATTCACTCTTGAATTTCTCTTTTACTCTAACAAACCACATGAGTGTGTCAAAGATTTGGTAAGTGAAAATGTCAAAAATGAACATTATCACTGACCCATTCAGTCCATTCTTTGGATATTGATATAGGGGTTATTTTTGTCCAGGATGTTCACCATCATGGGCCAATTAGTCCATTGATTGTCAGGAGTTAAAAATCCCCTGTAGTAGTATCCTTTCACTAGACATGCTGCTGTATACACTGTACATGCCTGTCGCCTCCTCTTATGGTGATATTGTAGGAGAGCCTCAGTGAGTGAGGTAGAATTTTCTAGCACAACAGAGAGGAAAGTGGGCAGGGTCTGGAGTGCCCCAGTGTGGCCAAGGTGGACACTGCAGCCACTCGACAGGTAACATTAGAGGGAATAAGCAGGCCTTACAGAAGCTTTAGTCCCCCTGAAATAAACCTATCTGATATATTATGAATAAAATAGAACACTAATAAATACATTACAATGATAACAAAGGGAACAATGCAGGTATATATGCCATTATTCCATTAACAATAATGAGGATCAACAGGCTAAAAATAAAGGCCTGATTCTGACCTGGACATGAAATTTGCTGACTGCCTGATGCTTGTTTCTACACACACACACACACACACACACACACACACACACACACACACACACTAAATGGATGCAGCAATCAACCATCTCACAACATGACTCAACTGGACAGTGGGAAAAATACTCAACACCGCTGCATTTAAAAAAAAATAAAGAGGGAGATGGAGAGCGATAGAGAGAAATAAAGAAAGAGAACAACAGAGAGAGACTGGTGGAGGAAAGGAGTCAACGTCTGAGCGCATCTCATTCCCCTGAGGTAAAAGAGGTGAGAGAGGAATGCTTTCAGGGACTTCAGCCACGTCCCACACGCGCTCTCTTAAGGACGCATCAGGACAAGCAGAGGCCGCAGGCAGGACATGCATCTGCTCAAGCGCACCAGTCCACCTTAACAAGCTGCCCATGCCATGCTGAAGGTGTATTCCCTTTAGATAGGTCTCTCAATCATTTATAAGACTCAAATCATTACCCATTCAGATCATTTAGGGCAAAAGCAATGCTTGTCACCTCCCTTACTATCATCCCCTGTTCCTGCCTTGCTGGAAGAACAACCCATGATTTGACTGTACAAGAGAATGAGACACTGAACTGAGAGGCCTCATTGGTTTCATTGATCCATCCACATGCCTGACATTGCACATTTAAAGTTCTGTCTATTTATTTGTGCAGGTGAAAACTGAATCCTCGGCAAGGAAGGAGGAATGTGTGCTTTGAAATAAACATAATATAAAAATAGGAAAATCTAACTAAGTCATCATCATTATCAAAGATAAAACTGTCAACTGGTGAAGGAAGGAAGGAAAAAAAGAAAAGGACCTGTGCCTTGGCATTCAGAGCGCCTGCTGAAAGTTTCTATTCTTGCCATTCTAAATGTGTAACTACCTCTAAATATAGCAGCTTTGAAATATTCAGCATCCCCCGATCCTCACACTGACATCGAGTGAGGGGCTGGTTAACTGCAGCTATGTTGTACAAGACTGGAGAGACTTCCAAGAAATGCATGTAGTGGCCAGAGAGGAAAAGTAACCGCTTCATATGCACTTCCAAACAAACATGCATGAATTCACACACACACACGCACAGACAGACAGACAGACAGACAGACAGACAGACAGACAGACAGACAGACAGACAGACAGACAGACAGACAGATAGACAGACAGACACAAAAGCAGCCAAGTACATCAACCTCCAAATCCACCCAATTACACAAAGCCGCAGAGGGCTTGGAAACAGTTCACAAGCTTTTCGTCTAGCCTGTGCTGCAGAAAAACTAAAGCACAATCTGCAACTGTCTTTGATGTAGTGTTTCGACTGGTGAATCCAGCAGAGAGTTCACCTCTGGAAGCTGAATGCAATAGTGGACAAGTGTGAGAAAGAGTGAGGGATGACACTTGGGAAGGTGCAGGCTGTGCTGGATGTTGGGGAGGGGGTGAGAGAAAGAAATCAGACAAAGGAAGAGAGTTAGGTGGTGCGGGAGCTTCCTAGTTGCTGCCATCAATCCTTAGCAGGTCAGAAGGCGGTGGCAGAGATCATCCCGCGGACCATCCTTCTGCTCACTGTCAGGGACGTGTGGAACAAGGGCCAAGAGTGTAATAAGTTAGGGAGGGGGCAGGGTCCTTTTTTGCTCCCCAGCAAAAAGGACTGCCCTCTTTGCTAAAGACATGCCAGATGCCCAGGACCTTATTAGTGTATCCTTCAACCAGTCGGCCACAGTGCAATGACCGTGTCAAAGACAGAAAGCAGAGGAGAGGGACACTCCCCTGTAAAGCTGCAGAATGAACTTCTAAAGACTCTTAATAAGACTTCTTAATAAAGCCCCAATGGCACGAGAGCATGGAAAATGATCGGCATCACGTCGTATTGTTCAAACTCAGTGTGGGGTGGTGGCAAGAAAAAGAAAACATTGTTGTCAAACATGTTCTTTGGTACTATTGTGATATTAATTAAAACTTGAAAAGGCCAAAAGACCATTCTGCATCCATGCTGTTCCCAATTTTAAGTCAAGATTTATTTGCCATCCTACAGTGATGACAGCATGTTCTGATTACAGAAAGGTTAGCAGAAGTACACCTTGTAGCCTATCAACATAATACTCCGTTCAAGTAACTCAGTTCACACGTGACAGAAGACGTCTCATTTAAAAATCAGCAAAAGCAGCTAAAAATCTGGTACAGAATCAGTTAAGTTTCAGAATTTATTGCTTAGTTTAGAAAAACTGAGTCACGAGAGGAGAAAAAATCCTGAGCAACTCGCTTGTTCTTTTTTAAATTCCCAGCTCGAACTAATATGTTGCCATGGTAACGAACATTGTAACAGGCAGCTTTAGGGAGACATTCTGACCTTAAAGGAAGGTATGTAAACACCACTTTATATTCTCTGGCTGGCCCGGCCCGAAAGAAGGCCTGGGAAAAATGTCTGCATGTGCAGGAGATTTGAAATAAATATCCAGGCCCCCATTGTGGAGCTCCAACAAAGAGGAGTATCTTAGTAACACCACGCGGGTTTGCTTGGCGAGACATTTTCTGCCCCCCTCCTCTCTCTTCCCCTCCTCTCCCTCCACAATAAACACACTTCTCATCATCGGCGGGTTAGGGCTTAGGATGAGATTGATGAGGAGTTTCTTTAACTACCAGATGAAACCTGTTGGCCCTTTGCTAGGTCAGTCAGGGGGTCAGACTCGTTCCAACTCGTTTCAGGATCAAACACATTTCAATACTGTGGGTAGGACCAAAAGACTATTCACAGCAAAGCACACTTTTCACAACTTATGTGGTTTCTTCACACAACCTTATTGGAAATTTTGCATTCATCATGCTAAATTTACAATAATTTAGCTCGACATGAACATCTGAGAAAGTAAGATTAGACTACATTAGAAATAGACCAGGAGGTTGTCAGTCAAAACTTTTTTAGTTTGATCTAATTGTTTTTGAGTAAATATAGCTTCAAGATATCGTACTTGTCCTGTATAATTATTAAGCCAATTGAAGTGCCTTGATATAAATAGAAGTCTGAACAAAAGTTTGTTTATGTCTTCAGTGTTTGTCAGACACGCTAATGAGCCCTATAAGGAAATCACAGATGACTCTCATCGATATAATGCCATCTACTGGTGGTGAGGACAGAAATGCTATAGTGGGAAACCTTTTTTTTTTTTTTCTTTTTAAAATCAACCCCAAGTGAACTCAAAACATTAATGTATTTCACTTACAATACTGCAAATGCAAGATGAAAAAGCACAAATACACCACTGCACTGAGGTTTCTTAAGCATGATCAGAAGCTAAAAAGCTAAACTACACAAGTTAAGACCTTTAGTGCCCTGTGATGCAGCTCTTCTGCAAAGATTTCAGAACACAGCAGTAAAATGGGAGACATTTTACAGCAGCAAATAAAGCTGGATCATAACATCTGACATCAAGACCCTAAGTCACTCTGAATCATCCACAATTTGGACAATTTGTTAAACTATTAATCATTCAGGTGACATAACCTCTGAAGAGCTGAACAGTTAACATTAAGAAAAAAAACATCCACATTTCCATCTTTATTCTGGTGGCGTCTTTTAGTACATCGTCAAAAGTAAACACAGCCACATGAAAAGGCTGACTTACAGCGTTAGTAGTGAAATTCATCATTCACTTCATTTCCGCAGTCAAAGGGACCTCGTAGTGCAATAACATTAGCCCAGGAGGTTATAATGCCACATAAAACCTTATGACATTGTGGTCTAATGCTGTTATTGGGGAAAGGGATAATATCACATTATAAAAACTGGGATCTGTGTTTTACATCCCCCTTGCTGTCGGTCGCATGATTGACTCTGCTCAGGTTTTTAGGTGCAACAGCAGTGTCACCTCCACCCCTTCCTTAGCAAACACACAATATATACCTGGACGTGCAGCTCAACACTGAACAGTGCTTCCTCTAAGCAAATTTATGGAAGATCAGTAGCAAGAAACAGTCTCACTAAAATGAAAAAGAACAAAAAGGAGAAACGTGAAAGAGGCCCTCATCCTGCTGCCTACACATCAGGGCCTGCCCTCTGTTGAAGAAATCCAACCGAAACAAATTAGTGGGGCTGGGGAAGAAAAGGACTGGCTATACACTACAGTACAGACTAATTTTTATGTGCTTTTGCCAGGAGGGACATAAACCAGAGAGGTTTCAAACTGTGACACAGGATAGAGGTGTATTAAAAGTAAATCTTTCCCCCTCCATTTTGCGAGGCTCTATTGTGCTGTCATGTTGCTGCGACTTTATGGACTTTTGGAACACGAGCCCCCAGCCTCTTTTTTTGGGGGGTAATCAATTAAACGAGGAAGTTCGCTGAGCCTTACAACTCGATTATTAGCCTGTCCTTTTGAAGTTTTATTTTAGGGGGCTGGGGAGGGGGTGACAAGGAATCAGGCTTTAAATCAGTGGGGCCGATGCAGCAGTGTTGAAGCGTTTGCAGCCTATGGCCTTATTGGAAGGGTTTGTCAGGATGTGGCGCTGGGTGAAGACCAGATTCAGACTTTCATGGTTAATGAGCTTTCTGCGGTGGCAGTTACGGTCAGTGGCTTGAGTCAGGGAGAGGACAAGGACTAGGCACCTGCTGCTGCTGCTTTAGCTGTTGACAGGGAAGCTTTTGCTTCAATAGCCAAACATACAAATATGTCAGCAGGAAAACAGACAAAAGCAATTAGGGTTCCACATTTTCCATTTCAGTGTTTTATATTTTATTGGGCATTAGCTTTTAAATTTTAGACCCAACTCATTTTGAAAGTGTCATATTCATTTTGCTCTTTTTTGATGATATCTGGTAACCTTGTCCAAGACAAAAAACAAACAGAATTTTTTATTTTTTATTTTTAAACTAAAACCAGATACCTATAAGCGCTCCAGCTAACACTTTATGTACCTTTTTCGATCCAGCAAATCCCTCAGACTCCAGGAAGAAATAAGCAAAGGGCATCAGGACAAAGAGGCAAAGGTTGGAGAACAGTGACACCAGGTTCCACAGACCTGCAGAAACCAAACATATGAGAGTGGACACATATAGTTGTATATAAAAAACATATTTTAGGAATCAAATCAGTTTTATTTTTAATCTGAGAATGTGACTTTTTTTTTTTCCCAGAAACATTTTCTCAGATTTTGAGTGATTTCCCTTGAATAATATTATACAGTAGTTGTGAAGCGAGGTACCCAGCACAAGGGTTTATCTGCCCTTCTTGGCAATATCATGGACTCTAATGCCCCCTGGTGGATGTTGGAACACCCAACAGCATTTAACAACATTGTCATCAATGACTAGAAGCTGATAGTGACACAAAAGAAATCACATGATCTGAAAAGTGTTTAGACTGAAAATGAAACAGATGGACTTTTAAAATAATGGTTTGGTATTTTAATGAGGGAAATATTAAATGCCTTCTTCCCTTTACCATGAGCTGTGACTGGTGATTAATCATATTTATAGTCAAATAATATTTCACTGAAAAATCTAAGAAACAAAAAATATATCTTTGTTTAACTAGGAATTTGGAACATGGGATACAATTACCAACACCAAAGGTTCAAAACATTTGCACATCCATGTCTATTAGTCTATTCTTTTAATCCAGTTACGTGAGTAATTTTGAAGTGAAAGTATCAATGCTTTTTCTAAGAAACTCTACTATTATATATTTTATAGTGTTACAGCACAAACTGACGTTGGATTTAAACAAATAATTACCGACTTGTGTATTACTTACTTATATACTTGTGTCATACTATATTAGGTGCTCATGTGTTATTTTTCAAATTAATTACATGTTACCTGAAGTATTTGAACATAAATTCCTACTTAAAATTGTTTAAAAAAAAGACTTTGACTAGAAGACAGCAGTTAAACCAACATTTATGTGGACACTTGTCCATCTATTGATTGACATTAAGGAAAAAAGTGAATTATGATTCTAATGGATGTTATTCCAGGTATGTTAGAGGATATATACAATCCTTGAAAAGCAAAAATGCTAAGGGGCAACAGAGAGAGAGAAAATGAGTTCATTAAACTAAAGAGACACGTGAACTGTGTGATCTACTGACCGTGAATGAGGGAGCCATTGAGCCACTGAATGTAATAGTTTTTGGGGAAGGAGAGGAGGATCTCATTACTAATGATTGAGAAAGGCAGTAGGAAGACGGCACCACCCGACACAGCCAGGGTGAAGGTACACAAGTATAATCTGCAAATGGAATCAAACACACATAAACAACCAGACAAAAACATAGAAACACATACACAAGTTTTAGGGCTAGGTGAGATTAAAACTAACACATGCAGAATCACAGCAAGGTAATAACACCATTTTTCTTTTTCAAATCTGATTATAAATTACAAGCTTGGTTACTTGGTTACTGGAGGATTAATTTAGGATTATATGTTATAAAAGAGTCACTGGGTTTACAGTGTGACAGGAATTAATAAGTAAAAGCAAGTGAGGAATTAACTTATTTAGTGACCACTTAAAGAGCACTGGATTTAACTGCCAGTGGGCTCATTGTCAATCTGTTCTTTCAATCATCCTTCCCCTCCTCAATTTATCCACAACTGCTCCAGTCCTGGAACAAAAGACCACAACTGGCTGTGTTTCTGCTGCCTGCAAATTTGTGGAGTTTCCTAGGCAGTGGGTTTCCAGATTGGGCCCAGGGGAGCGACCATCTGCTCAGTGTTCCTGAGTGGGGCAGCACAAAGTCACCACTTCACTATATCACCAAAGAAGCTCATTTATCTGAAAAGCATTCCATTATTTCTGCTGTGCCTTGAGAACCATTTTCCTCAGATGGATGGAAACAGGCAGGATGCAGTGTGGCTGCAACCAGCAACACCGGCTGTGATGTGTCATTCTAGACAGATGTATGTGGTACTTGTCACCACTGTACTAGTTTAAGTAATACACTGAGAGAATTAGTGGTAATATGTAAGTTAAAGCAACACTTATTTGATGTAATTTGTTTTTGATCATAGGGCATAGCTCACATTTTTTTTAATTAAATTGATTAATTGTTTAGTCTATAGAATATAAAATAGTGAAAACTTTCAGTCAAACTTCTAACATCCAATCAATAGTCAAAACCAAAAGTCTTCACCTGAAAACAGTCTCAAACACAAAGAGCAAAAAACTCACTTATAATATGGAACCAGACAATATTAAATAACATGACTGAGATGATTAATCATCTTCAAAATAGCTACAGATTCAATTTCTTCTGACTAATCCATTGTTTCAGCTCTTATCAGTAACAAAATACATGAGTAACCATTCAAATAATTTCAAACGTATTGAATTTGATCAGCTTTACTTTTTTGAGCAGGTGACTCCTTTCCTTTACTTGTATGCTTACACGAGTTCACTTTAATAAAATCAAACTTAGTTTACTAGTTTCTACTTAGGAAAGAAAGCGTAATAGTTAGTCTGTAAAGTTGATTAACTCATGAGTGTTTTCTAAGTTTCTAAATTACATTAGAATGAATGCTCTGAATCTTCTTCACTCACGATATTCTGTTGACAACAGCATCTTCATCCTCATGGTCATCTGTAAAGAAAACCAACACACTTTAGTCACACAGTGAGGGTAATGAGCCACATACATTACTCACTTCATACAAACTAGAATTAGAAGTAATTAGAAATAGAAGATAGAAGAACACATCTTTTTTACTCCGGACATACTGATGGGTCTGTAGTAGACAAGCAAAATATGGTATTTTCTAACCCATATATTAGGCAATAACAACAGTCATTATTGCAACAGTGGTATAGGAAGTGCAGAAGCAAAACAGGTTAAAATTTGAAACATCACTATTTTATAGGAAAATGTTGTCTCTGTGCATATGCAGTTGTTTTGAAAACAATGTAATTTGACAGTTATATTAGTAAACTCAGTCCTTTAATAAAATAGTCACTGAAAAATAACCAAGAACAAAAGCACATAGGTGTAAGAACAAGAGCAGCCTAGATTTCTACTGTATAAAACTCCAGAAGGAATTTGTGTGCAAAGTGGTCTACTTTCAAAATGAGACAAGGGAAGCCCAGGTGACCTGGACATACTATATTTGTCCTGGGAAAATGGGATATAGTTCATAGTGCCTGCCCGGGCCTTCTTGTTTTCCTCTCTATTTTCTCCTTTATTACTTGGCTAAAAAAAAAACCACAGAAAACTGAAAGACATTATTGTTATTGACGTAATAATTGACATTATTGTATTCTTGCTGCCACAGCCCTAGAAGGAATTTGGGGCTGTTACAGTTTACATTCATACAGATCTTATTGTAGATTACTGTACAGGCATGGGCGTGGTCTTTCACACATACACCTAAATGGCTTCTTGGCACTTTCTTCCTTTCACTCTAAATACAATGAAAGGCTCTGTCTGTGCACAAACAAAGCATAAACAGAGATAACGTCTTCAACATTAGCTGTGAAATTATTCCACCATAAACAAATCATGCAGTGTATTTCAAGTGATGCTTTAAGATATGTCACAGTTTCACTGAGGCACATTCAGATTCCTGTTCCCATTGAGTAAGAAATTATATTCTACAAGAGCACTTACCAGTCTTCCTCTTGTATCTAGTTATGATGCAGTAGGATACAATGTAGAGGACTGCAAACAGGAGGAAACAAATCTGAAAGGACAACATAATCTTAGTGCAGGATTTATTATGACAGGAGATGAATCAGCAGTAGTTATCAACAGTACAGTACACCTGGACCAGGCTGTGCTTTGAGAGGCCTTAAGAATCATTTACTCATAAATTGTTTATTATACCAAAGATATTTTACACTATATGTGTGAAGTATTGTTACATTTTATGTCTGCAAAACTTCAGTGAAGGCCACAAATTTATACCAGACGGACACAATGTAATGGTCTGATAAACTAACCAGAACTAAAATTGTGGCTCCGGGTCATATGACAACATTGATGCATCAGTATTTTCCCATGACAGCAGGTAGATTTGAAGTCTTACATGGCATTTGAATGGAAAAGCAGCATCTATAATGCATTTTCTACAACATAAACAGCATAACAAGTTGTGCAATGTATAGGGTCAACTGTGAAAAGTAGATCACCCAAAGTTCAACTATCTAGTCCAGAGTGTACACACTTGCCAACCTGAGCCTGTCAATTTCCCCCATGTCCTGCTGGGGAGGATTAGAATACCTTATCTCTAGTATTAGTATTTGCATAGATATTTACATCCCAAAAATAACTACAAGATTTTAATGTGAAAAATAGAGAAGATTTTCTCTTATCTTTATCCTCGTTAAATTTAAACATCTATTTATATTTATATATATATTTTATATATACATATTATATTATATTTCTGTACATTCAACATAAATAAAAAAATAGGTAAAAATAAAAAACATCTGATGACACTAATTAGGCTAGTGTGACAAGCAGAGTGTTCCACAAATTATAATAAACTCATGCAGGGAATTTATTAGATAACCCCAGGCTCAAAGCAAGATGATGGTCCAACAGAAAGATCACATTCCACATTCTCCCCTTCTACTGTGACAGTGACTAGGACGTAACTAATGTTAGAAGCTCCCACTTCAGCACTTTGCACCCTGTCAACATTGCACAACTCATCATGGCCAAGCTGGGATTATGAGATGACTCAGCCAGACACCAGGCACACTGTGCACATTTCAGACAGAGAAACAAGCATTAAAAAATTCCAATGCTTCCCAGTCAATTTGGGAGCTATATACCGTTATATAATAGCTGTAGCAAAAGCTGTTTTTCATTTGGAAGGGGACTGCAAGTGATAAGAGAGAGATATTAATCTTCAAGATACAAACTCTGTGATGACAGTGGCTCAAGCAAAACCTTTGTCCACAAAGGGACAAGCCCAATATAATACAATCAGGTGCAGAGAGCTGATAAACTGGCACAGACACAAAGACACAACAGTGTGGGGGGGAGATAACAGCAAATTACAGGTGCACCAGTCATTGCCTCTAGTCTAGATATTACTCTGTGTTCCCTCAAAAATTCTGAGGCGTACAGTAAACTGCAGAAAAGCAGCAGGTAATAAGTCACACTTCTTCTAAGCAGTTTGCAAACATCCACAACCAACTTAGCAACAGAATTTCACACCTTAATGATACATGAACTCAAGCTTGAAGTAGCAGACTTAATTACAGGGGTCTCTTCAGGTCTACTCACATGAATATTCCTGCAAGCATGTATTGATCAGAGTGTTTCATGCACTGTAATCTCATTACTACAGCAGTGCAAATTTGCAAAAGAGACAGATTTCTGCTGAGGAAACCTAAATACCTGTTTGTGTAAATCACTAGCTGAGTTTATTAAAATGTTTTTTTAACTGTGCACAAAAAAAATTAAAACTAGGATGAGTCAAGTGTTGTATTGCAGTTTGAAGTACATGTGGGACTGTCTTCTAATTGTAACATCAATGACAATAAAAACATTATAATTTGTTCAACACAGTATATGCAAGGCTGATGATAATGATAGTCATGTTTGGAGGTGGCAAGGGACAATATAAATGAGCAAAACCATGTAAATTATCGTGCCTTAACCTGATTACTCACTGTAACCTGATTTTCTGTGTTAACACAGCTTTCTACTTTTTTTTTTTTTTTTTTTTTTTTTTTTACATTAGGGCCCACTGTGGAAGATGCAGGTTCCCACATTTAAGATCAAATAAGATCATCACCATCTTGGCAACAACAACAATAAAATTCAAACCACTGGTACCAGTAGAAATCAATCCATAAGCCATCTGCCATAAACATTAAGGTTAAATGACAGTGACTTACAACATCATGCAAAGCCATCTATTGATATTGATATGTGGTAGTGAGAGCCAGTTGAAGAAAGACGCTTAGGATAAAACATGAAAGCAAAGTCTGAGATGTTACGCTTGCCTACTAGTTAGACATTTGATATTTTCTATATTTTAGAAGTGTGAGAAATAATAAAGAACAGCAGGTCCAGACAAGGTGTCGCACTTCAAGCTTAAGCTGTTTTTTTCTGAAGGTCTGAAAAGCCATCAGGACACTCTAAAAATCAAAGAGCTTCATGACAAAGGAAACTCATCAGTTGCTTAATTATGTTGTTTACTGTATCATGCAGTCAACGAGGACTAATATGACACAAAAAGTACAATGGCAGCAGGGAACAATAAACAGACAAGAGGATAACTACTATACAGAGACAGGATGCTACATCCTGCCCCTTCTTGATAGAAACATTTATTCTGCAAAAAGGTCTCCTCCATCACTTTGGGTTTTTTTTTTTTTAAAATAATCAACCAGATGAACTCATCAGAAAAAAATTTAATAATTTGAAAAAAAAAAAATCTCACTGGAATTTCAGAGCAAATACAGCCATTTCTCCTCTTGTTTTATTGTTAATGCTATTATAACTGAACAGATGTATGCACAGACTCATCTTTGACTTAAATTTGAAAATCCTACTTCACATAAGCTCCTAAAATGCAGTTACCTCTAATGAGACGATATGTTCTTACATTTGATTAGTAGCAGACTTCAATAGAAAATGTCTTTTTAAACATATGAACCAATTTCCATTAAGAACCTTAATAATATTGAGAATAATATCGATACAAAATAAAGTTTTCACCTCTCCATGTAGGGGACACTAAGAACTGGGACATTTTGTCCATGCCCCAGATAAAGATCTTCCCTGTGAACCACAGTCATATTTATGAAAAGTCTGATCAAATATCCCCAAACAATACGTTAGTTATCACAACATATTGCAGTCGGAGAGCTAGCGTTCAGGTTAGCTAACTTTAATTAGCTCATTCACTTGTTGTTTTTATTTTGCTCGAGATTTGACCGGGAAGCTAATCGTACATTAAATATCACTCTTTTTTCCCCCCCTTTCCCTTTTTTGGTGCACCACAACATGAAGTATGAACCTTAATATATTATGCCGAGTCAAACTGACAGCTGATGCTAACGCTAGCCACCATTAACGTTGCTGTGCAGTAGAGGACGTTGTTAGCCGGCTAGCCTTGACTAGCCGTACGTTACTTACGATGTACTCTCGAACTTGGCTGTGGAAATTCTGCTCTCTGATGGTAACATCGTCTTCTTCCATTCTTCATATTGCAAATACAAAAAAAAAGCTACAGACTCACTACATGCTAGCTCGTACAACTGGCATCAACGACGACGACGGCAACAACTCTGGCGTCTTCCCAGCTCTTCAAATATTGCTCTGTCTGGTTAAAAGACAGTTTACATCGAAGGAAAACCGCTCGGTGCTATTAAAAAAAAAAAAAAAAAAAAAAAAGTAGAAAAAAAAAGTAGAAAAAAAACGCCCCAAAATAAACGACGTCATAACCAGGCGCCAACTCTCCGGCGTGACCCGGAAGAAAATAGGCACGTGTTTGAGGGTCACGTCAACAATAATGTCCTCATGGAGATACATGTGCGGGTATTTATCTGTCTCAAATAGACAACTTCTCTCGGTTGTTTGAAACTACAAATAACGTTAGCCTGTTAGCCAAACTGACCTGCCGTGTGTTTTTACGAAGCCTAGCGGGTTGGCGTTAACTTTATCCAACTCCAGCGAGTTGAATTTGTAGAGATGAAGGGAAAATGGAAGCACAACAACAGCAAAAAGAAGAAGGGAAATGCAGTGTTACAGAAATACATGGTGGCGGTGGGTGAATTTGTCAAAAGCAAAAGTGGCACAGAAGAAGCGGAGCATGACCGTGGGCTGAGATTTGTTAAAAAGAAAAGCAGAAAGGAGATTCGAAAAGAAAAGCGAAAAATGAAAAAAGCCAAAATGAAAAGTCACTATGAGGGTAACAAGGCGCTCAGTTTACCCAAAGGTGATGGTGAAAGCTCGGGGATGCCAGCAGAGAAACAGCCACAGGTGCAGAAGAAGAAGAAAACGGAGAAAGCAAAGAAAGAAGTGTCAAAATCACATTCAGACCAGTCTGCGAGTGATAGCTTAGAAAAATCAGTTAACCCATCTGCCAAGAAGGGTAAGAAAATTAATAAGCTTCAAGAATCAAGAAAAATGGCACTTAAGGAAGCAAATGAACAAGAGGACAGAGAAATAAAGAAGCTAGAGCGCTGCCTGGGATTAAACAAAAGGAAAAACAAGAAAAGTCTCCCACAGTCCTTTGTAGCTGATGGACTTGATTACATCCTTGGCGTGCTTGACTCCGGCTCATCGGCTGTAGGTCTGTATGATGATGATGATGACATGGACATGGCCAAAGACAACTTTGAAAAGCTTGATGATGATGAGTCCCAGTTGTCAGAGGAGGATGAAACACCTGGAGATAAATCAAGTGAAGGCAGCGATGAAGATATGGCTTCATTTGATGATGAAAATGAGGATGAGAATGATGATGAAATGATGGAGGAGGAGGAGGAGGAAGAAGAAATTGAAGATGACCAAGATGAGATGGATGAGAGAGATGAAAATGAAGAATCTGAAACTCCTGACTCAAAAACATCTGAATCCAATTCAGAAACTGTGAGTTCACAAATTTGAGCTATGTGTTTCATTCCTGTAATATCATACACAGTCAAAGAACAGATCTAATCCTAATCTACATCTTCCATTTTCCAGGTCTCCTCTACACCTGGTAAATATGTGCCACCTCACTTGCGTAACATTGGAGATGACAAACGCAAAGCTGAACTTGAAAAACTGAAGAGGAATGTGAAAGGCCTGGTGAACAGGTACCACAATACTATGTTTTAAACCATTTCCAGACCTATTAAATCTTCCATTGCATGCTGGAAAAATGCATTTTACATGCATTTAAAATATCAAAATCCCACCCTTAACTCTTCCCATAAAGAGTACATGTTTTCGGCTTATTTGTCATGACATTGGGACATACAGTTTCAGATCCCATAGCACATTAAATGCTTGGAGAAAATTAGATACTCAGGTCAATGGCATTTTTTTTCCTCTTTAGTCTATAATAACACATATAGCAATGTTTCAAAAATAGAACCAGAACTGTCCTTTAACTAACCGAAGAGTGATTCTATGTAGAATAAGCACTGATTACTAATCGAGATCACAGGGCTCTTCTGTTTGAATTATTAGTGAAGTTTGTTATAATTCAACTTTTTCAGGCTGAGTGAGCCCAACATGGCATCCATTAGTGGTCAGCTGGAGGAGCTGTACATGAGCTGCAGCAGGAAGGACATGAATGACACGCTGACAGAGTTGCTGCTCGCAGCCTGCGTCACCCCGACTCTGATGCCAGACAGACTGCTGATGGAGCACGTCTTGTTAGTCAGCGTCCTCCATTACGCTGTCGGGTTGGAGGTAAAGTCAGTCACCTCAGTGTTTGTTTTTCAGTTTTAGTGTACAGATTTAAAAAATTGCTTTCATTTTTGTTTCCATTTTGCTGTCTGCTCCACTGACAGCAGGAGCCAGGCTGCTTTTGTTTTTACCAGCACTTGTGTGAGGAAATAAACAGCAACCACTGACTCGGAAAATGACATAAGAGTTTGGATTATTCATTCCTAATCTTTTATTCAAAAGGATTAGCTGCTTTTGGTAATGCCCTGATATCTAACACCTTGATTTCCTTTGTTTAAGGTGTAGTTGGACTGTTATCGCCCTCCTGGCAAATGAGGAGAGGATCATGAGTTCAAGTAGCCACTGTCAACAGCTCACTGACATTTTCCATAATAAAACGCACCGTTCCTGTATCAATAATTAAGTTTTACTCACCGACTTAATAATATGAATAAAGTAACAGATTGCTAGATTGAGCTCCCATTAGGCTTGAATTAGCTCTATTGATTTTACAGTGTAATGGGCAGATGTTTCCAGTGTGTTTGTGTAATAAGGCTGGGTTTATATTAAACTCTTATTCATTTATATGTCTTGTATGTATTAGCATTCCTATATCAAACAGTGCAATGATTCACAAGTCTGAAAATTTCACATTTCATTATTTTTCAGGTGGGGGCCCATTTCCTAGAGACAGTTGTGCGAAAGTTTGACGAGATGTACAAGAACCCAAGTGAAGGCAAAGAGTGCGACAACCTGCTGGCGATTGTTGCTCACCTTTATAACTTCCAGGTGGTGCATTCGCTCCTCATCTTTGACATCTTAAAACTCTTAGTAGGAGCATTTACAGAGAAAGACATTGAGTTAGTTTTGTTTGTGCTGAGAAATGTCGGCTTCGCCCTGAGGAAGGACGATGCTCTGGCTTTGAAGGAGCTCATCTCTGAAGCCCAACGGAAGGCCAGCAGTTTGGGGTCGAAGTTTCAGGATCAAACCAGGGTAGGGGAATAATGACAAAAGAGTCACCTTTTAATTTAATTATCTCTCACTTTTTGTTTACAAACTACATTGTTGTGTAATTAACATCTCAGTTGTGTGTCAATTTTGGATGCTTGTCTTACTATAAATGATGCGTACTTGTCTTCAGGTACGTTTCATGTTGGAAACCATGCTGGCTTTGAAGAACAATGATATGCGAAAGATCCCAGGATATGATCCTGAGCCTGTGGAGAGACTTAGGAAGTTGCAGAGGACTCTGGTGGGTGACTTTCACAACATGACCGAATTTAGTTTCATTAGTGGAAATAGATGTACATTTCAAATGCATACCGTACAGGGACTGATTTTGCAGATAAAATTTTTCTAGTAGCTTCCACTTGTACCACCAGGTGGCTCCAGAGTATCACTTTTACACACTCAGACTCCAGAGTGTTACAAATGCTTTCAACATGACCAAACTTCAAGATTGCAGGTGTCCTCCTCACATTTTTTTTTAAAACTGTAAAAAAAAAAAAAGTGCACTTAAGACTGATTGTTGATGAATATGTTTAATTCAGATCCACCGCAGTGCAGGAGGCAGTGACATGAAGCTGAGGGTCTCTCTAAAGAATCTCCTGGCTGCAGAGCAAGTTGGCCGCTGGTGGATCGTCGGCTCCTCATGGAGTGGAGCGCCTATGATCAGTGAACCAGGGAACACAACAACGAAACAGAGCACTGCTGAAGGAAAGGTAGAGCAAAGGAACTGTAGAAAATACCAGGATTGCAGCAGTGTGCAGTATTTATTTAAATCACTGAATGTCACAGATTCAATTCATTTCTAATCTGTAAATCTAAATTATTTCCACTTGTAAAATTGGTTTAGAATATAACACTTAACTATTTACTCACTTAACTTCTAATAATCATTATTAAATACAACTGAATTACATTTGTCATTGTCAGTACAATCAGTAGGCTACAGTACACTTGCTTTAGACTGGTTATGGTATTAAGACCTGGTGTCAAAACCTCCATGTTGTTTTTTGGTGCTAACCAAAATGTGTCAGTTGCACTGAACTTCCTTGGTCCGAATATTAATCTTATTTACTTAGTCAATATTCAGGTTGTTCCTTATTTACATATAATTTTGTCACTTTTAGAATATTTTATTACATCCTTATTATTATTATTATTATTGTTAAGTCTTTATTAGTGTGTCTTTTTCAATTTTTCAAAATAAGGTATCCAAAAATTGTTTTAGAATCAGTATCAAAGCTCTTATTATGGAACTATGTGTTTTTTCTTTGCAGTATTTTTCTCTTGACTGTTGTCACTGTTTTATTTGTCTCAGTTTAGTGCCAACGTCTTAGAGCTGGCCAGAAAACAAAGGATGAATACTGAAATAAGAAGAAACATCTTCTGTGTTGTTATGACCAGTGAAGATTACCTGGATGCGTTTGAGAAATTGCTGAGGTTTGTTATAGCTTCCGTCTTTGTCTTTATGCCAAACTGGTTGATTAAAATTATTTTTTAATCATTGCAGCTGTTTATTTCCATGTGACTCCAGCTAAAAGGTTGGTGTTTCAAAGCCTTTTGTTTGTTCTGTGTAAAGGATGGGGCTGAAGGATAAGCAGGAGAGAGAGATCGTACACGTTTTGATGGACTGCTGTCTGCAGGAGAAAACCTTTAATGCCTTCTACGCTGTGCTGGGAGAAAAATTCTGCTCCCACGACCGCCGCTTCCAGGTACTCCATCTAAACCATAACAAAAGCGCATAATAAAAGACTAAAGTACTCTCACTTAATTCACACACAAACCTGTGAATAAACAGAACCTACTGTAAATCTCCTTTTCTTTACATTATTGAATCAACATGCCCCAGTTCCACAAAAGCTTAATTAACTAACCCACAACAGACACAATTAGGTTAGAACAATATTATATTGTTGCCTTGTAGTAGTGAAGATATATATTTTTTTTAAGTCTGTTTTATTGGATGACTGAAGGCCACAATAAAATTGTAATTGAAGAATATTTCAATTTCACTTATACTGAAATAATAATAATTAATAATTTCACCTTTAAACGTTGTTTTTTTAAGTCATTAAATGTAATGATAGGTGACATTACTTATGTGTTTTGTTTTTTTTTGTAGTTTTTCTGTAGTTCTGACAGTGTGGTACTTCTGATATAAATTTGCATGACAATGCCTCCTTTTTAAATTCAGAGCACAAGTCATAGTGCACTCTGCAGATAGTCCATCATTTCATGCAGACCATGAGGAGTTTGGTTGGAAATCTCACAATACACAAGTTGTGGATTTGCGTTTTGAAGTTAGATACATTAAACATGTCTAATGGTCGAAGTGTCTGTGTGTGTGTCTGTGTGTGTGTGTGTGTGTGTGTGTGTGTGTGTGTGTGTGTGTGTGTGACCACCCAGTCTCTTAAACTGTGTGTGAACTGCCAGTGGCCTGCAGTTCACCTCTGCAGTGCGGGAGTCTCTCACCTCTTATATTATTTGACTCAAACTAAGACTACAAACAATGGGGGTGAAATCACACTTCCTATTTTGCTGCCATGTAAGCCAGGTGTCTGTATCAGAAACTAATGACCATTGTCCCCATCAAAGAGCTCGAACCAAGGCTGATGGGAATGTTTGCTTTTCACATGTTAACTGGATCAGGATGAGAGGATTACCTGTGCAGGGTAGACGATTTGTGATGTTTGTAGTCTCCACTACTGTTTTTGAGAATTATCTCTGTGCTCAGTTATTCAGCACAGACATATTTTAATTTGATGTGCTTTGTTTTCCTAGATGACTTTCCAGTTCAGCCTATGGGACAAGTTCAGGGAGCTGCCCAACCTTCCCAGCAGCACTTTTAACAACCTGGTTCAGCTGGTCACCTGCTTCCTTCAGAGACAGTGCCTCCCTCTATCCATCCTTAAAGTAAAAGACAGCTTTCATTTAGTTATATTCATATATTTGACATTAATAAATGAAATCTTTAATTATATTAATTACAGTCACCTCTTTGTTTTTCTGTTTAGGCAATAGAGTTTGGGGAACTAGATAAGCCCACAGTGCGCTTCTTACGTCAGGTGCTGACTAAATTACTAAAAGAAACTGAGCCGGAGGACCTAGTCAACATATTTGGAAGGTGAGTGATTGTGATTACACTCAGTTCTTAGAGGTTTGGATATTTAAACATGTAAAATAAAGAAAAATAAGACCAAATAAACAAAGAGTCTACTCAACAGCCATGCTACTAGCTCACTGAGTCTCTATTTATAATGTGTGGAGATTTTTAACAAAAAACCATAAATGTTAACCTCATGGCACCAGAGAACAACCCAAAGTCATTCAGATTCATTGTCTGGGAAGTATGAATATCTGTATAAAATTTCATGGAAATCCATTGAATAGTCATTGATAGATTTCAGTGAAAGGGATGGAGACAAACATTGACACTGACAGAGCCACAAAGCCAGCATAGCTAAAGAGTCTATTTTAACTGTTCAGCAGCGTTAACCTCTATTAGCCTACGTCTTGTAAAACCTTTGCTCTTTACTGCTTGGAACTACATGAGTGTCTGAAAATCAATGTCCCTCATTGTTTCCCGTCCACCAGGATTTCAGGAATTCCCAAGCTAGGAATGCTGCGGGAGGGCTTGAAGCTTTTCATCAGCCACTTCCTGCTGAAGAATGCCCAGTCACAGGGACCAGCTGAGCAAGCAGCGATGCTGTCAGAGCGCGCCCAGGTCGCCACCAAAGCCATGGAGGCCAAAGAGGCCAAGCTCAAACTGTAAAACACACAACAGACGTGCTTTCAGACAGAAATGTGCAACAGAAAAAGGCAAGTTGGAGTGAAATGCCTCTTAAAACAAAGAACAGAAACCTACAGTTTACTTTAAAGAAGAACAAAACAGGATTTTGATATTTAATCAATGCTTTTTTCTTAGTGAGTTGTTGTACATAATTTTTTCGGTAAAGATTTTTTTAATATGGGTTACAAAGATATTGTTAATCAGATTATGTTTAATAATAATTTGATGAATTTGAATGCATTGGGTCTTTTTATTTATACTCCATGATTCATAGTCCATAACGGTGCTTATATATCTGTTGAGGAAACAGGTGAAATGTTGAAGTATCATACCTTTTCAGATTAGTTTTACATGCAGGCACTGGAGTGTAAACATTAGTCATAAAAGCCTCAATAAATCAGACATTAAGCCTAAATCTCATTATTATTATTATTATTATTATTATTAATAATCTAATTTATTTGTAGAGCGAAAGCTCTCCTAAAACTGCCGTCATTTTATCTTCTTTTATCCTATGTTTTTTTTTCTGAGACTGCCCTCATGGAGGCACTGTACGGCAAGAGTCAATATCACATGGTCCAGACACCTGGTACCATTCTTCTGGGCTTGACTGAGTCTATTTACGCTTTCACAAAATTAAGCACATTATAATACAGTATTTTTCAGCCCTTAATACAACTGATTAGCTAACATTTGGCTGTTTTTATCATTTTCTATTGATGTTTTGACCTGGCTGCTCTGAGTGTGACATAAACAAGAGCAGTGAGAATAGAGGGATGGTGGAGTCGTTCATACACTGTTTACATGCTCTAATGAAATGACCTGGGGCCTTGAGTCTAGCCTTTTCTGTTTGCTCGCTGACACCAGTATCTTCCTGCGTGTTTAGCATAGCAGAGTCGTTCTGTTACATTTGATACTTGCTCCTATTAATTAGCTCCATTGGTGCGCCCAGTATCAATCTAAGGCTGCAGCATGGTCTGAGGTCAGGAATGGGCCACCAAGGTCAACCAGAGGAAATGTTCTCCACTTGTATACAAACCACACAGTAAGCTCATCTTGAAGAGACTATGGAGCTGTTTGAATTACAGGTGTGATCCAGTGTTTTGATGACAAAGAGCACACCCTCCATCAACACAAGGGGACACACATGCACTGGTAGCGTTTTCAGTGGGAAATGGAGAATACTGGGAGAATTTGACAGTCAAAAAATGGAGATAGTGGGATCAATGGTCTCACTGTGTAGTCCATTCACTGGCCGGTGTCTGCAGCTGTGAGCCAGAGTTGCCATCAGCTTTACCTGGTGCACTCTGGTTGGGCTTGACCCTCAGCTGAACTTTGATTTTAGTCTGCTAAAGCTAAAAGCAAACAGCTGAAGATAACCAGCAGATCCATCAGTAATCCTGTTACAAATGGCCCATAATCAGTCAACCCCTGCTATAGTTTAACGCTGATGACGGTGGGAACAATGATGACAATTAGGACCATTCTGTGGACTGTGTTTTCTGGAAAGTAACAGATGCGTAGTGTAAGCACCTCGGTATCCAGGTGAGTTATTTAATCGTCCCAACAGCTCAGTCATATTGGTGGATTTAAGATTATAAAATAAAAGACCAGACTGGAAAATAAACCATTATGGATATCAATATAGCAGTTGATAAGATACACATTCTGTGTAGTAGGGAAGTGATGCTGATGGGATGTTTAGTTTGGATTTTTTTTTTTAAATGTAAAATGCAGAGCCCAGCCCAAAATTAAGATAACTGTCATGTTATTCTTTTCTCATTATTAGTAATTCTCAGTTATAATCAAACAGAGGACAATTTTATATCAATTTTACTAGTTTCCTAACAAAGATCATTCAAATACCTTTCAAAATAAGTCTATTCACATATGTAGACAAAAATGCCTTAGGCTATAAATTGGTGTAGCCTTCAAATCCCCCTGTGTAAAGAAAAAAAAAAACCATTTCAAATATTTAGTATTGTAAATGAGTTTGAAATGTTTTCAGCCCTGAAAATAGTCCCTGCAGCTGTCGCTTAACAAGCCGTTTAAAGGGTTTATTAATACGAGCCCATTGCTAGTGTGGTGTGAAATGTTTCCTCCGTCTGCCTGCCTACTTGCTGTTTGCTCTCACTGCACGTTTGCACAGATCCGACAGCGCTATTAACAGTAATTCCCATGACCCCACCTGTCAGAGCGAGGAGAAAAACACCAGCCTGTGTCCGCGTCCAGGCGGAAACTGCGACCAACCACGTCGGAAATCAATAATCATGATAATTAAAAAAGACTGAGTTTTATATAAAAAAAAAAAACATTTTATTTCGCATTGTTTTCTCCAAGAGAGACGCTAAACAATAATTTAGCATGCACTGGTATGACCATTTTATAAATACAGTATAGAAAAATAAACATACATTTTTTTTGCAGCGTCATATGACGCACAACGGAAGTATAACACCACAAAGAACAAAATAAGACAAATGGCAGCAGATTATAGACTGTGTGCTGTAGGATACTGTTGAAAGAGAAAACTAACCATCACTGCACAGAGAGTTTGCAAAGTCCTGAGCCAGTTTACAGCGTTTTGCATATAAACCATGCAATGTCACAGTGTTACTATAGCCGAGTGCTGAAGGGTGTTCCTACAGTGTGTGTATCATAAAACTTAAATATCTTGTTTTTATTGCGGTTCAGTAGCCTACGACATGAGGGTCATTTATTCTTGACCTAAATTGTATTATTTTCATAACAAAAAAATTATTCCATGGACGTGATTAGAGGTTGGATTACATGCAACTGCATTTTATAGCGAAAATCCCCCACAGTCATTATAAATGGAGATGTTCTTCTTCACCTTCAAGGCTGCGGACTTATGTCACTGGTGTGATTCCTCTCGTCGTCCGAGGAGCAGTCTGACGAGTTGTACAGGAAGTTATCGCCCTCATCATCGTCACTGTCCCTGAAGTCTCTTATTCTGCCATTTTTTGAGTCTGTCTTGCTGTGATAGTCCGACTGTTCCAGTCCATCAGATTTCTCTTGGCCGCTCTTGGTGCCTTTTTGCTTCTCGGCCTCCTGGGCGGCCTGCTCTTTGGCCTTCTTACTTCTCTTCCACTTCATCCGTCTGTTCTGGAACCAGATTTTGACCTGAAGAAATGGAAAAGACGTTTAGCTGAACTGATTTCGACATCTACGAGATGTAACAGAGGAGAATGTGCCCTGTGGCTTTTTGGCTCCTGTGACAGCAGCGTCCCTGCCTCTGTTTAGGCAAGGCAACTTTGTTACGCATCATTTTAAACCTGTCCTCTTTAATTGCCTATCTAGTTTCAGAAGTAGGAATAACATGCCTCCAAAGTACTAAAAAAAATAACAAAAAGTAGAGCGTCAACTGTGCGTAACTGTGCGTAAAGACTGCGTAATGGTCACTTGTCCACCTGGCCTTGACCTTTTGGGCGTTACAATTATCCTACACTTAATGAATTAATTATCTTACCTTAAATTAAGTAAAAACTCAACTGCCATTTCCATTGCAATCAAGATTCTTGCGTTTTATTTACATTTACATTTTATTTACACAAATGTAGCTACTTATGGTTATTCACATCAGTAGCGTGATGGAAATTTTCAAAAGAAGTGAGGTGGAAAATTACATTTCACAATAATTTCTCATTTATTTTTTGGATATATTTCAATTTTCTTATTTTCATATTTAAAAAAAGACAAGTATAAAAAAAAACTTGCTGGGGATTTTTTGGGGTGAACTCTTCTAACAACACGCTGTGTGCAGACATCATTTACCTGTGTCTCTGTCAGCATGAGGGACGTGGCCACTTCAAAGCGCTTCGGTCGTGACAGATACTTATTCAGTTTGAATTGATGCTCCAGCTCCAGCAGCTGCTGACTTGTGAATGCAGTTCTGGGTCTTCTGCACTTGCCAAGCAAATTGGACTGCGCCTGAGCTGCAAGGAGAAAACGACATCAATTTCATACACTTGAAAGTGTTTCACAACTGCTAACACACAAACTAGTCAGCAGACAATTCATAATGAAATAATGATATAATATTTAGAAAGGTTTGTGTTGCATGGCAAACTGGGCTAAATTTCACAATCAGAACAAAATTGCCATGCTTTGGCTATTATTGTATTATAAAATATAAATTTCCACATCTCTGAGCTCCCTGCTTAAACAAGGTCGTCCACATATGAATATGTCCATAGAGAAGCTATTTGCCACTCCATTTTGAACAAATCTGTTAAAACGAGCAGAAACAAAAAGGCAGTATCTGGTGAGCAAACAGCATGTCGACTGTGGGTTTCACACTCCTCTGCTACTTTCCCACTGTCCATTATCTGTCAATTTTAGTTCCTCTCAGAAAAACATCACTCTGTGACAGCCTTCTTCATTCACACCATCCCAGTGCACCAGAAATCCCCCAAAGCAGGTTTATTTTAAAGAGAATAAGAATACTATGCCAATCTTGGTTATATATCCGCGTGTCTTTAGCTGTGTTAAGGCGGCATCATTTGGGCCAGATTTGCTTTTAGTTCTTCTATTTCTTGTAATATCTATTTGCTAAATCACAGCACATTAAGTAGACTTTTTGTTCTGCTTACCACAAAATATCTTGGGATTTCTTGGGTTTACAAACATAACAGGTTGACTATATAGTAACCCTGATATAATAAGATTTATTTTGATTTTTAAAAATTACCCGAATATTCTGTAGGCAAATAAGGGAGGTACTCACAATTAAAGTCAGACATTTTGGGCAGCATCATCCCGGCTGTGGAGACGCGGAGCCAGTGGTCCAGCTGGAAGGTGCTGGCTGTCAGTTTGATTGGATCACTGGTGTGGTGGTGATGGGAGCCGTGAGGGTAGGAGTAAGACAGGGCAGGGTGTTGGCCTGTGAGGGCAGCAGCGGAGTAGGTATACATGGGATGGCCGTAGAGAGCCTGTGCGGGGATTCCCGCGGTGCTCTGCGGATGTAATCCAACCATGCTGTGCGGACTGTTGAGGAAACCCGGTTTAGGAATCAAGCCGCAGGTGGAAATCCTCGGCGGAGACGGTGTCTCGGTGCGTAAAGACTCGGCGCTGGTGGTCAACTCCGGGGCTGCCACACTTCCAGACGACGGGATGGAGGATGAGGAGGAGGAGGACAGGGAAGTCACAAGCGCAAGCGGGGAGGTCTGCACCTTGGGTGTATCGACTGCTAAAAGCGCGTCAATGCGAAAGTTTTTGGATTTCTCCATTGGGCCCCCGGTGCACGTCCCTGTCGCCTGTGCTGCTGTTAAACGAAGGAGAAGTCAGTGCAGTTTTCCCACCTCTCAAAAGTTATGATGTGGTCCGGAGTGTGAGAGAGGAGCTCCGTGTGACACTTAATCCCTGTCAGATGGAGGCGATTGGTGCAGCCGTCTGGCAGGGGGCTGTCCCAAGCTTGGTGTCGGACCCAACAACGCCTCTCTGCTCTAATCACTGTAAAGCACCGTGTTGGCTGCGTTATTGCTTTCATAAAATATTGCTATTATAGGAAAACGTCAGAAAAAAACTTTGACTTTTGATCTGCTATAACTGGGTGTTATTTTTTTTCTGTATAGAGAAACAAGCAGTTCATTAACAGGTTTTGTCAAGTAAAAGTTTCCAAAGTGACAAATTATAAATGAGGAATTGATTCGTTTTTATAAGAGAAAGTGCTGCACATTTCTGGAGACTGGGCTACTGTGTATACACATATCACCAACTTGACCAAGGTCACAGGATCAGATGTAGTAGATTTAATAGAGTAGTATCTTTTTATAAACACAGGCATTAATCACAAAAATGTTGTGACATTATTTATTTATATTAGAAGGCTTTGTTTTTCTAAATGAAAATCCAATTATTTCTTCTCCAGAATAATTCTATGACCCTTTCTTGCTGTCACGGGAGTCTTGCTGTCGTGTTTCTGTGCCTCATGGTTCATCTGAGGATAGGAGATGGTTTAGGGACATTTTCTCACACTTTGAAAGTGAACAACATTCACATAGGTATATAAAATATTGCTACACTGGGCATAGTGGATATGAGTATGCGTTTCATGTGCAAAGCAGATTATTTTAGTGCCATTATGTGGGGCAGGGTTATAGGTGTCATTTTCACATATTGAATTTAAATAGCGAATTGAATAAATATATATAAGCCGTAAAAAAAAAAAAAAAAAAAAAAAAGAAAGAAAGAAAAGTCGTGGGCAAAAATAATCAGGTTGAGCGGATGCACCTTAAGAGGCCAACAGGGAAATTGAAGTAAAAGCCTTCATTCTGGTGACAGGCGCTCACTGACATCTTATAATGGAGCTGTATCTAACAAAATGAATGAGGTTACACCCTCACTGCTTCTAACATGATGTTATCAGCAAACCAGCTTTTGTTTTTGACCCTTTTTCTCGTGGATTTTTGTACAAGAAGGAGCGATTTTGATTTTCTCTCTTAAAAAAAAACAAACAAAAAAAAACAAAAAAACAACAACAGCCTGAGTCTGTTCACCCAACGTTTTTCACATCAGATCAAAAATATAACCGGTTTTTACCGTCAGAATAAGTCATATTTAGTCACAATCTGTGAACAACAAGCAGCAAAAAAATGTAATTGAAAACCTTAAAGTGTGATGAGGAGAGAGATGTAATAGGCCCGTGGCTCCTGGTGACTTCGGTCTAATAAGCCACTTAAAGTTAATGGAAGAGGAGGTCAAAATGAGAATTATTGACACCCCGTTGCCCTTAACCTGTCTACCAATAAAGCTGATTAGTTTTTGTCAATTCATCAGCCAACCGCGCTCCTGGGACGTTTATTTGCTCGGGGGAAATCAACAAGTCACCGGGTAGTTTTCAAGTAAAGGATCGCCATTTAATTGTGAACCTTGATGATCATGACCAATTACAGAATGATAACGGGGAGATTGATGTGGGTGGGATGTGGGCCTGCATGGAAAAAATAGAAAGTGAGAGAGGGGGAGACAGAGGGAGTCCATTCACTAATGTATTTCTGCCCTCAAATATCCAAACTTATTTTGGTGGGAAAATGGTAGAATGATGCATGATGGGATCTCCGGTCATTTAGACTTTTATTTTACACAACTCCAGCTACTTATGATTATTCACTTAGCCTTTGCTATCAATTGTACTGATAAAATATACAGACTATATATCCCATCCACTTTAGACACACTGAGCAAAAGAGCTCATGAGAAACAGCTATTTTAAAATTATTATGATATTGGGAAGGGCCAAATAAACACCCTCACCTCTGGACATTTAGCAGACCAGAACAGCCAAAGCGGAAGTCTTATTTTGTAGTTTTCTCATCAATTAAACTCCTTTTATCGGCCCTCTGCGTGATTATTATTATTATTAGGCCACAGCAGCCGGACTCTTGATCGCCACACGCCCGAGCTGTGGTTTGTCTCAAGCACCTCGGGTTTAATTTCATTAAGGGGCCCGCATGAATATTTCTATTAAAGCGGCGGTGAAATATGGAGCCATTTAGTTTTGGCCTTCACCGATCACCCAGATTTATCGCTCCTTTTCATCACATCTAGGGGAGAGAAAATTAATAAGGCGCCCAAGATGGAACCGGACCCTAAAACCCTGGTCTTTCCTGAAAGCTGTTAATTTGCTCCGTAATTACTTTCACAATTAACTAAAATACAAATCAAAGTGACAAATCGGGATAGTTTATATATTAATTACGCCCGATAAATGTGTTCATCATGAAAAGGCCATTTAAAGGGACCCTCATGTCTCTTTTAATGCAACACATAGGCGACATCAGGTTAAATTGGCACGAATGGTCACTTCCATGAAATGTGCGAAGCTGCTTTTAAAAACATTTGTGGCTCGTAATCATTTTGTTTCTATCTGATTTTTACCCAGACTGCCTGATTTCTGTCAGGGAAAAAAACCTGAATATCAACCTCAATATCACTATGAGACCATTATGAGACTGAGAGTGACATCGAGATCTCAAACTCTGTATGAAATTCAATACAGTTTGTTAATCTGTCGCAGACGTGTTATCAATACACTTTGAATGGTGAGTGTTCCTGCGTTCCCTTCAACATCAACCCACATCATTATATATAGGCCCGATCAGATCTTATTGATGAAACCATTTGCCTGAGTCTCATGCTCATGCTTTTAAAGCCTTTATTCGTTCGGCCAATAAAAAGCCAGATGAAATAAGTCATCAGCTTGTTGACAAAATGTAAAAGGGTGCAATAGTAATAATAATAATTATAATAATAATTAGGGAAAGAATGTGCATCCTATAAAAGCTTGCATGGCAACATAGTATGAATTAGATAGAAGATATGTATTACTGCAGCTTATCTTCATCTACTGTCATAATAATAGCCACTTACAATTGGAAATGTAAAAAATATAGAAATAAAAGGAAAAAAGTTAAACAAAAAATGAAAAAAAAAAAACTAAAGTAAAACCACAAAAGCGATATATTTTTTATCTGTAACATGGATATTAAAATAATAATCAAATTTATTTAAAAGCACAAGTCTATTCATATCCCCAATGGTTGACTTCCATTATACTCACATTTTATTGGGAACAAATATTCCACTTTTTAAGTCCCTATAAATGCCACTCTCCTGGCATTACTGACCGGATTTATTTTTGATTCTACAGAAGCTGGTTCCAAAGTGGAAAAGTCAGTAAACACTGGTATTTATAGACTCACTCATAAATTTTAAAAAATGAATAGAAAGTGCTGTTTCAATAAGTTAACCCTCACTTATGATGCAGTGTTAGATGGGAGGGGAGGACAGATGAAGTGTCACGCTTACATTTTTCATTTCTTGCTGACTTTGACTTTAAAAATGTTAATAATAATCATAATATTAATCACATTTACTATCAACTTTATGTGTAAGATGATGCTTTTCAGAACAAATGCACATGCTTCAAAATCAAGATAGATAAAGTAAGTAGATAAAGCAAAAATGCAGACTATAAATTACCCTCACACCAGTAATCTCATCATAACTTGGAGTGAGGAAGAAACTGTCAGTTTCTACATCATATATAACTGTCTGTTCAGTTATATATGATGTAGAATATAATTTTTTATCAAAGAATGAGCCATAGGGTACACCACAGGTAATTTATGTCTGAGGAGATGAACACATCCACACACAATTAATTAAAATGATCATTCCAGCGTGACAGGAAATGGCTACATTGGCTGTATTGATCACCTTATGGGGATAAATACCAGTATAATTCCTCACACATAACAATTACAACTGCAGATATTTTTCAGATGAAAGGTTTGTAGCCCATGTCTTCAGTTACATATAGAACAGAACCAATTTTCTCCAGACATCAATGGAAAGTAAATGTCTTGAGATTTCTTCTGTTCAGTTAAGTTTATTTAGTAATATTTTTGTGGCTGTTTACATGGTCAACAACAAACTCTCAATCTCAGATTTTAAGAAATTGTGGCCCTGATATCTGAAAGATATTTTGAACATATACAGTTCCATGACAACCGGACCATGTATTGTATCATACTGTACATCAGACGCTTGTCAAATATAAATATGATTTAACATCCTTGTATGAATGTAGCCTACTTGTTTTTTTTATGATTCATCTGATTCTTGTGGCAGTAAAAGATGACTGTTTTTACTGTGTCAATAGGATAAGAAATAGGTGATAACGAAATACTTCGGAAAAAGTCCTGTATTTACACACTGCACCCACAAACTTCCAATTCAGACGTCAGAGACCAAGTTCAAGTTGACTATTTTTTTCTGCATTGATCAACATTTAACAGGTGCAGAGGAAGCAGGCTTGTATGTTTTGTAATGTTTTATCTATTTTGTCAAACTGCTGTTAGGATTGTAGCAGAGGACATACAGCAAAGGTTGTAGGGACTTTAGTTGTTTTTTCATATTCATATTGTAGATTCATATTCCCTTCGTAATACATGCAAGGCCATGTCTAATCTGTCCCAAACATGCATGACAATGACCCCAAACGTAGTCCTGCAATAGATAGTTTTGGCCCAACAAAGCCCTGATTTTAAAATCACAGAGACTGTGTGCAATTATATGAAAAGACCATCAGAATAGCTGGAGCAAGATCTCCGAGATGCTTGAAACAAATAAAACTGTGTGCAAGTGTAATGGGGAGAAATTGTGCAATTGCAAAGGCAAAACCTGGTCGTGTCAAATGTTGATCAAAACTTTTTATGGCCTTATTTTTGACTGCATGAAAGAAACCCATAAATGTGAATAAAATGCTGTGTGTTGCAAAATTAAAACATTTACTGGAATTTACAGGAGCCTTGGATTTAAATTAATGTATAATATTCATATCAAAGCCTATATATCTTTTATCATGACTGCTATTTACCTAGCACTGATCTGATGTATGTGATTATGAGTACAGAGTAATTAAATAAACAAACATTCAAATAACTGTAACTATAACTGAAACCAAAAACATGGTTCACACACACATACACACACACACAAAAGTCGCAGAAGCTTCTCAATGGCTCAAGTTGAGAGGCGGGTTTAAGACGTTATTGTCAGGAATTTCGTCCAATCATATTTGAGGGATGGCCGGAACCGGAAGCAGTTAGCCTGGCTGTTCCCTGTTATGTGTTGATTTCTAGAGAGAAGGAAAAGAAGACTTGACGTTTGGATTAACCCTAACTGCCTTCTCTGAGTTATTGTGTGTGTGTTTCACTCCTTAATTCAAAAGTCAAAGGTAAACGATTCATAGGCTGTTGATTTATGTTTCTCAGATGAATGTCCTGTAATATGAGCGATGTCAAAATGGACATGCGGATAGGAAGACACCCCCGTAAAGTTAGCCTGTCTGAGAGCTTAGCTGCTGTGCTAGCTAGCTGCAGTGCTAACGTCAACAAAATCATTCTACTTACACATGTGCGAATCAGTACTGCGACATGTCACCAATAAATGCTTTTGTAATTTGGTGTCTCCGTTGTTGCTTGTTGTCAGATAACGTAAATAGCATTGTTTTGTGTGTGACAGCTGCTGAGTCATTAGCTAGCTAAGTTAACCGGCTAGCTAGCTAGCTAACTATTGTTGCAACCAAACAGAGTGTCAGCCGGATAAATCGCTCAGGTTAACCTTCCGCCCTGTCGCTCTAAAGTCGTCCACGTTGGGGACGATATCTGTAATATTTGGCCACATAAATGACAAAGAGGAAACGCAGCAGAACCTAGAAGTCAATTGTTTATAAGTTGCAGGCAAGTCACGGGTGATCAGGTCATTTTTGTTTCATGTTGTCACTGGTTTCACTGTTAGCTCTGCCATACGAGGACTTTCTTTTTGTTTCTCTTTCAGAAATTAGAGGAGACCTCGGAATCAGTCAATGGGAAAAATCTAACAATGTTTAGCTTCGAGGGTGATTTCAAAACAAGACCCAAGGTATCACTTGGAGGAGCAAGTAAAAAGGTTAGTGTCATTTGACCATCACTTGGGCGGTGGAGTGAAACTTGCCGGCTGTTCTTAAACTTAAACCTCAGTTTCTCATTTGTCTGTGATTAGCATCAATCATATTGTATATTTTTGTACCAAAATGCTCTCTTGTTTTGTGTCAGGAGGAGAAAGCATCTCTGCTGCATCGCACTCAAGAGGAAAGAAGAAAAAGAGAGGTAACTATGTTTGTGCAGTGCTTTGTGAACCAACTGCACCAAAAAAGTCTTAATGTCACTGCTTGTATCTGTTTTGTGTGCATATTTGTTTACTAAGAGAAATATTTCTACAACTATCTTACTCTGCTTATACTTACTTTGCACTATCCATTTGAATGCAAATGAATGCAACCTAATAATATTCAAATACAGTGGTTTCACCACGTCCAAACGTTGTTCTTTTATTAATTAGGATGAAAGAAGACGACTGAAGAATGCCATCATCATTCAGTCCTACATACGTGGCTACCAAGACTTAAAACGACAGGTAAGTCTACAAGCATTATACAGATGTCATCTGTAATTTTGTACATCACCCTCATGATCAAATGTTTGCTTCAGAAATGTCAGCTATATCATTAGCCTGTTGTTCGTGAGTCAAACAACAACCTGAAATGAAAGTGAATTGGAACAAGGAAAAGGGGCACAAGTGGTACAAATTTGTGTAAATATAATAACACAAGGAGTGGGGTATTGTGTCGTACTCTGATCTTAATGTAATGTAATAGTTGTGATGAGACTTGATAAACCCTGTAACATGCATGTGGCTTGTGAATGACGCTGTATGTCTCAAGCCCGTTGTTACAGTCTGTTTGACTGTACATGTGCACATTTTGGAACAGGGTGTTTAAACTTCAAATCAGGAAGTCTGTTGATTGAACTTGTGGTTTATTTTCAATAGACATGACAGCATGTGGCTAGCAATTATTTTACATAATGAATCTGTGTGTGTCAAAATGTGGTTTCACAGACACCTATTGTATTAGAAAATTTGAATGCTTTTACTTCTAGTAATGACTACAGAGCGCATATGGGTTGGAACGTCAACATGTTGACGTGCATTGTGGCTGCTGTGATTTTTATTGCAAGTTGGTCTCACCAATAGTGAGTGACTTTTTGGATTATTGAACAAGGTGAGGAGTGCTTCAGATATTTATCAGAAAATAAAAGGATGGCTCACAGTTATTTTTTTAGGGGTTGAAAAGGAGGCCATTGGCTGCAGTGTTACGAGAGACATAACCATTGTTAAGTCTCTTATCTGTCTTTCCTGTCACTTCCCTACTGTCTGTATTAAAAGCATAAAAATTCCCAAATGATAATGAAACAACAAAAACACAAAACAAGTCTTTAATGGCAGAAGTGAAGTTCTGCCAAAAATGATAGTTGTGTATATGCTTCTGCGCGAACAAAATATGTGCAATATTTGACCTTTGTACTTTTGCTTCCAGTATGCCATCCAGAGAGCCAGGTTTGATGAGTGTGCCAGCCAGACACAGACAGGGGGTGCTCAGCATGTCTTGGACGGTCCTGGTCTCTGCCTCTTATCAAGACAACTTATTTTTTTTTACAGACAGAGTGTGGATGCACATAGATTGGTGAGAATACAAAATCTGTTTGATTCTCTACAATCAAGTGTTTCACAATTGCAGTTATAGCCAGAGGCCTACATGTACATCTTACAAATAGTTTCTGTTTGTGTCTTCATAAAGATATGGTTGTGCCAAAATCTGGTGAAACACAACGGTCAGTTTGTGAAGCTGTTGGTGGGCCCTCAGAAGCAGACATGTATGTTTCAGATCAAGAGGATCTTAGGCTTCTGCTGCAGGTATTGTACTAAAGAACTGATATTCTTAATTGTTAGCTCCACACAGAAAGCTGGTTAGACATTTGTAGAAATGTTCACTGTCTTACTTATACCTCTTTTTGTCTCCCAGACTCTTGCAGAACTGCAAAGATGACAATTTAAATGTGGCGGTTCCCATGCGGATGCTAGAAATTTTTTCTTCGGAGAGAACCTATCTTCCTGTTATTCCAGATGCTAACTATGTAGCTTCATTACTCGAGCAGATTTTGCACTATATGGTTCACAAAGGTATGCAACCTAGGGGATTCACTGTCTTATTATTCACAGAAGCACTCATATTACATACCTATTGATGATCTGATAAATCCCTCTTGTCTAAGAATCTGCACATTTCATAGTTCAGTTTGTGTGGTTCCTGTGAAGGGTAAAAACTTCCAGTATTGCAGATGTTTATCTTACGCCTCTGTTTACTGCCACACAGATGCAAATAAACTTTTTAAGGCTTTCTAAAGATTTCTCTTCTGAAGTGTTTGATTACTTTAATCTCTACATGGGCAGTTCCTGCTCTGACCGGCACCCGAGTATAGACATATCTTTGCACAGCTCAAGTGCATTTCATAGTATTTACATTTTCCAAGAAGTATGACTCATTAGCACTGTTTGAGATTATTCATACTCAAAGCATCTTGATTAATTTAAACAAAAAAAAATTCAGCACTGTATTAACTGCAGGCAGATGTCATGAAAACTTATTAACCATGAATATCAAACTGACTAGGCCTACTTTTACAGCTAAAAATATGAGCCCTAGGGAAGTTTCATTTTCAGTTAATGTTGCAAATTATCCTTGCTTGTCCTCTTCCTTCTCAGCACACTTAAGATACATAACACAGTTACATAACACATAATACTGTTTTCTTGAATGCTTACACCAATTTTGTGGTGGTTACTTCAAACAGGAACATTTTCTGCTTTCTTATATTTGTGTACTTTATGCTGCAGTATGTTTGTGGTGGGTGTTTAATAGTCACCTGGATTCCTAAAATTGTAACTGAATCTTGTTTCCATTCCTGTTTTCTGTTTAGGATACTACAGATCACTTTACATTCTTGTGAATCACAGGCTCCCTTCTAGTCTAGAGTACAGCGACGCTCCCTCTATCCCTCTGGCAAGCACACTGTTGGAGCACATCCTCAAACCCCTGCACTTTACCTATTCCTCCTGCACAACAGGCGCAAGGTACAGTACCAGAGTAACATGACCATTTAAGACGTTGTTGGCTCAGCTTTCTGCTTGGCAGTGAGCAACATTTAACTCCAGTATCTAACTAACAACCTTAATTTGAACTGCAAAAATAATTATTAGAATGTTAAATAGAAATATGATATGTGGGACAAATTTTATTTGCCACTTTGATATTTTTTTTCCTATGATTTCTTTTGCTCAAGTTTAGCGATAAGGTATGTTGGTGTGTAGAGAAAATATACAGTCTGCTAGTTTTAGAATCCGGCCAGTATTCATCAATCCTCATTGAGCTTTACTGCTCTTTGGCACTTATTAAGAAGTAGTTTCAGATGCTGATACCTGGAGTATGACGGTGGCATGCACAAAAACACAGCATGTGACCTTGTGAATTCCAAAATAATTCAGTTAAATTTGCTGTTACATTTCCTTATATTTCATTTTTTTTATGGGGTGGGAACTTGGAATGATCTAAAATGCAAACAGAGCCAGCAGCAACAATTGTGACAGATGCACGTTCTGCTGAGGTGCTAATGAGCTACAGACTCTAGTTCCTTGTGCAGTGTCCAGTGCCACACTGCTACCTTTGTTTTGTGACCTTTTGTAGAAGGCAAATTGCCCATATTGACAATAAATAGAGTATCGCAGATAAGTCTGTCCACTATATGTTAATCATAATAAGGATCTGCTGATGCACTTACCTCAAAGTTACTGAGGTCTTTAGACCTCCCAAATTGCTGCTATGTTTGCAGGAAGGGAAACTGTTTGCCCCTGGTGAAATCTTTTGAAATCATCCATTAAACTGATCAGACAAACCACAGCAGTTTTTTGTCCCCTCTTAGTCAGTGGTAGAGCAGTAATTGCTTCAGAGATCAATTTACAACAAGCCATAAAAGGCCCTCGGACTTGTTCGCTCGCCAGAGTGCAGAATATCAGGCTGTTTGCCCTCAGTTTGAGACATTCTTAATAACAAACGACAAGAAGACTCCTTTTCTTCTTTGAAGAAAAGCGAGGTGGGAGTGAGAAAAACTTGTGTACACACCGACTCCAACAGCTAATTATCTGACTTCACCCACCAGATGTGTGTGACTGAGCCACACAATGCAGCTCTGTTTGGAGGGACAACATTGGAGCACTCATGAAGTAGAAAGAGCAGGGTGATCCTGGAACAAACCACCTTCTTAGATAATTTCCTTCATTTTTGTTAATGTATATTTATCTAGTGTGTTGACTTGTCTGATCTTTGTTGTCTGTTGTCTTTCAGGCAGTTTGTATTTGCAGCCTTTACTGAGGAGTTCATCTCTGCACCGTTTACTGAGCAGATCTTTCACTTCTTTATCCCGGCGCTGTCGGACCCCCGTCTCTCATTCCCGTTCGAGGCCTTCCTGAGCTCCCTACAGGCCACCATCGGCTCCTCCTCAGCAGCACAGAGCCAGGCACCATGGCTGTTTTATTTTGTCCTCTCTGCAGGAGAGAACTGCTTAGGTAGGTACAATGTTTGTACTGTACACTCCCTGTATCTACTGTACATTACTGTGTGTGTTAATGAAATAAATGTGACATATTTGAAGCGTAAACTCAGACGGAGACTGATTTATAGAGATGAGGATATGATAGTATGTACAGTAATGAAGATGGCTGTTTGTTGGCAGGCTCACTATCAGAGGAGGGTCTGCTGCTGTATCTTCGGGCTCTGCAGACGCTGCTGCCTCTGCTGCCAGTGTCAGAGAGCAGCACCAGGCCTGAGGTGAGCAGCGACTCAGAGGACGAGGATGATGCTGGCATTCATCCACCACCCATGCAGGTAAGATCCATTTACGTGGATGCATAAGTATATGTTTTAGGCCCATATTTGAATGTGTGATTGTGTGAAATTAAAGATGCAGTGATGCAGTCTGGTTTGGACCGATCATGTCATAAAGAAGATTATGCAGAATATCCACAGGTCTAAAAAGAATTATGGCGTATAAATGCCTCAACTTGGAGTTAAGAAGTTAACCTTAATTACTACTTTTTATTAAGAGACACCCAGAGTCTGAATCTGTATCAGAGGAGAAAAAGTGATGAAGTCGCATGATTGCTGCCTTTTGTGCAAAAGATTTGCCTTCAAAAGCATTCAAACCAGTTTTCAGTACAGTATGTCACCAAAACCCTAATAGGATTAGAGAGTTTTTGTCATCAGTTTGTCATGACTACTGTGTCGCAGTAACTTGCCACATTCAACCTATGACAATGTCACATTTTCATTAAAGGAGTGAGACAATATAAGTAAATAAAATATAGTATATGGTTAAGAATAATTTGATGCAAATAGGGAATAAAATTGGTTACCACATCCCTGTGATAAAATAAAGGTGGATCTTTCCTAATTTTTTTTCCTATTACACATTCTTGCTGTGTGAGTGCAGCTTGGGAAGTTCTGGTCATCATTTCTGCCTTTCAACCCACGTGTTTCCTTCTCCCTCAGGATGATAGCCGGATATCTGTGCAGCTGATCACAGAGGAGTGTGTCCACAAACTGGATACCAAGCAGCAGACTAACGCTCTGTTGAACCTGGTCTGGAGGGATTCAGCTAGCGAGGAGGTTTTCACCATGATGGCATCCATCTGTCACACACTTATGGTGCAGCATCGCCTTATGGTGCCAAAAGTCAGGTACACATACAAAAACTGGATATATATATATTTTTTGTATATCATTTTTGGTTTTCTAATGCAAATGACAAACTGATTTATATTTATCAAAAATTGCACACACAGTGACAGTTGCACTACACAGTGATTAAAAAAACCATCAGAATCAATTTAAAGCCCTTTTCCTTTTTATTTGATATCATAACATTTTACACATCTTGTCAAGATCAGCCATGCATTTAGAGAGCTTGTTTACACTCCTACCTGACTGAAAGGAAAACTGTGTCTTTATATGTTTCTGCTCTGTAAGCAGTAATGTAAATAACGGTGAAGTGCGGCAGGCAGGCAGTTATCTGTGGTCCGCACCCACCGGCATTTACAACCGGCAGAGGAAGCAGGGACGTCAGGGAAGCTGTCAGTTTTGGATGAGGGCAATTACCCCTTCTCAGGTTGATTACATTAGGACCAGGATGTCAGAGGTGGTGTGTGTGTGTGTGTGTGTGTGTGTGTGTGTGTGTGTGTGTGTGTGCGTGTGTGGGGTTTGGGGTGTTAGGGCAGACATTGACTGACAGGAGGTTATCTGGACTGAGCTTTATGGATGGTCAACCTGCTCTAGTTAATTATTAGTGGAGCCAGTTGTTGCCAGTTGATTTGTATGTGTGTGGGGGGGTGTGAATGTATAAAGATTCATATCATATATGTTAGCGACAGTGTCGTAGTATGTATCTGTTTTCTTATTGCCACTTTTGAGCGCTACCTTCCCTGAAACCATGCCTATAAGGATACATAAAGCTTCCTCTGTAATAAAAACTGGACATATACGGCCGGAGTCTGATGATCGTCTAATAATTTTGTGCTATTGCTTACCAGAATTTAGAAGAATCTTAGTTCGTCCCCCCCTCCTCTATTCCCCTTAATTTTTTACGGCTTCCTCCTTCCCTTCGCTTTTACCATAAATCCTGCCCTTCGTCTTCCATCATTATTGGATATCTGTACAAAATAATTAGCTCACTGAGAAAGATTAATCACTGCAGAAGTGGACGGGATAGCTTTACAAGAGGCTAAGGGGAGCAAATTGCATTCTGGCCTTGATTTACTGCCATTACAGCAAAAAAAAAGCGAGGCTGGCCAGTCGTCCAGCCGCCCGGCACACTGCCTTTTTAATAAATATGTAAAATGTCTCATGAAACCTTGCTCTGCCCTTTTTTCAGAGGGCTTAAAAGCAGTACAGTGTTTCGGGACCAAAAATTGATCTTTGATTGATTAGCTAATTCTCCTTAGCTCAGATTAGCTCCAGTGGCTTTGCTGTAATTTCACTTTAATTGTCTAGTGTTGGATATTTGGTGTAATTTCACTTTGATCGTTTGGTTTCGCTCTGTGTGGCACCCTGTTGCTAACGGGGCTCGCTGTGATGAAAGTGAGCGCAGATAAGCTTTGGTCCTTCATTTGCTTTTGAAGGCTTGCTGTGATTTTTGTGTTGTCATGAGATAATGATGTTGATCACGGTGATACAAGAAAAAAAAAACTAATTTGTATTTAGGTGGAAAGTCAGTCCTTCTTTCAAAACTGACCTGAGCACAGCCTTTTTTTTTCTTCAGCTGAAGAGAGCTCCTTTCATTACCGCAAAATGAAATGATCCAGGCATGATTCATCAAGCTGCTTTTCTTATACACACACACTAGCATACACAACCCCTTTTGATGTCTTGACTTTGTTTATTAGTGGTTCATTCCATGATTGAAATGGGGGTTTGGGTTCTCTCAAGCCGTAAATCAGCATGTCAGCTGGCATTTAGTGCTTTGTTTCCCATTTCAATCAAACACCCGCATCACTTGTTATGAGCACACAGCACTACTCCTTGCTTCTCTCCTGAGCCTTGTAGTACTGACAGATGGTGTGTGCTCCACTCAAACCATTTTTCAAGCCATACTGAGGGTTGGGTGACACTCTGCTCCTGATGCTGATTTCCATTTGGGGAATTTTGAATGGGTTATGGTAGATTGAATGGTGGGATGGGAATTTGAGCATTGACATTGAGATGAGAAAGTTCAGCAAATGTAGAACCCAGACACCCCCCACCCACCCTGTTCCCGCTCTACCATCTTTTCTCTTCTTGTCTCTTAGCTCTTTTTCCACTGTTGACCTTTACTCCTCTCCTCTGCTGTGAATACCTGATGCTGCCCTATTAAAGGGAAGCATCCTTATAGGTGTCAGTACTGTCACTCTTCAGACAAGGGCCTATTATATGCAGGGGCACTTTATTTTGCCTTTTTAGCTTACTTACCGCATTATTGTCACCTGTACTTACCCTCTGTGTGAAAAGCCATGCAATTTAGGAGTATACACAAACACACACACACACACACACACACACTTGAACAAAGAGCAGCTTCACACCTTGGTGCCATAGCCCGTTGAGTGCAGAGTGACTGTTGCGAGGTATGTGGGCCCACCTCAGTGTTATCATGTAATTCACTGTGAGTGTGGAAGCATGCCGGCGCTGTGGGGTCACAGTGAGGACCAAGCTACCCCTCCTCCTCTGTCCTCCATTGTCTTGCTCCCCTGGCCATTAAGTTAAATGGGCCTCCAGCAGGAAGCCAGAGGGCTGTTTATGACCCGAGCTGGGCACCATCGCCAGCAACTAGTTTACTAATGGAAGGTGCCTCGCCTAAATAAAGCTTAATGGCTCATTTAATCTCTTTTCGGCCATCACAAGGTACAAAAGGAGAGAGAAAGGCCAAGAAAATTCTATGAGGAAAATGTTGGTTAACAGTGTCATTTATTTTTTTCCTCCTTTTGCTTGTGTCCTCTGGTTGACAGGGCAAAGTTAACAATCCTAACACAGCAGACAGATTGGGGGAAAGTAATTTTACTGTTCTTCACACTGATTGTGTCATCTGATTGAAATGGTTCTCTAACTCACTCACTTCTTTTAAATAAATGTTCGACTTTCATGTTTCTTATCTCTGTATTTGTTCTCTGCAGACTTTTGTACAGTTTAGCTTTCAATGCACGTTTCCTAAGGCATCTCTGGCACCTGATAACATCCATGACAACTAAAATGATCACTGGGTGAGTTAACGCAGTTCTGATTAATGCCATGTGTTTTGATCTTTGTGTGAGTGATTGCATAAATTTATTTGAGCTTGCATAAAGCATATTCTGTGCCTTGTACTTAGTGTCTTACTTTCTGTCTGCCCCCTCAGCTCCATGGTGCCACTTCTTCAGCTGATCTCACGGGGTTCTCCCATGTCGTTTGAGGACTCGAACCGCATCATTCCCCTCTTCTATCTCTTCAGCTCTCTCTTCAGTCACTCGCTTATCTCTGTGCATGACAGCGAGTTTTTTGGGCATGAAATGGAAGGTAATTAAGTTATCCATTTATTTTTACTGGATTTGACAAAAACCCCTGTTCCTTATCAGTGCTGTAGCTTCTGTCTACTTTAAGAGCTCTGTTTGACAAATTGATACATTGTTTGGAGATTGCTGGGTATTTTAAATGTAGAGCCTGGAGCTGGTTATCATTTGGACACGTCAATCTATCATCTCCTGTTTATCTTCTTTGGTGTTCTTAGCAAAATAAAATATTGGCATTGATTGTTGCTTTCATCAGGCGCGTTCTGTCTTGCCGCCATGTAAATGTGAAAATCAATACCTGTAAAATACGATGAATACTTTTTCCCTCTCTACAGGTCAGACGCAGTCCTCCATGATGCCCTTCACACTGTCAGAGCTGGTGACGCTGTCTCGCTGTCTGCGAGATGCATGTCTGGGAATCATCAAGCTGGCCTACCCTGAGACCAAAACAGAGCACAGAGAGGAGTATATGGCTGCCTTTAGAAGTGTGGGTGTCAAGACAAACACTGTGGTACAGCAGCGTATCCAGGCTGAACAGAAACGCTGGGTACAGCTTTTCAAGGTAAGATGTGTAAAGGCTCTGATCTTTTTTAATCTCGCCTGACATGCAGTTACATTTTTTTTTAAAATATTTTTCTTCAGTCTGATCTTTATATGGACATTAAGTATTTGTTTCAACTTGTAAATATGGCCCCCAAACTTGGAAAATAAATAAAATTGACTGAAATATTAACAAGCAACACCAGACTGAGGCCATACAGGTGTCTCATATCCATATTTATTTATGGATATAGGCAATGTCACTGTGTATATGTTCACTTACTCTCACACTTCAGTTACACATGCACAGAGGGAGTCTGTATTAGATAATTTGTAAACTGATTTTAGAGTTTTGAGTCGTTAGATGTCTGAGGCACACACCTTATTTACTTGGTAATATTTTGCATTTTTCCATTACACACAATTCTCCAAATGTGCTTATAGCATTTGCAAAAAATGTCTGCTGACTATACCACACACAAAACATACCACAGTTTGACCTCAAAAACATCTCAACCTAACTCCTCAAGCCCCACGGTGTCCCATGAGAGGCTTGTCATTGTAACTTAAGGTACTTTCTAACCTGTTTAAACAGTAAACAGAACTTAAATGAAATTGTGTTCTTTAACCTGTATAGTGTAAATTGAATCTAGCACTGTGTTAAGAATCATGGTCTCAATGTTAGTAGTACACCTGTAGCATAAATCACAGGTCGCATCTTTTATTATTGTTATTGGTTGCACATTTGTCTGCATCAGTGCCTGTCAGTATTAGTGACCTTTGGATGGATTTCATCCTGGAATAAACATTACTAGTGCAAAGCGCTGACACATGAATGAGGAGAAACTGAAACCAAAATCTTGGCTGGGAGGATAAACCATAATATGTGGCACATTAACATTAGGCTTAATTGTTGTGTAGCTGGTCTGTGCAGTGAAGCAGGGTGACCTAATGCTTGCCTGTGCAAGAGGAAATCAAGCATGTATGCATGAACAGGCAAAAACAAAATGGAGCACTGCCACGGAGGTCATGCCTTGGTTATTTACCCAGAGGAAATGAGGCAGAAGACAGCATTAACTTCATTCTCCTCGGCTCTTTTCCTCATTCCACATCCCCTTTTCATTTCTCCTCTCTCCTCTCCTTCATTCTTTATCAAGGAAACGGCAATTAAGCGACTTTGTTCTTGGCTGTTAGTCTTTGACAGAAGGATTTAAAAGTGAACACTGGCGTTCTGTGAAAGGTGGCAAATACGCAAAGAGGACGTCTTTTTCATAAAAGATCTGCCCAAAGGCCTCTTGTCAGCTAAAACGACCCATTAAAGAAGTGGGAAGCAGGAGAAATGCATTTTCCAAATTGAACGGTGGGATTTACAGTCGGTTTAACGCTGCTGACCCCTAACACGCTAATGTTTGGTTCGTGTCATCAGCTGTCCCTCCCCATCTTTTATCACCTCCATTGTCGAGCTATCTATTTAATTGAAAGAAGTTAATTGAATGAAAATGATCAACTAAGCTTGTATTAATATTGCTAATGGAACTTTCTTCTTGGCCATGTTTGGAGAACGATGTCACGCCGGAGTTTGGGAAAGGCCCATTAAGGCTTGCACTTAACCCGATGGGCTAATTAAGGAATGCTTATTCATTCCCAGAGTCAGGGGGTAGGCCTCCTCCAAACCCATCGTCACGCACCTTTTACAGCATTTTGCACTTGCCATTATTGCGGACTCTCGTTGCCTCCTGGTGATTGGCCAAGATTGATTGTCGCGCTATGAAAATGACGTGCTTTAGAGAAGAAAATTTCGATTGAAATTATCTAGCTGGGGTATTATATGGAAATGGAGTGGCTGTAACTGTTATGGCAGACATAACAGCTCGCTTAATGAATTGTCAGGCATTGGCACACATGAGGTTATGAAGTGAGTGTCTGACAATGACTAGCAACATGGCAACAGGAGAACCTGTTGTGTTCTTTGGTCCCAGTCCTGGACTTTAATGGGAAAAGATGATATGTATCTTTGACTGTAACAGGTAGACTTTATTTATAAACACAAAAAACAATTTCTTAATGTAGGGTACATTTTCATTTATCATATCGCAGATCTGAATTTTATTTACGCAAGAACAGAAGGTAGGACAAAATGAAACTGACCACAAAGCAGATGCTCGTAGGTCGGCGGTCACCTGAAACGACACCGTGCATGTTACAAAGTGACATCATTGCATCAAAGTGAAATATTATTGTAACGGCGAGCTTTCTGCAGGCCAGGCGAGAGCCACGCTGCCACGTGCAGTGCTGTGAACCACTGCTGCTGTGTCTTTTGCATTCTCTGTCCGATGGCTGATGTCAGCAGACCTTGCCAGTAATTAACAGGGCTGGACATTGAGGCACGGCGCAGGTCGTTTTTCTTTTATACTCCCTATAAATGGTGCACTAATGGCTGGATTCTCAAATTGCTTTTTTTTTTCCCTTTGAGAGAAGGTACCTCATCCTGTTGAATAGCCTATACAGACAGAAAAATCCCTTTATCTGTCTTGTGTTCTCTACTCTGAAATGTACTTGAAATGCACATTTTCCAGTCTTAACAGTGAATTGGTTTTAGTGGGATACAATTGACAGACTCAGAGATGTTAATGCAATGTGTGCCTGTCTTTGTGTTTGATCTACTACCCAGGTCATCACTAACTTGGTGAAGATGGTGAAAGCTCGTGACATTAGACGGCCTTTCTGTCCAGCAGGTCACTGGCTCTCTGAGGAGGTCAACATCCGGGCTGATAAGGTACTGTCGCTGCTGTTTCGATTTTGCCTCTCAGTTCACTGTTGAATGAGATATTTTGTCATATTTTAGACTTGTGTAATGAAAGGCCTCTGATTAAAGAACCTGAGAAGCTGAAGCACATACAAAATATTTTCAGCAGTTATTTAAAAGAAGTTCAATCTCAAAATGAATTTCCTATGGGTGTATGTTCAGCAGTGTCAGAGTATGGTAGACCTATAATTAGACATACAAATAAATATCTAAACAAAAGCTGCCAGTTGAATTGACCAGTGTTTTGCGTCTCCAGGTCACACAGCTGTACGTCCCTTCTGCGAGACATGTGTGGAGAACGAGAAGGATGGGCCGCATAGGACCGCTTCAGTCAACACTTGATGGTAGTGTCATTTTGTCATCCTCCCTTAGCAGGATGGATCTATGAATAGTACAGTACTACTTTACAGTCAAACATTATCCCTTTGTTTTTGTGTTTATGAAAAAAATAGAGTGATTATACTTTTTTTTTTTTGCCTGTCGGACCCTAACAGTTATCCTCCCCTCTAAAAAAAACTAAGGGTCAGTTGTCTCTGTCTTAGATTAGTATATTGTGTTATTTCTCATCAGCCTGATCAACCAGACTTCTAGCCTGTTATTCCTAATGCTGTACTTAATGTACACCACAGAGCTGCTCCACTGGCAATGGATGGAAATTTAGAATCGTAATGCTTGTGTCAGCTTGATACATTGCCCAGAAAACCATCCCAATTGCTGTTCAAAGTCACCTTCTCTGTGTTTGCTTCTCATATTCTATGGAGCCATGGAATGATATTATATCCACTAAGAAAAACTAAAAGTCATCTTGCCAGTTTCTGTCTATAGTAGATGGAGGGAAGACTGTCCTCTGGTGTAGGACTAGGAAAACTTGTTGTTAATAGACCATAGGTCACTTTCTCTCAAGTGAAAAAATGCTTCTTAATGTAAAGATTACTTTCGCAGCCCCTAACTGGGACAACATAATACCTTCCCTGTTTTAACCGAGATCTATTACCACATTTTCTCTTCATTCACTCAATTAGGCACTCAGAACAAAACACACTGATGCAGGGAGGGCTACATCTGGCTCGCTTTAAGCAATCCTGGGTTTCTGTGAAGTATGGTGTGAAAGCAAGCTGATAACAATGTGTGTATGATCTACCTAATGCCACTCAGAGGCTGTATGGGATAAATTCAATTAGTGTGAAAGTACCTGATGAACTCAGCCACATCTGGTCCATGTGTTTGTCTGGCCTTTTCTCATTTCCTTAAATGGACAGGACCATGGCTGATGAATGAGCAACGTATTGACCACTCCGAGGCCATATTTCTCCTCAAAGATGGAAACCTGATGGGAAAATGCAGATCAGATTGACTAATTGAGCAGAATAATTGAGCTGCAGTGGAAGCAAGTGAGGAGGATGAAGAGCGGTTTAGCTATTGTGGCAATTTTTTGTGGGCTAAACAGCCTAAACCCTGAGTTAAATACAAAACAAACATCAGCTTAATGGATATAGCCCGCCAGGTAGACGGGTAGCTCACAGATGGGTTAATTAAAAGGGTGTAATTAAAATGGTGTAGGATGGAAAAGTCTTTAATAGCAGGCCTGTAAGCTGTGCCCTGTGTCTTAACTACAGAGTTAAGCACTGAGACTGTTATACATGGGGTGACTGAGTACTACATGGTCACATGGCTGACAGTCAAGTTCACTGTGAAGAAAACACGGTCTTCATGTCATTAATTTGTGAAATCTGAACTGCATTGATAGATGCCAGAGATGGGGACCAAAGATTGCCCAATCCATGTAAATAACAAAAACCTAAATACATGGACAGAAATCTTTCCAAATAATTAAAGTTATCGTGCTATAGCTTAAAAGTAGCTAAAATGATTATGCAATAAATGTCTGGATTTTAAAATTAGTCAGATACCAGGATTTTAAAATTAATGGGATGGTGCTAAAAAGAGGTCATGGAGGTATAAGTAGAAAGGTCAGTTATTTTGTGATGTAGAGTATATTGGTAAAATAACTGCAACATGAAGCATTTTAGTTGAAACCACAAGGAGAGGAGAATGACTTTTTGTTAAGAATAAAAAAAGCTAACCTGTTGTATACTGTGTTTTCTTGAAGTCGGCTCAGAGCCTCCACAGCTGTCTGTTTCCGAAGAGAGACATCTGGCCATCCTCACAGAGCTCCCTTTCGTGGTTCCCTTTGAGGAGCGAGTTAAGGTACTTCATTGCTGTCCCACTCACATCCACCGTTTATGTTTTTTTGATCAACCAACCTGCTCTTCTGTTGCAAAAAATCTTCCAAATATCAAATATAAAATGGCCAATTATAAAAAATAAAGAAACATTACTAAAACCTATGGTCAGAATTAAACATTTTATAACTGGAAGAATTTGTCACTGACCCTGTCACTTGGTTTACATCTGTCTTGTAGATCTTCCAGAGGTTAATCTATGCTGACAAACGGGACGTGCAGGGGGACGGGCCATTCCCTGATGGTATCAATGTTACCATCAGACGCAACTACATCTATGAAGATGCCTACGATAAACTCTCTCCAGAAAATGGTAAATAAATTGAAGAACGATTTTATCTCATTTATTTTGATGTGTTAAATGTGAAAGGCTTGTACACAATATCATGTAGTGCTCTAGTGGCTGTGTTATTTATTTTCAAGATGATGAGCACATCAGATGAAGAAGAAGCACGGTGTAGTAAATGTTGACACTGTTACTGAAACTCTTGTTATGGTCTATAAAATCTTATTGAGGATCAAGGTTCCAGTTAGCATTAAAGATGAAGGCCAGCTCTCTCTCCTTGTGCAAAGCACTGAATTTCGGTAAAGCATAATTGAGGTTCCGATTATTATAATGGATCACATAAAAGCAGAATCAATTATTTTAAGTCACCTCTTTTGTGTTTGAATTTGAAAGGCCACTTCAGTGGGGGCAATCTGATTAAAAAGAGTAGTATGAGACCTGGGCTGAAGACATGATCTATATCATTTATGTGTCTATAAGTTATAGCTGCCTTGATTTATCACTGTACATTAATTATTCTGAAAGATGACCTCTTAAAGAATTTGATTTGAATATTCTGAGGTCAAGAAAGTGCTTCCTTGCAAAAATATGTTTGTTGGGGGGAAAACAACACTTTACAATAGATACTGTAAGATTTAGGATTTATAATTTTATTTTTTACAACAATTTTCTTTGTTCAGGACTATTTGTTTGTTTAGAGGACAGTTCAAGAGTTTGCTTATTGATAATCTTTACATTTATGGTTCATTTAGTTCAGTGAATATAAAAAAAAAGCCCAAATGAATGAGTCGTTGAGGTATGTAATGGAGGAGAAGGTGGGATCTTGTGTGACTGAACGATAGAAGTTGAAATGAAGCAGGATAACATTAAAGCAGAGAGCAACACAAATTTCAGATGCTAAAATAAAATGGTGGAGGGAAATATAGTGCACAAAATAGTGCACATGGAATGATTTCAGACACAATCTAAGACTCTGATCCCAACTTCTGGGAAATCTACAGTAGCAAAGATAATTCCCTTCTTCTCTTGTTTTTTTTCCACTGCTTCTCTCTTCAGTCACTCGGTTGTTTCATCTCGTCTTATTTCATCTGGGCCAAGTACCGCAAAATAGACTTACAAAGTCGATGTCCCAGTAAAAAGATCAACCAATAAATTGTTAAAAATCAATTTCTCTTGATTTAAAAAAAAAAAAAAAAAAAAAAAATCTCTTTGGGAAGAATTTTGGACTTTTATTTTCAATGAAATGAAAAAATGTGTTGTAAAATGTATCTTTTCGATTTCTCAAGCCAAATCCCTGATCAGTGTTAGTTTCTTTAAAAAATAGATAAATATTTTGTGACTTCTAAATAATTCCTGTATTGTTTAAGTGAGTAGCTTTAAAGGTCAAGTACATCTGATTCATTGTAAAAATTACCTGAAAAATGTGCAGGCCTATTCAATTTGTGGTTGAAGATGGGTTTATCATACTATCAATCACAAACTTGGAATGTAACCATCAACTATTAGAAATGAACATCAGAGATCAACTTCATTGGACAAAGTCTTATTTATGATTTTCTTTTTTTTTTTTTTTCCTAAATTCTTGCTCTGTTTCTGTATTTTAGAACCAGACCTGAAGAAAAGGATTAGAGTCCACCTACTGAATGCTCACGGTCTAGACGAGGCTGGCATCGATGGTGGTGGCATCTTTCGGGAGTTCCTCAACGAACTGCTCAAATCGGGCTTTAATCCAAACCAGGGTTTCTTCAAGACGACCAATGAGGGCCTGCTCTACCCCAGCCCCGCTGCAGAGATGCTGGTCGGAGACTCCTTCACCAGACATTACTACTTCCTAGGCCGGATCCTTGGAAAGGTGGGCAATTAAAGAAATATCTAATAAAAATTATGGTGAGGTCAGATAGTTCAATGTCCTTGTCTAAACCTCAAAATCCTTTAGAAAAGGAGGAATGTCTGAAGATAGCAAACCAGTGAACAAAAAATACCCAGACGGCCTTGACTTGACCAATAAGTCAATTAAGATCAGTCACTTGTCAAGGCTGCCCTCGAGCTTCATGTAGATTTAGAGGTTGTTTTGGTGTTTGCTTTACAAACTGACAATGTTAAGAGAGATTACCATCATTTGTTTCTGAAAAAGATTTTAGGGTTGGGGTTAGAACTTGAACCTAGCACTCTCGCAAGCCTTCATTTTGTTAATCAGCCCTGTGTGTAATCTGTTGACGGCATTGTTTTTCTGTTCCTTCCTTCCTCTGGTAGCACTATTTATTAGAGCCTAATGTTTCTAAATCATCCTTAATGCATGTGGTAGTGATTGTTTATCAAGATGTCTTCCTCGTGGGTGGGCGATCATCTCAACCTGGAGAAGAATTACCTCATGACAAGCGGTCGCCTCTCAATTAGGGCTTCCATTAGCCGATGATTCCTACCTCTTGTTTGTGTAGTGATTGCATTTGGCTGGCATTAAATCAGTGGGCCCACACAGACAGGACATAAATAAGCGTTCAAAGCATGTGGTAATAGCATTTTGATCTGTTTTACAGTCAGGAACATCCAGGTCTCTTCTCTCTTGCTCAGCCCAAGATGGTCCAGTCCACTTATCAGGGCATCGTAACTCCTCCTCCTCCTCCTCCTCCTCCTCTTCCTCTTCCTCTTCCTCCTCCTCTTCTTCTTCTTCTCAGTATTCTATGCAAGTGAGAAATGATCAATCAGCAGCTACAAGCTCTCCACCCCCACTCCCTCAATATTGTGCTCTCCATAGCTAATGGTTCAGGCAATTAGGTGGGGGGAAATTAATTTGAATTTGACTTTCAATTAACCCTACCTTAAGTTCCCCTTTCTCCATAAAAATGGACGTTTGAGTGGCCATTTGAGAGGTGTATTGATATTTGTTTAGTGCCGTTATTGCCTGGATAAAAGGCAACCGTTTATATAGATTGGGATTGCATCACCGCTGCTGCAATGTGCACAGTGCACATTGCGGCTCAAAGGACACAGGAGATTAATATTGTTAATTAATGTCCGAGGCGTGCCATTGTTGTGGAGGTGATGTATTACAGGCAGGAGTGGCTTGTCTAGGGTACTCACTGAAATGGGATTGAACATCAGAATAGAGGCCGGTCGTCATCCTTCTTCCTCACTTGTCCACCCAGCTGGCAAGCAGAAAGATTTAAGCCACAAATGGGCAAACATGGAAACAGGTTACTTTGCTTTTGTAGTTCAAACCCTCCAGTTGAAAGACTAAAAACTTAATTTAATTGTGACGGGAGTGATGCTGATGTCATTTTGTCAGACTTGTCACTATGTAATATGACCTGTGGGAGGTTGTCTTTGTGCCTCATTTGTCTCTCATTAATACAAAACCTCCAACCTCATCAGCAGTGGCCTCTCCACTCCGTAAACTACGAGGGTGAAGAAAGTTTCATTCCCCATCCCCCCTTAGCACCACACTCCTCCTGCCCAGTCTCTCCTCACTGATCTCCAGAGACTGATGGATCCCTTTTAGAGGTGTGTGAGGTTGGCTCCTCTGATTGATAGAGATGCGTTTGAAAGGCATTATAATTTTATTGATTCTTAATGTTGTAAATTAAGGAATTTATTTGGCAGCTAACAGAATGCACCTGCAATGTTGTTGGCATTTATTCCACCTGATGGTGCCGCGATCTGCTTTAATTGCGTTGCCACTGCACTCACTTATATTAAAAGGCCCGGGCCATAATAATTAATTCATTCCAGCCCAAGTCATTTTGGCACAATTTCTGGCAATAAACACTCATAAATAAACTAAGTGGCATTGAAAAAATAAGGCTACAGGTTTTTCCCATATACTTACTGCTGCCTCTTCCCGGCACAAGTGTTATTGATAGGTTTCAAGGGGCCACGCGGCGCATATGGTCTGAAATGAGCTCAGGCCACGAGAGAAATACTAAGTGGATTATTTTGCATAAAAAATAGACAATGTTTGAAGTTGTGCAATTAACCTGTGTTTAGAAAATAGCTGTGATTTATGTATGCGTGTGTGTTTAAGATGCATGCATTATGGAAATCCTCTAGATTTATAATCCATTTAGCTGATGCGGTCAGGGTTTTTAGCGCTATCATTTATAAAGACCTGTATATTTTAATGCTTCCAACAGGCTCTTTTTCGGACTATTCCAGTACATTAGCTTTGGGTTTTATGAGTCACCTGCGCGCCTGTGGTTTTAATGGCATTTAAGGTCAAGGTGAGAATTGACATTTATAAAGTTTGAGGCGCCTGAAACAGAAGCCTGTATGTTTTAGATAGATTGTGTTCTGTATTTTGCTCTCAGTCACTCTGATGTGACCAGGTTTACTATCTTATCACTTGATTTTTTTTTTTTGATATAAGTGTAGTAGGTAAATTTAATGTTGTGTAATATATGTTGTAATCAGATTTTTGTATATGTACTTACTACTTGATGCAGGCTGCAGTCCATTTAGTAATCTGGGTTATCTAATCATCATGTTTTATTCAGTGACACCCAAGCAATAAACAATTGTGTTTAATGCTGAGAGAATTTCTCATTTATACTGATTGACTGATGTTTGTTGGTGAATTTACAAGAATGGACTGTGTTCCTTGTCCTGCTTTCGTTTTCCATTTAACATCCACATTTTCCCACAGGCGCTGTATGAGAACATGTTGGTGGAGTTGCCATTTGCCAGTTTCTTCCTATCCAAACTTCTGGGAACCAGTGCGGATGTGGACATCCACCACTTGGCCTCGCTGGATCCAGAGATGTACCGCAACCTTCTCTTCCTCAAGAGCTACGAGGGAGACGTGGAGGAGCTGGGCCTCAACTTTACTGTGGTCAACAATGATCTGGGAGAGGCTCAGGTGACTGGGGTTGGGGACAGGCTGGGATAGAGTGGCTTAATTGATTTACATCTCCTTTTTTCCATCTCTCCATCCTGGTCACAACCTCTCATTCAGGCATCTTTACTTCCTCCTGTTTGGTTCGTCTTTGTGGGTTTAATAATTCATTTCCTTCACGATGTACCACTTTTCAGCTCTGAGAGAGATAAAGCACGTTGCCACTGTCGCCCTAAGCTCTGCTGTAGTGCAAGGAACACAGCCGCTCTGTTGACCATTCCACCTGCCTTTCCTCCTGAAATTATCTCAGAACACGCCTGACAGAAGCAACTAGTTGCTCTTAAGCACGTCCCCTCAAAAAGCTCAAGGCTGCAGAGACGAGCCGCCGCCACCACACCGAGTCACCTGGATCCCAGACCTGCACTCTACCCAGAGCCCCTGTTTGCTCAGGGCCTTAACGCGTCTTATTAGCTCTTCTCAAACAACACCTGAAATGGTTGAGTTACAGTGTAGCCCTCCTGGTCGCAAATAAGGCATTGCAAACACGATAGGGAAAACAATTTGTGAAAGATTAGGCACACACCCGGGAGCAGTCTGCCCTGCATTTGCCCTCATGAGATAGCCAAAGTAAGCAAGATAACGACAGTAATTCTCTTACATTAGCACATAATCAGAATCTACTGTGAGGGGAAAAAAGGCTGAAAATGATTAGCTGTCAGTGCAGCCTCATGCAGTACACACCATTCAGGGGATGGACAAAATAAGAGGAACACCTAACTGTAGATTATAATACAATCTAATTTAGTATCGCTGCACTGAATTTCTTTGTGAAGCTTATCAATCAGTTTTAGTTGAGACTACGTCAGAGAGGTGCTGATTCATGTCTATTGCCATTTTTGATTCTAGTTTGTGTTGTTGTTAAGCAAATATCCTGTGACTAAGTGGTAGTCACTTGTGTGGATACCCTCCACTTCTCTCAAGAATTCTCACAGTGTTGCTGATCATTTTTTTCCCTCTTTGAAATCCTAAATAACAGTGATATTAGATTTATACCCTTTTGTATTGGGACTATAAATATAAATATCATAGCTGCTTCTATGTTGTATGCGTGTATACACACACGCACATATATATATATATATATATATAGACATAAATAAAAGTTGAAAAAGATGAAAATTATATTTTGTCCCACAGTAGCAGCTATGATGTCATCATACACTCGGCTTTATGAACAGAGATGAGCACATCTTATCAAGTGCTAACTGCTCTAAAGCTAATGAAAAGAGAACCTGGGGCCAAATTGTATTGGACCAGATGTACATTGGATGTCCTATATTTAGAAACACTGAAATGCACTTAAACAATCTCTTTCTCTCATACACACACACAAGCCCTACCTTTAATCAGAGTGCTGTTGGAAAATATTTAATTACCTTTCTGTGATTGAATTAAATCCACGTGGCACAATTAAAGCACTTACATTGTTTGTTGGTCATCTGGCTCTCAAGGCAGGCTCAGTGATATGCATAATGTAGTATGCAGTATGGCTACCTGATGATGATATCCCTCAACAACTGAGTGGAGAATGCATCATATTTAAGGGGAAAAACAACATTGAATATTTTAATTAAAACTCTGTTTGTGTGACTCTGTTGTCTGTTTGGTCCAGGTGGTTGAACTGAAGCCGGGAGGCAAAGACATTCCTGTGACCACAGCAAATCGAATAGCCTACATCCATTTGGTAGCTGACTACAGACTGAACAAGCAGATCAGACCTCACTGCCTGGCTTTCAGACAGGGCTTAGCCAATGTGGTCAACCTGGAGTGGCTGCGTATGTTTGACCAGCAGGAGATCCAGGTAATTTGCAGATGGCAAGCAAAACTGCACAAACATGGATTACTAGTTTTTAAACTTGTGTGTTAAAAATGTGTGTTCTTCTGCTTTTTATTAGGTGCTGATATCTGGGGCTCATGTACCGATTTGTCTTGATGACCTGAAAAAGTTCACAAACTACTCAGGTGGGAGCTGATTCATATTTTTATACTGCTGTTGTGTATGTTGCTATGTACAAGCATGTACAATGGCACTGCAGTAAAATAGGTATTGCCATGAAAACACATTCACATCAGCATCAAAATGTCTTGACAAAAGTAAAAGGTTAAATAATAGTGGGGCAAATAATATATTGTTTTCCATCATCATCTACTTTAGGCGGGTACTCGGCCGCTCACCCTGTCATCCAGATCTTCTGGGAGGTGGTCGAAGGCTTCACAGATGAAGAAAAGCGCAAGCTGCTGAAGTTTGTCACCAGCTGCTCCAGACCTCCACTGCTGGGCTTCAAGGTGAGGGTTTACCAGACTAAAACTTGGTCTCCATCTTTTTCTAATGTATATTCTTACCCTGCAGATTGTGCACCACCTGTAGCCTTCATTATCATCAAGTTTTCCAAGTCCAACAGAAGGGAGTGTTACCTCTTAATGGGATTGTAATGAAAATACCTAGAGTGATAACAGCCCTCAAAATGATCATTTTCAAATTAGGCGATGATAAGACCTGGCCAGCATGGCAAAGCCTTATCGCCACGTCCACTGTTGTTTTGTAGTTCATGACCTTCCCCTGTTGTAGAACTCCCTCTGCAGCTCTATATGTATGGGCTTGGTCAGAGATCCTGGCTGGACAAATAATGCCATTCAGAACTTGGTAGCAGGTTGAACATTTGAACTTTTGCCTTTTCTGTGACATGGAAGAAAGGAGCAATCTCCTGTTAAATGAGCATACAAGGAATCTATATCCACCTATTTCTAAACATTGTTTCAGCAGTGCTGAATCATTACTGCTCCTATTTCTGAAATGATTTCTTAATTGGAAACCATTTCACTTTCTTACTGACATGATTTGTGGGACACTTAAGTAGTTCAAGATAGTGGGGAAAAAAAGGAGAAAGTGTTGCTCGGGGCCATTAAAGAGTTTTTATGTGTCTTACTTGTCTAACCAGAAGCTGTAATCATCATATGATTGGTTTTAGTACTCTTTATGACTGCTATTAGTTAGGAAAACCTAAATGGCATTATACAGTAAAGCAAGGGAACAAAACTCTCCTTAAAATCTTTCGCAGTACTTCCTCAGGAGGTTTAAGAGTAGCCTTCCCTCCTCATTTAATCAATTTGACTTTGGCCAGTGTGGGGATGTTCTCCCTCCCACCCGTCATCTCTTCTTCAGGGCTGGAAAGGGCGGTAATTCGTGGGGGGAGCGGCCCCTGACCCGGCCCTCAGCCTGAGCCAGCTAAGCCTTAATTAGCTGTCGTGGAACGGCCCAGGATTCATTAGTGGAGAAATAGCTCTGTCAGGAGAAGCCATTTAAAATAGATGATGGAAACTCTCTTTTTTTTCCAAAATGATAGTCGCAGTAATGACACTTTCTCAATAAGCAACGATAGTTTAATACGGTAATTGTCAGAAAAATGGGGTCATTACAGCTAAGCCCCAGAAGAGCCATTTAATCGGGCGAGTATTGCCACTGAACCATACACGCTAACTTTAAATAGCAGGATGAAATCAGCGAGGTAGAGCCTATTCGTCGGTCGGGCTTGTGATGGAAACGGTCAGTGTCAGAGTCGGTGGATGAGGTGGCCTCATCACAAGAGGGCTTGATTTAAAAAAATGCCAGATAGACAACATGAAATGACCATTCTCTTAGCATCTCATCCAAGGGTCAAACTGTGGGCCGGTTTCCCACTCAGTACCTTTCAAGCACTAAGCTGATTTCCTAAATTTATACTTTCACTGTATTAGCTTAAGGCTTAATGTCTCTCTTTTAACATTTATCCCCTTGTGGAATTTGACATTTATTGCTTAATTGGGATTGCTTTGGACATTGTGATCATCACTGACATGAGTTAATTCATGTCTCCTTTTTCCCTCTGTCTTTATAAATGCCTCATGATGGCCAAATATCTCTTGGGTTTTAATCTGAAACTGGAGCTGCAATTTGTCATGTGCTTATTAACAATGCCTGTATGCACACAGGAGCTTTACCCAGCCTTCTGCATTCACAATGGTGGCAATGACTTGGACCGTCTGCCCACCGCCAGCACCTGCATGAACCTGCTCAAACTCCCGGAGTTCTGCGACCAGCACCTGATGAGGAACAAGCTGCTGTATGCCATTGAGTCCTCCGCTGGGTTCGAGCTGAGCTGAGGAGGGCGAAGGCTTCTCTGTCCCTGGATCCATGGACTCGATGCCACAGAATGGCTTGGGAGAAAAACGTTTAAGAGAGACAAAAAAAAAAAAAGGAAAACAAATGATGCACTGACTTGCCTGATTTATTGTGTGTGGATGTATGTGTGTGTGCCAAGGGTGAGAAGATGAAAGAAAAGAAAAAGGGTGCAAGGATGAAGTGGGGGTAGGAATCCTTTTTTATCCTTGTTGCTTTTAAGTAATTTAAATGTTTAATCACTTGTCAGAACACTTCAGAAGAACAGTGATGCAGTTGAATTTTGCAGGAAACCTTATGCGCTGAAAACAAGGAACGAGCAGCAGCAGTTGCTCTCTTGTGTAGTATAAAATGAATGGACAGTTATTTTTCACCAAAGATTAAGTGGCATCATATTAAAAAAAGGCAATATAACAACAGCGGGACAGACTGTAGGACTGTAAAGCCACCTTGTGGTGAGCCATGGGCTGTGGAGGCAGAGGAGCTTTTGTGTATATGCATCATGTATTTTCACATAAAGGTCATCAAAACTGCAGTTTTTGTGATTTCTCCAATTATTATTATTACTAGTAATAACTGTCATGTCCGATAACCATAACGTACATGCGCACACACCATCTGAAGTGTGGAAATGACACAAATATTGTTGGACTAAATTGGGGGAAAGTGTTGTATGATTATGGATTTGTGAATATGTACATGTTTACAACTACTCTTGTATTCATTTATTCAGTATTTGTACAGGTTTGTTTTTCTTTCCTTTGTGTGGTGAATGGACGGCTCATGTTTTCACACATGCTCGCTAAGGTGAACAATCTCCTTCCTGGTCAGCGCCTAAAAGTTTGCTCTTAGGGAGCAACTGCCGTGTCGTGTTGATAAGGCTTACAATGATCAGTGTACCAACAGGGTGAAAAATAGAGTGTATGGAAATTAATAAACCCACTTTTCTTTTTGCACTTTCTTTCTACAAGTCTCTTTTCTTGTTGCTTGTAATTTACAGTAATGACCAAGACATAAAACAGTGCTTTGTGGGAAAATCTTCTCCTGAGTTTTATGGCCTCTGACATATAATTAAAGAAACATCCAGTTAAGAAACACTGAGCAGAACTATTCTGGCCTTGAGATGCATTATCGGGCTGAGCACAAATTAAGATTGTGTGCGTTTGTCATAAATCTACCTGCCCTCTGACGCAGTACAGCTCAGTAAGATATCCATCCCTCTTTGGACGGAGTCCATCTCTCCATCCTGTCCTGCATGCTGAAACAGCCAACTTGCTGCCCCCTCTTCTCCACTCAGAGCCCGAACTCTGCATGTCTGCCGGGCCAGGGAGCTCAGAGTGGTAATTGGGTCTTAAAAAACGGACTTGTCATTGAAATGAGGGATTCATCTCAATTACTATGAGATTTATTTAAGACTATTACCTTATGATGGATTATAACTGACAAAGTTAATGCAGGATATTATGAATCATCCTCAGTGTGTAATATACTTTAGCTTGCTCAGAGGCCCTTTAAGGGCTAATTGAAGCTTTTAGCCTTGTTTATTTTGCTGCAGTGCAAGGAAACATCAAAAATCACTTGAGGGTGATTGGAGATTATAGCCTACTTTGCACAATATTACCCCAAAAGTGCTGTCAACAAGGAAGGCCTGCAAACGATGCATTAAACCAAATGAGTGTGAGTCCAATATGGAAGCATATCTGACGAGTTCATCATACCTGAATGAGTAGTTCAACAAACACCGAATCAGAATTACAGTCAAAGGTAATTTAGGTATTGCCTTGAAGGGAAAATCTTGCACTCCTCACAGCTCACCTTTTGTTATGACAGATTGCCATCTAGTGGTTTACAATTAGTAATGCATTTATGGGTCTGTACGTGTGTGCAGGACACTACATAGTAGCTCATGTAAAAACAGGCCCTGTGGCTCATCTGGTTGAGTGTGTAACATTAAGGCTTAGCTCTAACAGCAGCCTGGGTTGTGGTCTGACCCATGGCCCTTTGCTGTATGTCACCCCCTGTCTCTCTCTCACGCTGTGGCAAAAAATGCCCCAAAAATAACTTTAAACAAACCAAAAACAAACAGCCTCATGGTTCCTTGTTGAAGGAAAAATGTGAAGTTTGACTGCCTGGGCTCTACGATTATGGACCATCAAAGAAAAAGAAATGTCAGAATGTAGGTTTGTTAGCAGCACATTCAGACAGTATTATGTGGAACAGTGCTGCCTCAGGTCTCAGGCGTACTTCCTGCTTGTCTCAACATGAACAGGGATTGGCCAACCTTGTGTCTGGGGTTTAAAAACATACATGTAAGCAGTTTACATTGCCTACTCTATATTTAACTGCCAAGCCTTATTATTGTCTCAGTTTTATAGCCTACCTACCTTCCTAACAGTCTGCAGCCATAAGAATCAAAGAATGACATAAAAGTCTATGTGAATACATTTAGAGACTGCTATCGACTGTATGATATGTAATGACCCATACATGATATGTATTGCTATGATTCCTCTTGCTCAATGAGTCTAATTAGATACTGACCGGTCATAATGTCTATTATAATTAATAGCCATCTGTCATTTTCATTGGTTCCTTAGCTGGCAAGAGCTCCAGTCGGCTCTAACTGCAAGAACGACCTTCATTTTCCATTTAAAATCAATGCAAGTCTGTAATTTCAGGCCCAATTCCATTCAAAACTGCAATAACCTGCCCTGTTTCATTCTCTTTCTTTGGGTTATGATGAGTTCAGCCCACTGATTTTTTCCCCCCCATTGATCTTCTGTGTCTTGCCCAGTTTTGAGCTGTAACCTAAAAAATATGGAAGTGCATTCTTGCCAAGAAAGGTGAAAAAAACTTGTGAAAATAAAAAATGGCAGTGTGTTAAAACTTTGGCCTTCTTGGCTTACTTCATACAAAATTATAGGCCTAATAATTGAAATGTAGTCAAAACTACTAAGATAAAATACTGAATCACTTTGCTAGAGCTAGAGACAATTTCTCTTCTTTTTATATCTCTAATTCTGATCAAAATCTATCTGCTTGCATCACCACATGGGTGTTTTCACGTATTTTGACTTTCACTTATTTTTACTTTTTTATGATTCTAGGCCAGTGTACTGGAGTCAGTTTCACAAAAAACAGAGAAAAGACAATTTCTCTATTCCAAGGTCATATTTCCATAGTACCAAAAAAAGAGGAAAACCTAATTTGTGGTTTGCTAATGATCATATTGTGCAGTGAGACCCAGCCTGATGTGATATCTCTCTGATCTGCTGTTTTTATTAATGGTTTGTGGATGCCCTTTTTGTCTGCAGACATTTTGACTTGTCATGACAAGAATAGCACAGGTGTCACTTATAACATGAACAATGGCTTCTTTCTTTTGAGGTATCTCAGTAAGCCATGGCAGTGAGGCATGCACAACACCAGGACCCTGAATTGAATTCAGAGCCAATCAACCAATGTCAGTTTTATCGGACATTAGAAAGTTAGAAAGACATTTCACTCACTATGGCAACTTTAACTCTACCTGGCTTTTCCATGGTCACCTGTTTCCAACACCACACGACAGATGGCGCACAAAGACGTTTATCTGGTCTTGGCACCTCCTGCATGTTGTATGACAGGAGCGCATTGATTTGCCTAATTTCTCGACTATAGGAAAATATGCAGGACACACCTCGTGTCTGTAGCTATGCACAAAATACATATGAGCATCAGAGGTAGTCATCTGTCCTCAGGTTGCAGGGTCTGCTGGGTGACACCATAGATGTGTGGGCAGGTCAGTGAAACAGCGCTGCCACCGACACTCAAAGACATGATGCTTTCAGGTACCTCTCGTAAGAACCTCTTTCATGGAGTCTTCTATGTGATCCGAGTCCCAGATGTGAAAGGTGTTGATGGTGTTTATGATTTCAGCACAACCTTGAAATGAACCGGGGTGTAAATGATTTCCTTCAATACGTTATTATCAACCAGATCCACCCTGTTTTTTTAAGTGAAGGAAATCGTCACAAACTGGTCAGTAATGTCAAAAAAAAAAAAAAAAAAGGGAAAAAAAAGATGGATGCAGAGAAGTCAGAGTTTAGTATAAAGTTTAATATCTGCACTGAAACAGGGATAGCTCTGATTTAGGGCAACTACACTTCATCTTAGCAGCCAGGTGACCTAACACTGGCTTGACGTTTGCATTATATCAATGCTCATTTGTCATAGTAACCGAATCATCTCGCAAACAGAACAGAATACTCTGTTTAAACATAATACTATTAGTTCGGTTGCTATAATTTGTAATATTGATAATTCAGTTCCTTCAACTCCTTGAATTTCACGTTTACTGAGGCTAGGATTAGTAAGAGTGGTAGTAGTAGTAGTAGTTTTTTTTATAGACAGACGCTAAATATAAAGAAACAAGAATACGGGTTTAAATAATGAATAATATAATATGTCATTATTATTATTAAATTATCGTAGTTCTGGTTGTTTACCTTCATTTCATCGTAGGTGTTGTTTACACTAACATATAGACTGAATATCACCAGGTTTATCCACAGCTCACTGACTGGCGCTTGAGCTTTATTTTTTATTTTATTTTTATAAAAAAAAAAAAAAAAAAAAATAAATATATATAT
>CM076667.1:13707788-13848772 GCA_038496675.1 Rachycentron canadum
TGTGTGTATATATGTGTATATATATATATGTGTGTGTATATATATGTATGTATGTGTATATATATATATATATATATATATATATATATATATGTGTGTGTGTGTGTGTGTATATAAAACCTTGCGTACCCGAGTCTACCCTTGCTCTCTCTGATGTCCGACAGTCATTGAAAGCACCAGCAACACAGCGTGCTGGTCGATATCAGTGGCCGCGCCGCCAACGTCAACTGCAGTTAACGTACAGCTTCCGCGCTTAGGCGAAGACGAAGGGGGGGGGGTGGGACAAACGACCACAGAGAGACACCTGGGGCGGACGTTTCTTTCCAGCAGGTAAGAGCTCTACCTGAATCACATATTAATCCAGGTGCCGTGTGTGCGGCGCCACGACTTCGGTTTGCCCGAAGTGCGTTGACCGTGTTCAGCCGTCGCATAGCCAAGTTCTTGAGGTGATGCTGTGGTGTCGCTACCTGATGTCCCCCACCTTTACCGCCGGTATCATACTCGAAATGTTATCGCTACTTCACCGCAGATGTCGCTTTGAGCTGCGTCCGAGTTAGGTTTAAGGTTAGCCGTTTCTTATCTTTTCCCTGGCTGTGGCTATCTTTACCAAAATAACGACAAATTGGCCGCAGCTAGCGACAATGTTAGCTTCAAATCCCTTCAAATACTTTCCGGCTTGTGGCAACTATGAGAGCATTTGTCAAGCTTCTGGTGGGTAAAATGCATAGTCCACCATAATTGTTGTTATAGCTTTATGTTTCTGTCACTAGTCCAAACACAGATAGTAAAGGTCTGGCAACACGAGACTGTCAGACCAAAATCAAAGTTAAGACATCGCTATTTATTAGAGGTCTTTTCGCTAGTTATGTAACCTTATTGCTATTTTCTTAATATCCTCATGCTGTACGTTAATACATCTTTGAAACGTTAATTAGACTTTCTGGAAGTTTCTGTCAACCTGATCGGGCTGCTGTGTTTCCCCAAGTTACGAGCACTTGAGCTCTTTGATCGGCCTGTTGATGTTAGGTCTCAGGCAGTGCAGAAACATGACCTACGGAGAAGAAAACATTTTTTTTTTTTCTGCCCTCTCCTCAGGTTAGACGAGAGCTTGTTTTCATTAACTGTTGTCATTGGTTACAGCGGCCTGTAGGAGAGAGCGAGCACTTGAAGGATTACATTTAGCACTTGATAGTGTAATAAAATACATAAAAACCATGCTTCGTTTACAGCCTCATTAAAATAATAATAATAATAATTTCACTATATATTATGTTTCTAGAGAAAAGCAAATGTAAGATTTATGAGGCTGCAGTTGATCCATTAATCAATGTGTTTATTGATTGTGAGACAAAATTAATCGTCCACAATTTTGATTGTTACTGATCGTTTGTTAGCACTTTTTCACCTCTTATCAGACGAAACGATAAATGATCATAAAAGTAATCAACAGATTATATGCTGTTTGTTGCACCTGACGATTGGGGCAAAAGTTTGCAGTTTACTTTTACCTCAGGAAATGCATTTTATAGCAATTGCTAAATTCCGTTTCAATGTACCATAGTCCTGTCTGCATGAGGTCTGAGTAACTCTGAGTAACATTACAGTGCTAACAAGATTGTCTAATGAGAGAGTTTAAACAACTTGATGGATCCTTTGTTTGTTTCGAAATCCCTGTAGTTTCGAATGTACAAGATGTCTTTGTTCTTTTGTCTTATCAGAGCAATGACATTAGCAATTCATAATAAAACTTAATTGTTTTATTTACTGAGCTCTAACCCACTCCTTCATGTATAGATTACAATATGGAATCTGCAGACTTTTAGTTTCCATTTGTGGATTGATGATTTACAGTAAATCTTGTTCTGATTATAACCATTAAGTCATCAAATCCCTTTAATATAGGTTGAATATGTGCAGACAGCTGAGACAGTTTTTTTTTTTTTTTTTTTTTAAAAGAATCAGATCAGTTTGGGATCAAATGTTCCCCAGGATTTTATATCTTTTATATCCTATTTTATATACCCTATATTTAATTTTGTGATTGGTTTCCCTGACCAAGAAGAAAATGGTTACTGCTGTTTACAATAAATGAAACATTCTTTGGATTATGGCCTCTTAGAATATGTTTCCACTAATAGCAAGTGGAGAGAAAACTCCTCTCCCAGCTCTGTAGTGATAAAAGCACAAGCACTTTACTTGTTGCTATGAATCATTTCAGGTAAGGCACATGCTTATTATCTGTGTCTCTGCTCTGTCAGCTGTGATTTAGTGTTTGGTGTTGGTTTCCAGTTGCTGAGAGCCTGTTTTGTCCGGTGCTCTTGTCTTGTTAATGTCAGATGTGTCGTTGTGTTTGAATGTTCTTTGACACTGACAGATCTACTCCAGCTTCGTTTTTTGATTGCAGTCACAGTGGGGGCGACTGTCTACTCACTTCTCAGTTTATAAGAGGATAAGGCAGGTAATTATTCTAAAAAGTAAAGTCCGTAGGGGAAAATTGGGCCTTAAACAACAGGGATCTAATTTGCAATCACCATTTGCTATTTGGAAGCACCTTGCTGTCAAAGACAGAAACGGCAATACTGAAGTCTAATCAGAGATTTTAATCAACAGATAAAACCTAGAGCTGCTCTCCAGGTAATTAACTTGGGAGTTGTGTGCAGACAGACATTGTTAGAGCTTTTACAGGACAGATGTATCTTTATGAGCCTAAGATATGAGCACAACATCAGTTACAGTAAGCATGCAGTTTCGACAAGCGTTGATGTTAGGGAAATTCCAGTCACACTGTAGACCTCCAGTTGTGATTTGTGTCCAATTACACTAAGGTTACAGTGTCTGATCTAATTTCCATTTTTATTATCTATTTTCTCTTTAGTAATATTGCAACTCGGTGCATGCTTAATCCACAATAGTCCCACATCAAGATTAGCTCTTTAGATGTGTTGCAGCTGCATAATACCCCTTCATTATGAAAACTAACATGCATCACATCTCTACTTAGATGAGATAATGTTTGTTTTCATAGTGATGGTATGGCTCCATTCGGCAGTTTCAAGTCTTCTCCCATACAACACGGTGTTCACATTTTAAATTATGGTCCCACAATCAGTGTATGCATTAGGGTGGGGCTACTGTGTGATTAACAGACTGTGCTAGAAATGGCGAACTGCCCGAGAAAGTACAGATCAGGTCAGATCCGCCCCTCGCTCCTCCTCAGCTCCACCTTCTCATCCAAATATTAGGGGTGTGAAGATATGACATTTGGTTCATCAAAGATACGAAACATACGATTCAATGACCTGAGCGACTTTAATGAATTGAAATCGATATAATAACTTTTTTTGCCAAAAAATTCAACCAGTGTGACAGTGAAATAAACACCTGGATACTGGACAGTGCAGCTGAGGATTCCTTTTTCTTGTAATGGATAAATTAATTATAGATATAAACAAGTAAACACTGATTAATGGCAAATAGATTAAAAAACCAACATGGTGACGGCCAACTTGATTCTTCAAAACGAATTCACAAACCAATGGGTGAAGTCGCAGTGGGTTTCCACTTGTTTATCACAAATATATAAGTATTGGTATAGTTAGTTATATCCTGTATGCGAATAGAAAGATAAATGTCTGTCTTTAAGTATTTCTGATAGTTCTTTATTCATTTTTAATTTATACCTATTATTGATATGTTTATTGAATAACTAAAATATACTGCCTCAGGACTCTTATCTGTATGATGTGTTTTCACACTCACACTTGTTTTAACCTGTTCTTCAAGTCTGGACTCAGTAGTAATATCCAAATAAATTAGTAAGCCTTACATTTTTGCGTTCCTGTTTCCTGTGATTCACTAGTGCAAGAATTTGAGTTTTAGACTCATTTAAGTACTGTTACACAATATTGCCCCTTCAAGAGAAATCCCATTTGGCACACTGCTGCAGCACAGCTGAAAAAACATTGGACAGATGTTTTTGTAATCTCCCACTGCTCAATTTATCTGAAAGTATTCGCTCTAAAATCTTGTATAGATTCAAGTCTTCAAGAAAAATCTGAGCACAGAGATCAGACATTTGCTGTTGATTTCTGTTAAATAGTTGCAGCTCTAAAATCAGGCCCCTGAACCCATACCTTTATGATCACTCACAACTTTCCCTTTGGTAGCCACCTTTTAAAATTTCTGAGTAAACCCTTCTTCGCTTAGCCATTGATTTTGGAGTTGAATCTTGTTGCTCCTGAGAAATCCATCATTTCGAAGCTGAGGGAGATGGGAGATGTGGTCTCTACAAAAAAATGCTGTCCTGAGGTATCCTTAAAGTTGGTCATGCTCAATAGACCTGTCGGAGGGTTAGATGTTTGGGTTAAGATCCTTGTCAAAACTCAAAACCTCTGCAGCTCAGCTCCTGTAAAACATGGGCGAAGCAGCTCATCACAGAGGTCTTCACCTCATCACTTACTGGAGAATAAGGCCATCTGGCCTGTAGAGAGGTTTCATTTTGTCTGCTTATTACGTGCATTCGCATTCATTGGATGTGAGCTTGTGTCCATATGTCAGGGTCAGACTCAAGATCAACCAGTAAATTTAGAGAATTGCTTTGTGAATCAGCTCTGATCGCAACACAAAGGTCTGATGCCCTGGCCTCATTCTGCTCCTAAGTGGTTTTCAGTTTCACGATTCCATGACATTTATTACCAAGACATACATACAATATATATGTAATAAATATAGATGTATAGATGTTCCCGCAGTTAATATGCAAAAAAATGTATCAAGTCATTTAGCTATAGACTGGTCAGGGATTGAACACAAATCGAAATAATACTAAACTGGGCAAACACTGTTATTCTTAAGATGGGCTCTATCTATGTCTTTGTTAACTTTATTTAATAACAGCTATTCAATTGATTTCTACCATTGCTAATTTCAGGAGAAATGGAAAAATGGAAAAAGGACTGCTTCCTTTTGTGAGCATACAAAAACTATGGCCGTCACCCCTGGTTCACTGACGCACTGTGCGATTGACTGACCCACATCTGTTTCTCACTCTGTGGCATGGTTCTCGCTGAGCAGAGCAGGAATCCATCAGATTTGGATTAGCTGTGCTGTGTAATGCTACCTTAAGGCATAAATCTGCACATGCATGCATGGATACATACACAGACACACTGTACAGAACCAGGCGTAACCACATTTCCAGCAGGCACTAGTGTCCATTAAATCTCAACTGCTGAAGGGAACTGGTGACGGGTGAGTGGATCACAAATGGCTGAAGTGAGGGGGATAAAGGACGATACATTTCATATGATGAGTCAGGATATTAGGCTGGTTTTTAGAAAAACCCTGCGGAAAATGGATCATATATCTTTATATTTAGTTTGTGGTTTATATGAGGATATATGGAGGGAGAGAGAGAGAGAGAGATAGGGGCAACAATTATGCTAAAAATATTTCAAATCAGTAAAATGGGGAATTTAACACAAAAAAGAGGGAGTGGATAATGAAACCTGTGCCATGTCCCAACTAGGAGTCATTCACTGGCACTGCAGAGTGCCAAATACCCCCAACCCCCACATGCTCAGAACACACACAAACACAATCTAACTGCAAAGGCCACAGGTTATAAATAGCAAACAAACAGGACGCAGTGGACTCCCAGTGTAAGTAGTCCTCACTGGTTTGTTTATGATTTTTCTTGTGATAGTGAAGATATCCCTTGATAATTAATGCTCAGTTCTGGGTTGCTTTGGCATTTTCTACATTGTTTTACTTGGCTTGTGTAGTTTGATGTATGATTTTTGTCTGTTTAAGATAGACAAACACTTAGAGAAAGGTATTTGATTATTTTAGGTCAATGTGTGGAAGGGAATCCAGAACCTATTAACTTCTAACAGTACACCAACTAGGTGTGATTTATCAGATTTGGTCTAAACAGAGAATCTGTGTGGGTTTATCTCCTAACCCTATCCCACATTCTGTCATAGAGGTACAGATTTTATAGCTTGAAAAACAAAACACTTTAATATTCCTACATTTAAAAAAAAATACAAAATTACAGTAATGACACAATGTTATTTCAAATAGATGGAAATAGAAAGCAGACTTCTCATTTTTAGCTGGTAAATGTGGAATTTGTTGGCTTAAATGATGTGGCATATCTGATGGGGAGTGGTTTGGTCATGCCTCATTAAAAATGCTTTTTCTGGCAGACTTTTTCATGTCTCCAAGCTGACTGGTTTTAGAACAACAAGCATGTAAAAAAGTCATAAATCTATATATGGTACTGTGAGGATGTAAACCTCTCTAAATCCAGTAATGCTTTTAGTTGTTTAATATATCTTATATATCTTCCATCAAGACACAATATGTTGGCATCTGTTTTTATTATATACTAATCCAGTTAGGTAACTTTGGTAATAATATGTTGGTGAAGGTTCTTCTCTGTGTGCTGTAGTATTGGAATTATCTGGGGCTAAAACCTGACTACTTGAATATCTTCTGACATTTTTTTCATCAGACCTGTTCTGTCTTGTTTTTGAGTGTCTGCGCTTCATAACTTCAGCATTAGATCATTTAAAAAGTCTTCATGGTCTTTATAGCTAAAATTCAAAAGCATAAGATGATTCACAATTTCTTTCAGCCTCAGGGTGAGGGATGATCACCCACTTATTATGTAATTTTGCTTGGCTTGTATTAGCTTAGTTGTCCTCCCCCTCGCATCTCTATTTCAGTTCAGTTGATTACATTGTTGAGTATTGCCACCCTATTTAATGCCATTGCCCTCTTCTTCCCCTTTACAAATTTAGCCCTCTGGTGTGGAAGGGAGATATCATCCCCTTTACACATGGTTACACTCAGTGGAAGTTTGTTGGGCTTTATCTCTCCGGGCAAACATGTCTTAACAGAACCTAACTTTCTTTCTACAGTGGCAACTTAAAGGACCCTCACACGAGACAGCACCAACACAGACAGAGCCATGGTGGAATACTACCAGATATTAGGAGTCCAGAAAAATGCAACGCAAGAGGACATCAAAAAAGCGTAAGTACTCCTGAGAGATTTCTGCCCCAGTTTCCCCCGGTGTTGTTGAATGTTGGTGTAATAGGTTAATTATGTCCACCTTTGGCTGTACAAACTGATACAAGCAGAAAGAGAGCAGAGAGACTGCAATGCAGAAAGTTTCCACTCTTCTTCCTGTAACCTTGCTGCTGTCAAATACCTTCCCTCTATGCTCACCCAGCGCTCACAGACGAACCACTAAACAAGCCAATTTCAGTTAATTACATTTCCTCACAGGTTTCTTACTTTTTTTGATAAGAGAAGAGCTTTTCATGAATTAAAGTCTCTATATAAAGGGACAGCAGTGTCTGTTTGTAATTAGACATGTGCTCCTGAGGACATTAAAAGCTATTTTGGGTAATGCAGAAAATCAGTTAGTAAAGTAAAAGCATGTGATAGAGGTGAAAACCAGTCATTATTGATGATTTAATCAACCAATGTCAGGGTATCCAATTTTCTAAGAATCCAGCATAGAAAGAAGAAAGGTGGCAAATGCTAAGCGTCTGCTATCTCAATGTACTCAGTTGCTTGCTGCCAAAGTCAAATGTTATCTAGACTATCATCAATCAATAAGTCTTGTCTCCCCAGCTCTCCCCTCTTGATTGAATTATTAGCCATGTTATCAGTGTAGCCCTATGGATAGTAAGTATGCCCGTGTGTTGGTCACTCCACCACATTTGTGCTGAAAGAAACACAGCCACAATTACTGAATAAATTAGACAAATATTCATGTTCCTGCCAGCATGAATTGTAATAACTTTGGTGATACCTTAACCTTTCATCTAACACCATCATCACTTCAAAATTAGAATTTGTCCATGAATTTTAAACTCCCATCAGTCTCAAGTTTACCTGTGTTTAGTATTCATTAGCAAGCATCCAAACCTTACTAAATTAAGATGCTGAACATTAGAGCCTGACCGATAAATCTGCCAGCTACACTGGCTGAGCCGATATTAGCTCATAGAAGCATATATTTATTCACACGTATGTCATCTTATAAATGTCAAGAAATTGAAATACAGAAAAGAGTAGTAAACTACTGTAAAATGTCCTTTGTCATGGATTGCTTTTTCTTGTTTTCTCAAACATAATTATTGATGTTACTCTCAAAAATCTTCTATTAGTCATAAGCATGTGAGCCCGTTAGTGTGCTGATGTTGGTGTTTAACTTAAAGCTGGGCTTGCCTTCACTCTCAAATACAGGTTCAGACCACAAAGACCCAAAAAACTGATATGTTACATGATTATCTACTATGCTACATTGCTCAACTTAGTCCCAGCAGTTGACGATTGACCAGGCTGTAGACAGCCAGATAATGTCACAGATTACAACAAAGACATCAACTACAAAGACTATTCACCGACAATCCATAACAGACTCAATCCCTGGATTGTGTAGCCTTTTTTACTAGCGGACTTTCAGGCCCTAGTCTCCACAGAATCTGTGTGTCTGCTGCCTGTGCTGCTGCTGGGCTTAGAAACAAACAGCTGATGCAGCGTAAGCTGCCGTGCAAGGCCCACATTGCACGTCAATAGAGTTCAGACTGTCTTTGTTATTTCTGCTTGGGTGGGGAGAAGAACTGTGTTTGTATGTGTAGAGCAGTGGTGACTGTCCATGTGTTTGCTGTAGTCATGCTTGCCACACTAAAAAAAACCCTGCATGTACAGATCTGTTTCTGATGGGGGGGGGTATTTAGTATACATTCAGACTCTTTAAGACCTAACTGTTTGTCCTTGTCTATACAGCATACATTGTGAGCTTGTCTCAATTCTTTATTTCTGCTTGTATTGATACTATGTTGTATCTCCAGTTACAGAAAATTGGCATTGAAGTGGCATCCAGACAAGAACCCAGACAACAAGGAGGAAGCAGAGAAAAAGTTCAAAGAGCTGTCAGAAGCATATGAAGTGCTCTCAGATGGTAAGACCTTTCTGCAAATAGAGGAATAATGTCATGCTGAACACTGCATGTATTAATGTGACAAGTCATTATTTTAAGTGCTGTATTTAAAAAAAAAAAAAAACATCTTGTCTTTGGCAACTTAAATATGGAAGCTGACTTTTGTCTGTTGTCATTTCTTGCACTTCTATTATATAAATACAAGGGCAAAGATTTTAAGAAATTGATTTCATCTGAGGATTATTTTTCTGATGAAAAGGTTTGTGAAAAAATGCTCATCTCTAGTTTCCAGAGCCACGATTCACATCTTGGTTATTTTGTCCAAATATCAGTTTAAAGACCCAACATCGTCACATCACACGTGTTCTGTCACTAAAGAGAAAAATTATTTAAACCATGCAACGGGATGAAATAAACCGGACGTTGTGTAGTTCAAGTTACTTTATGAATGTGACTGACGTGAAGTGAGGTGACAACGTTTTTTAGTGGAATGTTTGAATACAATTTTTAGCATATTTAACTTGATTTTTTAACATATTTTTTTGATTTCATTGATTTTCATTTATTTATTTTTTAACTTTATTTCCTGCACTACCTACTATATTTTGTCAGTGAAAATAATACTTAAAAGGGTCTGTAAAAGTGATCTTAATACTTTATTTGCAGGGTCAGGAAACCTTGTGAGGTTTATAATCCAACTGTGCAGGAACTGGTCAGATTTATGTATCTGTCAATTTTATCTGAAGTCCTTCTATTTCCATCACAGAAAACAAGAGGAATATTTATGACCGATACGGCAAAGAAGGCCTCTCAGGAGGAGGTGGAGGAGGAGGTAAGGAGATGACTTTCAAAATAACATAATCTTTATGTGTGTGCCAATGATTGATAAAATTTCAGTAGTGAATGCCAATAAGGAGACAGCAAAATATGACAAGAACTAAAAATAAGATGTGATTTTTAAGTCTATTTTTGTAGTGGCAGGTTCATACATTGTTCTGAAAGTAAGTTAGACACCAATAGTAATCAGAAAAAGTTCAAACTGTTAAACCAACTCTTTCCCTATCTCTTAAAAGGCAGAAGGAGGGTATTTCATATAGGTTCTATATTTAAGGCCAAGGTTAGGCAATGGGTGTTTTTTATGACCTGTAATGATAACAGTGTGATAGCAGTAATCCATACTGTATTGATCTTTATTGTTGTTTTATAGGAGGCCATTATGATCACTTCGGTGGCGGCAGCTTCACATTCCGTAATCCTGAAGACGTTTTCAGGGAATTCTTTGGTGGCAGAGATCCATTTGCAGAATTGTTTGGTAAGTCCAATTCATTTCTGGTGAGGTGGTGATGGGATATCTGGTTTTCCCAGAGCAGGAAGAGAGGGATTGAATAGTGTTATAAGAGTGGGGCGATGGCTATAATTAACTTGATAATTTTATCTGGTCAAAAATATATATGGATGGCCTGGAAATGCCCAAGAGAAACAGAGAGGAGGAGTACATCCTGTAGGTCTCAGTTTTATGTATGTAATACATTGGTATTTTAATTTCCTGATTAGTTTGTCTGTTAGCTAGAAGCTAGCAGTTCCTGCTGTGTAGAAATATGGAAGATGGAGTATTAGTACTCAGGAAACCTTCTGCAAAGCCTGGTGCTAATCCCCTGCAGTGCTGTAATGTGCATTTGCAATACACTAAGCACTGTTCACCTCAGGGGGTCAACTGCTACTAAATGTCACACGTTGGTATCTCTGCTGGATGTCAACTTCAACTTCATTATGAATTCTTCATCTATTAACCGGTATTCATGCTTTTCATTTATTCCATCTTTTTAAAAATGCTCTTAATTCATATTATCTTTACAGTCAGTTTAGAAGTGGCTGCATAATTACAGACTTTTCAGTCACTGACAGGTACACCACCTGATGTGTAGATCCATTATATGAAAAGAGAAAGTAGAACAACAATAATAATAGTTTACTGGACCTAAGTTACTTGTAGTTCAAGTGCATATTGATTCAACCTTCCATCCACAATTTTCTCATAAAGAGATGTTAGGCTGAATTTACCTTGTCATTTCTATTTCTCTCTGCATCTTCCCCAAATACCCAAAATTATGGTAGCTTTTTGGTTTAATATAACCCTTGATTAGATTTGTCTGAGAGAACTCTTGTGCTGCTGCCAAATGTATCACACTATTGCTTTCTCATTTAGTGGCATTGTCTTGTAGTGCTGCACAGCTGATTGACTCAGAAGTGTCAATAGTTGCATTAGGTACGCTGTAGTAATAGGAGTTTTAGCGCCTGTCCTGGGTTGTCTGGGCTCAGCAGAAGGCTGATTGGAAGGCATGTGTAGTTCACCCTGTGTAGCTCTAAATATGGAGTTCAGACGCAGGCAGAGGATGAATTTGAGCGTCTACATCACTCAACTGGAATGCTTTCAAAAATAGCTTCCGTATTAAAACAAAAGCAGATGTAATAGTGCCGTGTGTGTGTGTGTGTGTGTGTGTGTGTGTGTGTGTGTGTGTGTGTGTGTGTGTGTGTGTGTGTGTGTGTGTGTCTGTGAGTGTGTGTGTCTGTGAGTGTGTGTGTCTGTGAGTGTGTGTGTCTGTGAGTGTGTGACAGCACATGTAAAACATGATACAATACAAGCTCACAATCAGGCCGGAAAATAAAGACTTTCCACAATATATTAAAGTATTAAACATGCATCTTTTCTATGAGATTGTTTTTATAAACTACCCATATGACACTGACATGAATTACTAATGTATTTACATGGACAAGATAAAGTGGAGGAGCACAGCTGTTGCTGTTTACTCTTTTCAGTAAACATGGACCGTTTAAAAAAAGCCTAAACCATAAAGCTGTCTACACAGTCGCACAGAAGAGTAAAGTTCAAGTTCTATTTTGACTGGGGACAACCTTTATCATGCCTGATTGGAAGGCAACATGACTGTGTCCATCTAACCAAGTTTATTTCAGTTGGATATTAAGTGTGTTTCCTTAAAGAGGTATTTTGGTTTCCTTCACTTTCCTTACGATGGCAGACACATAGAAACAGAGAGGGAGTTCAGATATGTTGTTACAATTCCATCCATCGTTCAGTCCTGACTGCCCAGCAGCAGCTGGTCCTGCAGATCAGTCACTCACCCACCTAGAGCATCCAGCAGACTGGGGGCTGGGGGGTTTTGGTGGGTGTGTTGTTGAGACAAATACAGATTCACAAGATGACGAGGGCCTAGTTGTCTGCCAAGAACAGCACACACTCATTCTAAAATGAATATGTGTAGATACAGACAAGCAGCAGATATCAGCAGACTCCCTTCTACACACTTATTGTAGATATTCTGCAGAAATGTGACATAATATCTCCACTATATCTCCCTGGGCTCAGCTTTTGTGCATTATGATGTACAGGTACATTCTGAAAACCCAGACAGTGTCATTTTTGTGAATCCTGTGCTTTTATGCCCTGTGCAGTGCTTCACAGGTGTGGCACATTCACTTTACTCTGAGCTTTGTGCCTTTGTTTACACTGAACATGTCCACAAGAATGAAAGCAGAATTCAAATGTTTAAACAGCATTTCTCAGTGCTTTCATTCCTCTCCCTCTCCCTCTTCCTCTGATGTCTGCTGTCTTACTGACAGCTTTGTAAGAGCTCAGCTGTCTCCTCTAATGTGCTCTTCTAGGTAAATGGACAGTAATACAGTTACAACAGTGGTCAGGGGATACTTTTATTTTAAGCTTTCTGTCAGAGAGAACAAGCACAGCTTTCTTGTTGCCTTGGTACATTCAAGGTTGAAGAGTCTTCTTTCAGCAAATGGTGCCAGTGATCCAGTCTTATCCTGCAGGGGTGACCCAGATTGGCAGCGCACAATTAGTAGCATGTCCACAGGGCTTTAGGATGAGAATTAGTGGTCGGCACTTTGACGGTTTAGGGTCAAGATTGTTCCTTAAATTACAAACTGATGCTCTTACATCCACCGCAGCTTTTTTTATGTTAAGTACAGAAATCTTGTGTGAGCATGTTTCAGTGTCTTTCAGCTCATTTTTTGTTTTCTGACCCACAACCTTAATGTTTCGGTTCATTCTCAACCTAAGCCTTGTTTTGATCACAGCAATGCAGCTATTTCCAGCAAACAGCTCTAAAATCTACCCACTGTACACTACCCACTCAGCAGCAGACAGAGCTTGCAACTAGCTGGGCAACTCAGTGGAGCATGCAGCAGCTAAAGATATAACAGACATTTCCCTGAGGAGTTGGTTGAGGCTAAAAATGGCTAAAAGGAAGCTAAAACAAAAGAATATTAGAATAAAATGTATCAACTGATCAGACATCGATGCTAGTGTTGCGCCACATCTTCTGGGTGTGTAAATAGGCTGTTTCCTAACAAGTTCACCATAGCAACTCAAAAGTGAAAATACTAATTATTATTCTTATATTTTAAGGCTTGTTTTTGCTGCAGCCAAGTGGACATTTTTTTAAATATGGGTTTAAAAAGAAGAAATGGATAACTTTGAATGTCTAATTCACAAATCACCAATTCATGCTCTGCGGTTCCCTTCACAGCTGACGACCCTTTTGATGATTTCTTCGGAGGTGGTCGCAGTCGCCAGAGGGGTGCAAGCAGGAACCGAATGGGTGGCTCGCTCTTCGGTTTTGGGAGCTTCCCAGCATTCGGCTCTGGTTTCTCAGGGTTCGATTCAGGTACGTATATTCCAACAAATATCTTCACACTCAGAAGAGCCGGATTTTTGAAGGGTTTTAAACAACTTTTCTGCTTTTATACAGGTTTTAGCTCATTTGGGGACATGGGTGTAGGAGGTATCACCTCTTTCTCTTCTTCATCTTTTGGCGGTGGTGGAGGAGGAATGGGCAATTTCAGATCTGTGTCAACCTCCACCAAGTTCATCAACGGCAGAAAAATTACTACAAAACGGTACCTAAATTTCTAACTCGCCAGCTTTTTACAAGCCCTTTGTATTAGCATCACTCCTCGCTCTCTAAAAAACTTTTTTCTGCCCCCCCCCACCCCTTTTTGTTACAGGATTGTAGAGAATGGCCAAGAGCGAGTGGAAGTGGAGGAGGATGGTCAGTTAAAATCTCTAACAGTTAATGGTAAGGAGCAGCTCCTAAGACTGGATAACAAGTAATTATCTCGCCACAAGATTTGATCATCATACAGTTTTCACACCTGGAAAAATAATCGCCCAGTGACAATTTTTGTTACCAGTGGTTGGTCTCTCTTCTCTCTGTCCTCCTGCTTCTCATTCCCAAAGAACAGTTTTCTCATTTTAGCTTAGCTGAAAGGGAGGCAAGAGAGATGTATTTGTATATTTGTATTTATGTCATTATTATGGGGGGACCATCTTGCTGGGTTTTGTGTTTTTGTTTACTAAAATAATCGAATTGGACTTCTCCTTCTACCATAAGCACAAAGCTGGGTATGTTCTATTATATATTTATATATATACTTTTTTTCCTTTGAGGTGAATATTGTCTTTCTTGTTGTAGCAGGAAAACAAGATGTTGTATCTTTGGACTTTCGCATGTCATTTTTGCTCTCTTCATTTGACCAATTTAACAAGTGAATGACAAAAGCTTAACCACTTGGCCCTAATGTCTTTAACTTGAACTTCACCTTGCTAACCTGTTAGCTATTACCATGTTCATGCATGTGTAATATGAATGACATTGATTATTGATAAATTAATTATAAGAATGTTCATTTTTCTTACTTTTACATTTGTTTGTGTATTTGACAATACCAGTTTGTTTGTTTTTGCATGATTGCTGATTCCAGGAGGCTGCTTTGTAGTTTCACTGTAACTTTGACAGCAAACCACGAACCACACAACACCTTACACTGTTACTGGAAAGACAGGGGACTTTTCATTCTTTGTACAAACAAAAGGAAAACCAAAATAAAGAGTTCAGATTTGGTCAATAAAGTTGAGTTTGACGTTGTGGAAATGCTGCTGCAGTCACCTGGTGTGTGTGTGGTGTTTCCTTTTGCTTGAGTGGCTTCTTATTTTCTCACTCTTCCAGGAAGTATGAGGTGTGTGCTTGTGCCTGATCACATTTTAAAACTGCTTCACACAATCGGAATAAAGGAAACCACATTGGCTGCTTCCTTTGTACACTTTCCCATTATACAGCTCACCATGTGCATTATTTTAACCTACTAATGCATCAGTTTCAATGTAGATGACTCACATTAGGGTTTGGTCACTGATTTTTTTCAGTGCACTGGTAAAGTGCTGTGTGCTCACACACTAAAACAATCCTATTCATTATTTAGCTATGAGAGAGTTTGGAAAGAAGTCACTGTTTTCAGCAAAGATACGCCTTGATCTTCAAACCCACTGCTGTCTGTTTCTTTTTTCTTCATTGTGGTAGGTATTCTTAACCTTTTATGAACCAGGTGACAAAATGAAACAACACCCACTTCAAGGATTCACTTGCTCATTTGCTTCTTCCTGTTTCATCACTTTCTTTGCCCCTCCCAAATGGATAATTTTATGGGCTTGTTGTATATGTGCTGATAGTACCGTTCTTTTGAATACGCCCTGAACAGAATAAGCTCTGGAGGCAACAAATGACTCAGAATGATATTGTTCAGATTGTCTATCTATTAAACAAGAAGGTGCACGTGGTAGATGGGAAAACCCAAAATCGCACAAAAATATGTATTACTTGGAGACGTTTATTTAAAATCTGAATTTGTCTTTACTTTATCTCAAACATACAATAGGCCCAGATTTAAAGCTAAATTGGTTGGTGCGAATGATTGTGTTTGGCTCAAAGTTCACTGCACAGAGAGAAGAGTGTGTGTTTCTTGAGGAATGTGCTCGGGGCTAGTTTATTTACACAAGACCCACTGCATATTTTTGTGAGAAACAAGTCAGGAGTGGGGAACAGAAGCGGAAAGGGCAGGGTGAGGACTTCAGTAGAGTCAAGCTGAAATGTTAAGGATTAACATTTATTACAGAATGTATAAAAGCAAAATTATGCAGCTTCTATGCATGAGTTAAAGGTGTCAATTATGCGTGAAGGCCATGTCTTCAAGTATTAGGCTTGTATTTGTTATGTCCTTCAATTTCTTTTTCACCATTGTCAATTGGTGGTTAGACTCGCACAGTCCTGTTGCTAGGTGACACTGCAGCCTTGCACCAATCTCTGTTTCTTACATATCCTCTACACTCTGCCTCTGTCTCCCTCAGTAAGTGTGTGTTTGTGCCTAAAAGAGCTCAGTACATTAAGGATAGAAGTAACTATGGATTATTACGTTAACCAGAAATGAAAATTATGCAGCAATATCTTATTACAAATGATATGGTCCTCATCTTAAGATGTACATAAATGGCCCTACATAAATGTGTCAAATGTTACTTGTATATCTAACTTCCCGGAAGCTTTAAAAATCGTGGGTCAATTATCACAATGAAACGACTGCAGAAAGTACAAGCTGAAGCAGGAGTAAATATTCATAGTGCAATAGCTCCCTCTCCTGGATCAGCATATAATTTGTGCTAGAACAGCAGGGAGCCTGGGTTATAATATTAATTAGCTTGAGGTAAACTTTGTCTCCCTTCTCTCAGGATGGGAAAGAGAGGGAGGTTACTTTTTTTGTCTTAAGATGAAGCCATATCTCCATCACATTCAGATTTACTTAGATTTTAGAAGCTTGAGGCTTTATAATTTTTATTATTTCCTACCTAGGTAATCTTATAAAACTCTCTTATCATCTCGCTCCATGTAGGGGCTCCTACCCCAAGGTTAGGACACACTGCTTTAAAAGACATGCACAGAAATTATGAAAAATAATTAGTTGTAGAAAAGTAACATTGTTAGATCTGAATTTACCCCGAGTTTGCCTTGAAAAAAGTGTTGCTGCCTTTTACCCTTAAATGGCCACTAGATGTCCCTGTTTGTATACAAACGACAGTGTCCAGCAGTGTCACAAAACCAGAAGCATAAGTGGAATTAAGGAAGCAACATGTGACATATGTAATTTATATTTTTAATGGGAAAACTTGAATTTCCTTATGTAAAACTGTAAAGAATTCAATCAATGTTTATATTTAAGTGTCAACACATTTGTCGTTGGCTCTGTATTTCTTCAAAAGCCCATAGAAGAGCTTCTTCCTCTCATAAAAATATTAGATATAAAGTCCTGCAGCCTCTTCTCCTGCATCCATCCATCCAAACATGACACACAATAGTGTTATTTCCTGTTCCCGAGTTTCGCTACATTATGAAATATGGCTTCCTGTTGGCAGAGAGCAGCATCCGGTTTTAATCCCCTCTCCACCTTGTCTGCTTGACATCTTAGCATGAAACCCTGGCTCAGCCAAGAGCCATTGGACACTTTATGAACGATGGCAAAGATAAGCTACCAGTTTCTTTGGCCATGTTGGAACAAGGACACAGACTGTATCTCACTGTGCACATCAGCACAACAGCAGACGCCTTGAACCAGGGGAGGGTGGAGAGTTGAAAAGAACCTGGCCTATAGTTGTAGTTGTCATGTAGGGTTAGCTTCCTCCTAAACAGTGATTTATTTTAGGCTTCCTCAATCGTCTGCTAAAGATCCAGCCTTGCAGTAAGGCTGCTTTTTTCCCCCGTCACACTGATTTTGTGTCTGTGTGTGTTTAGGGTGTTAACCCAGGTGTTTGTGTCTTTGTACACGTTCTTGTATTTCAGTCTAGACAGTGTGCATCAAACAGCCTTTACAGACACACACAGCATTGTTTAGCCTGGAGACAAATGACAGACATTCTCAAGACAATAGCTGCAAATGAAAGCATCCAGGAACTCAACTGTGTTCACTCTGCTTTTCAAATTAAGTCCTTGATCCAGAAAATAAAAGGCCGCCTTTATGAGCATTAAAAGATCTCATTATCATCACTGCTCTTTGATATTGTTTTTGTTGAAATTAATTAACTGATGATGGATTATGCAACTTGATGGGATTCTTATCACCCAGGTAACTGGTTCCATAATAGACGTAAAGGAACAAAGTAGACAACCTTGAAGTCACATACACTTTGGCTTAATCCAGCCTTCTAACTTCACCTGATAGGATCACCAGACACATGCACTTTGGGATTAGTTTTTTTTTTTTGCCAAAAGATGGATTGAAAACGAGTAACTGCAGCCACAAGAGTAAAGCCACCAATGGTCCTGATTCTGTTGGTCCACTGGGAGCTGGTCTCTCTCTGTCTGCAGGGTCACCTCTCTGTTTTTAAAGCTGTGTTCGATTTGAAAAGCTCATTTGAAATAAAGAAATGCAGGTCTGGGGCTAAAATAACATAAATCACCTGAAAGTTTAAGCATTTTCAGCAAGAAAATAAACCATGTTCTGCGAAAATTACTCAGCTAGATTTGACCTTAACACATGCGAAAAGCATTCCTGACAAAGAAATTGGGCTTAGGTCAGAATGGATGACCTGCAGTAATAAGATGCCTATTCAAAGGGAATTGAAATCCAGTGATGTCTTTGTCTTGGTTAAAGCCTGAGCACATGCAGCCACCCTCTATTTCCTCAAAACCCCTGAGATTCTCCTTAAAGAACTGAAAAGAAAAGAAAATCGTAAAAAAAAAAAAAAAAAAAATTTCAAGCTTAGTGTTTCAGTGTAGCCCCGTTTTACATTACTGATTAAAATGACTATGTGTTTATGTTTACATGGCACTTGCTGTTACACACCAAAATGTCAAACAAAGCTGCCACCTCTGATGTGTTGAAGGCCAGACTATTACACACCGTGCAGGGGATTTTGAAATGCTGGTGCAGATCCTCCTCTAAATGGGACCAGGTTCAGCACGGCGAGCATCTGGCCTCCTTTCTTCTCCTCTCCACTGCCTTAATTACACAACACAATGGCGATGAGATCTGCCTGTAATCTCGCAGCATAATAAGTCACCCCCCCCCCCATACCCTGCCTGCCACTAATTCAATATAAATGTAAATTACCTAGAGAAAAGAATAACCAAATCTCATTTTATTTACATGACTAATCACAATAAAGTCAGGCAGATGAAATATGAATGAAATATATGGTTGCCGTTTGATAGGAAGGAGGGGTCTGTATTGCCTCAGGGAGTCTTTGAACTTCTTGTTTTATACCATCTTTGTTGTTTCATGTTGGTTACATCAATATACCTTTTTGCACTTGTGCTCAACTTGCTGTAATAGATGTGTGTATCTCTTTTTTTCCCTGTCTGATTGTATTCACACTGCCAAGGGCATCACAAGGTAATATGTTTCCCTTTCAGCTCACTTTTTCTGCCCCACACATCTAATGTCAGAAGGCTGAAATTCACAGAAGCTACATTGAAAAAATATAAAGATTTAATGTTGCTTTTAACACCTCAGGCGATTCATCCAGACAGCAGGAAGGCAGGGTTTAGTAGTGATTCATTCCCACTCTGCTCTGCTCACACCCCCAGACATCACAGCTGAAGACCCCTTAGAGGAAGACTTTCGTCGCCGCAGACAGAACGCACTTCCTGGCCTCAGCTTGCACCAGCGGTACCTGAGAAACGCTGCCCAAAATCCCTCGGAGGAAGAGGAGGAGCACGGCCTACAGAGCCTGGGACTAACGAGAGGTCTGTCACACTGTGAAGGCTGATTAATTACCAGCACAACTCTCCTCTAAAGAGTGGAGTCTTAATAAGCGCAGCTAATTGTCTGCTTTTGTGTCTGATGGCCGCACAAAGGGCAATGACGAAGAGTGGCGTGTTTGATTGGCAGATGTAAACACACACAGGACAGAGGTGTTCATTAGGCAGCTCTGTTCTACATCGCAGTAATGACCAGAGGTCAAAGGTCACCTTCTGTTTTCCTTCAGAGGGTCAGGAAGTCACGCACAAAAGCTGTGCCAGTATATGCAAGACACAGTCGCTGAATGTTTTATAATAGCAGCTTCGTTAGTTAAGGAGACAACCTTTAACTTCACTGTGCATAGTTCCTGCTGGACGCAAACAAAGGCCCTAATGCTCTCTCTGAGATAATGACATAAACTGCTGAAGGGGTCGTCGGAGAGTACGCTTTTTAAGTATTGCTGCCAGCTGAAATTAAGCATTTTAAATATGAGGAAAACTGGCGCCACTTTCTAACAAGGAACACTTTCTAAAGTGCTTACAAGCTATAACTCAAATTAATAAGTTTTTGGTTGCCATGTTGCTGGTATTTGTCCATTGAATCACTTTTTTTATCTCTTGAATTCATTAAGACAAATTAAATTAAATTAACAATTTATTGATCTGGATGTATGGTAAATTTTTCAGAATAATTCTGAATAATCATGGCTGTTTGAACATGCTGAAGAAATATTTGGCATGAATAATTGCATTCTAGATTTAGGGTACGTTATTAAGAGTATAGCATGAGAACATCAGTTCACCTGGACATGTTCTTTTTTCAACAGATTAATTTAATAATACATTTATATAGATTTTATAGATTTTCAGATGACATTGCTGTCAAAGCTGGAGAAATCTGTATTATACTTTCAGTGCCACTTGTGTAATCAAATAACACAAAACCAAAGAAAAAAATCCTTTACAAAACACATTTTTATTAGATTCAAAACTGTGTGACAGTTCATTACACAGCACTAATCCAACTAATCAGTGAAATTTGTTAAATCTTTGGTGAAACTGACAGCAACTATGGGCTCACAGCAGTCTCATAACACAAAAACAGATTTCATGCATAACAACAGAAAGGGAGGAGTTACAACAAGCATGATAGCTCATTTTGTTTGAAAGAACCAAAACTATTTATATTTCGACTGCTGTGTTCTACTGGGACTAATAGGCTTGATATTTACAATTACAGATAACAAATTAACCTTTGCACATTTGCAGTGTCACTTTAGAGTTACATTAGAGCCTGTCAGTCTTACACAGTCTAACGAGGGTCAACTTTATGAGAAGTCCAATATTTTGGCAAATATACTTGCTGAGAGTTAGATGAGAAGATTGATACTACTCTCATAACTATGTATAAATAGGGAGTTAGCTTGTTAGCTTATCTTATGTTAGATAGGTAGCCAAATGTAAGCATTAACACAACAAACTGCTTAAGAGTTTAGCTCTGGGCTAAACAATTGAGACACAACATGTAGAAGCTTTGGTGGTGCTGGTGATTTATGAAGCATTAGTAAGTGGTTAATTAACATTAATTAAGCCATTAGGAACATTTTATAAACTGTCAATATAGGTGGACTTTTTTGTTTGTAAAAATGTTAATAATAACAATCTTTTTCTTTTATTTTGTAGGACACATGGACACAAAGAGGAAGAAACTGTGGCTAAAGGAGGCAGAGTCCAAAAAGAAAAGAGCTCCTCGACTCTTCCCACGGTTTGGTGGGCTTGGTGCCTTTTTTTAAACACTCAGGCAAACACTTAGACACGCACATACACCTACATATTTGTTGGCAGACATGCCATCAATCATACGTGGCATTAGTTCATCTTTGCTATGTATCAGAGGCCCAACATCCCCCACTGTGCTGTGCTCTATCTCCCCTTGTCTATCAGCTGCAGCGCAGAGCGTAACTCCTGCATACTTTCATAGCCTGCAGAGACCTCACTTCAGTGCTCTGTGTTGTCCAAGATACATTTTTAGTTGTTAAGCCTTTGCTATTGCTGTATTTATTGTGGGTGGGCCCTATGGATGTACAGTAAGCATCAGAACCTTAATTAATCTCATTTGATTGGACTTTTCCACCTTTTACAGCATGTTTTGGGAGAGTGTTCTTGTGTTTGAAATGGAGGGAGAATTACAGTAGCAGTCTTGTTTGTGATAAGCATGAAAATTACTGCACTGATACTGTATAGCATGTGAGAATAAGTGAAGGTCAAGCTATTCTGTGAATCCTTTTTAATAGAGACAGATAGAGGCAAGTAGGGAGAGGGTTACTGGGGAATGCTAGAATAAAACATTTAAGAGTGAGTTTTACTACAGAGAGAGACGAACATGTTTTGCTTACTCCTGCATCATACATGAAAAATGACTATCAACAATCTGGCAGTAACATTGTCCACTCTTCATCACTACTCCCACAGGGTGAAAAATATCTTCCAACTCCTCTCAAAGTCATTATTTTCTTTTTTGTAAGATTCTTTGTACAGAATGGATTCAGTAACAGATTAACCTTCAATAAGTGTCTAATAAAAGATTCTCTGAACAAAATGACAATTTCCCTTGTTTGATTTGTCCTTGACAGCTTGTTCTCGTGATAACTTTAAGTAGAAATTTGGAAATGTCTGAGAAATGCTCATTTCTTATGGACTCCTAACAATAAATCCTTAAGGGAAAACCATGTCCTAATGGATACCTAATTTGTATTGTATCGTAACACAATGCATCACATCGCATTTTAGTGCAGTCTATTAATCAATTAATAAAGTGGCTCTTTTTCTACTAAAAGCAGCTGTTTGCTTTGCAACACAGTAAATAAAACTGTGAAATATGGCTGCAAAACTAAAATAATGAGCTGAAAGACACTAAAATTCTCCATAGAGTTTATGAAAACTGCTGTGGATTTGTTCCTGCGAGTGGCATCTTTCATAATTGTTCAGAAAAAAATGGTGATTAGAGCAGCTTTTATCAAATTGCTCCCTAACCACAGCATCAATACCTTTAAATAAATTCAAAAAACACACAAGTGTATCACTGCCAACTCCTAATCAAGATAATTTCTTCTTTGTTACGTTGCCAAGTCACCTGAACTGCTGTGTCTCCTTCCTACTGTATGTGTTTCTTAACAGCTGCTCTCTTATAACCACAGTAATTGAACAGAAGCAGGGACAAAACACCCTGGATTTCCCTGTCACATGGGCAGAGCTGTGGAAAGAGCAGTATTCTCAGATTATTTTGAATCAGCCTGCAGTGTTTTGTATTATTCATGTGGCAGAACGCCTGCACATGACCCAGCAACTCATTTGGCCCTTGTTCCCATGCAGCCAGTAGTCTCTAAGGGTTTAATTAAACAGTGTCAAGGCAGTGGCCCATCTCCCTCCATTGCCTTACTTTTTACAGGGCTCATCCTCGCAAAGTCATTTCACAACTGTTTCTGACTGGGTAAAAAAAAAACTGAAATGCTCCTATTGACTTCCACTCTGAGGACATCTACCTCCTGAGGAGCGAAGAGCAGCACGACAGTTCACTGTCAAACTCCATGTCAGCCACAGTCTGTCTCCTTTTAAAAGAAAAATCACCCACTTTCACCTGAATGAAACGCCAATCGACACCCATCACCACATAGAGAGAAATGATGTTCAGTGTTAACTATCTGCACTCAGTATAAAGAAAGACACAAACCTGTTTGACTGGGAAGGACTGATATAGATAGATAGATAGATAGATAGATAGATAGATAGATAGATAGATAGATGGATAGATAGATAGATAGATAGATAGATAGATAAGATAATAAGTGATACTAATTCAGTAGTGTTATATCACTCTGAGATACCATTGGGAGGGTTGCAAACTTTTTCTTCAACTCCACACCAGATAGATAGATGCGCAAAACTAATGTATTGAACTATTTTTTTAAATAGGATCTCTAACATCAGATAACCACACTATATGTGTACATAATTAAAATTCTACACAATAAAACATGCAAAAATGCAATAAACAAGCCAGCGTTCCAAAACATGATTAAAAGGGTCAAATATCTCTTATGTGTACAAAAAAAAACAACAATAACAATGTACCAAATAAGCACCGTAGACTATATTGAGGCAACAGTTTTTTTGTTAATAACAGAAACTTTTTCATCTGTAGTGTCACAAGTTGTATCATAAATGTTTTATTCATGTCATGCAAAAAGCATAGAAGAGGGTATTGTTAATCCAGATCAGCACGGATGGCCTCTTTATTAGTATTATAATGAAAAAGTGGTGCAGCCGTTCAAACAGGAGGTCATGACCACAACAATAGTAGTCCTGTTGAAATGAATAAATCTAATTGTTTATAACTACCCCTGATTGGATTAAATCAACATGAAACAGAGCAAGTGCTTGAAACACAGATGGGGTTTTTTCTACCAGCAGCAATACCTAATTGGTTTGGTGTAGAAATTGCTCATAAATCCCTTATATGTCAAACAAGCTTTGAACACTTGTCACCGCAGAGACAATTTGTTACTCATTCACTCGTCAAAGGGCTTTTGTTGTGTTCAAGGACTTAAGACTTTCAGCGAATTTGAAAAAAAAAACAAACAAAAAAAAACCACCCAGGTCAAAGAGATGTGATGCAAGAAGTTTCAAAACAATTTTAGAGAATGATTTGGCTACCGAATGGCATTGAAAAGAGGTAGAACAGGACATCCAAAGTGAAATAATAAGCCTCCTGGACGTACTTTATTTTGGAACAGCTGTCAGACAGGGATTTGGGTGGAGTTAAATTGGAGAGAGATTTCTTCTAAGGTTGCACTCAGAAGATTAGGAGAGGAAACACTGTCACAAGTGTCCTTTGAGTAAACTGGCACAGGGTGTAGAGCGATTCACACCTCCACCTACAGTCCAATAAATACTTTCCACACAATGGTACAGCACAAAATGACTCTAAATGTCAAATGAAAAACTGTGAAACATAATTTAACATAAATCTGTAGACATTAGGTCTGTTTTTTTTTACCTTTGGAGTGCATTTTGGCAAATAGCTTGTTCTTGACTCTCGTCCAATTAAAACATAATAATATTCTTCAGTGATTGATTTTCCATGCCTTGTTTGTGTATTTCCATGTGCTGCTTATTATTGCATTAGAGGTATTAATGCTACTATGTCTTGGGAATGGAGAAAGGATTTATATGAGTCTAAACAAAAGCCTTAAGTTTTCTGTTTGTGTATGAGTCAGATCATGAGCACAATAACTAGAGATTCACTGTGGCACATAGCAGTTAAAAAGAGAGTTGTCATAACTGCAGAGCCCCAAACAACAGCCACTAGGATCTCTGACTGCGACACTAGAGTAAATTAAGTTCTTGTCAGAATCAGGTGGCTGTTTTGTGACAGGGACAGAAATCTGTCTGGACAGTCTGAGTGTCACTTAATCCCAGGATAGAGGAGCTCAGTGTGGAGCAGGATGTATAGTGAGCACTGTAAATGGGTCAAAGCTAGAAGGAGACAGAAAAAAAGTTTGGATGCAATCATACTCTCTTAAAGGAGGATTCACAGACACAGTATGTGAGAAATCTCAGGGACTTCTTTGGAGATGACCAAATGTAAACAGCATTTTAAATGTTACATTTAATCTCTTTCATTAAATAAATTTTATTCTATTTCAAATTTTATAATCAAGGGTTATTGTCCAAAAACGACAAAAATAGAGCAACTCCTTTCTTTCTTTCTTTCTTTCTTTCTTTCTTTCTTTCTTTCTTTCTTTCTTTCTTTCTTTCGTTTGATAGCCAGAGAAAAGGTTAGCTGGTTAACCTGTTGGTTAGGACTTGATAACCAGGATAGAAGGCAAGAAACCTCATACCTGCATGTCTTTGGAAAGTGGCAAGAGAATTAACCAGTCACATTTAGATTTATAGTGGGTGGCCTTCCTGAAGCCTTAAGGCCAAAGCTGTCGGATGGGGTTTACCCTTCTCTATCCAGAGGTTTAAGCTGGTATATCAGTGACTTCAGTCAGACAGTCAGACAAATGTTACAGCACAGATAGCAAAGTGATACCCCCAAAACAAGTTCCCAAAGTCCCCCCAGTGAAAACTTGTAAAATTAGCTTTCTTGTGAAGAAGATTTTGCCCAACAGTTTGCAAAGGAGTTCACACAACAATTGTCAGAAACTGGAATACAGAACTCCTATGATATGTTCAATCAGTGGACCCTTACAAACTAAAGGACTTAACAACCAATTCAAAAGTAGGGACAAGCCATTGTTTTTTTTTTGTTTTTTCCCCCTTAAATAACATATTATGTTTTTGCACTCTGGTTTCTGTAAAATTAATCAGGCACAGTTAACTCTCAGTGGAGAGTCTATTTACAGATCTGAAAGACACAACATGGAAAAAGGGAAAATTACCATGTTCAAATGAGTGTCATGTTTACATCATGTTTACTGAAGCTGATAAATATCTGCACAGACTGCAGTCATTTGACTTTGGGAGTGAATGCAGATTGTACACTTTCACATTGCCTACAAAAGCAAGATGTTAGCCACTGTTTGCCATTGGAAAAGGGGCCACCATTTTGAGGGACTTAGCCACCTCAGTTATATTTTTGCCCCCGCTGATTCAGCTTCATGTAGAAAAAAACAACATGGAATGAAGGCCCATCTCTTATACCCTTCAATACTGTTTTTTAAACAACACACTCACTGATAGAAAATAACTAAGTCCAGTGCATAAGAACAGTTTTAAAGGCACATGTATATTACATACAGAATTATTACCTGAATTATTACCTGAATTATATTGACAACAATTAAACTACCCAATGTCTACCTATTCAATGAATATTCTCTGACTAAGTAAGAACTGATCTTCTTGGCGCACTAAATTAAAAGTCAAATGATTATAAAAGTCATTTGGATTCATCCTCAGAGGATCATGTGTGTCTGTGCTAAATTTAATGGCAAGCTGTGATATTTAGTCTGGCTAGAATGGCAAAAAATTAAGTGAATAAAATTGTGACTCACATATAGCTTTTATATTCCTTGCACATCATCTCTTTCAGGTTGCTTTTTTTAAAAAAAATTATATTCTGTGTTTCTTCTACAGTTTGTCTTGAATGTATCTACCTTACTCTTTCCCTCAGGGCTCCGTGATAGCATCTGTTTGGTGATGACATCGTTAGGTCTTTTCCTCCTATGTGACCCCCAAGTCATCTCTACCTCGTCTTTTTCTTTAGCGCCACGTCTATCAGTTCTTGTTTGATGGATTTCCAGAAACATTTCACTCAAGGCTATCAGCAGAGGAGAAGTGAAGCAGCTTAAAATGAAATTGTACAGCTGAAGGTATGAGAAAAGCCATTGAAAAGGAAATATAGTCCAAATCTTATCTGAAATGCAGCTTGTGTGGCTTTTACTTTCATGCCAGGAAAGAGAAGTCACTCTTCTCAAATTTTGATTGTTATTTTGGAATGAAATGATCTGGGACATGTTTCACAGAAGATGATTTACAGCTAAAACAACAGTCTGCTGATTTAGGTGAGCCCTCAATCCAAAAAAGTGTAGGTTCAGACTGCGAGACAAGAATATGCAAGAATAATCTACAGGCTACTTTAATGACAAAAATGGGGCCACTCCTGCTGTGTGCAATCAGTGTGCAAGTAAATATACATGTGGTGAAATGAAGAAATGAAAGGAAAATGTGTAAACTAGTTTTGGTTGCCTTTGAAAAGTGCTGCAAATTTACACACATATACGTGAAAGCTCTCGATAAAATTATTGTGCTGTAAAATTTGAACTTTTTATTTCAAGGAGTATTTTTGGTTTTTGGCTCCTTTGAGTTCACATAATAAACTGGGAAGAAGTTCAACCTTACACATAATAGAAACAGATTTTTATGGAAAGAGTGTTCAGAGACTTGCTCAAGGACGCTTAAACAAAAACTAGAGGAAATATCAGTGAACTTGAGGATTCACATGCTAAAACATGTATCCACAACGAGAAAAGCTACTATCTTTATATGAATAATGGTGTTACTGTCCACAAAAAGGACACATTTAAGACTTGTTACTGTAAAACAAAAAAGGCATGCATCTGAAAAGAGTCTTGCTCCTTCATTACACCTGTAGCCATGCTATCTATGATTGAACATCATCAAAGATGGGAGCTACTTTTCTATGTCTGCCTCACAAGCTGCTCACTGTCAACACATATTCATTGAAATTACTTTCTTCCACAGAAATATTCCCTATGAAAACGTATATGTGGACAGTGGGTCCTGTGCGGATGATCCAGAGTAACAGAGCCATTGTTTTTTAGAGAGAGGTGTTGCTGTTTATTTTCATAAAATGTAATTCATTGTTCCTGTGAGCACCACAAACAAAGAACCATTCATCTCCATTATCCTGGAGTGGAGACAGAGACAGATACCTCACAACCTCACCACATTAAACCAAAATTATCTCCATGGACAGATACCACAACTAAATGATAAAATATGTTTTTGTAACTGGGTTGATGTTTTATGTTTTTATGTTTTTTATGGCCAAAAATCTCATTAAAACACAAAACCTGTGTGAACATATGAGTTCATCTCTCTGTGCTACGTTACCTACTCTGTCTATGGTCCTCAGCTTCAAACATATTTGCTCCTACTGAAGACATGAAAGAGATATAAGAAGTAATTTCATGACAGATTTCAGGGTGCCGATTAATACTCGTTTACCGATCTAGTTTCTAACTGTAGCAGCAATAGTTTTTGGACAACAATAGAGCTCTGTAGAGGAATAAGATGTATTAAACTTTGTCTGTAAAGACAATACTTGTTAGTGAAATCAATTATAGAAAATTATATTATCCGTATTATTAGCCTAATCTTTAATATTTAGGTTATAGTACTTTTATTTGATGTCTAGAACAAATAATATCCACTCACTCTTTCCAACACTGAACATGGTTCAAAACATTAAAAGCAGCTACAGTTTGTTGCTACTTATTTAAAATCATCTTTAATGGTTTGCAGTACTTTTAAACCAGTTTCATGTTAGGACAAATAGTCATGCTTTTAAAAATGCTCCCATAAAAGAAAATGTTACGTTGTGACTTAAGTGATAGCTCCAAGTCCAAGTATATAAAGATATTGTTCAGATGCATTTATCTGGAATTTTGTGTCACCATTTAGTTGTCTCTCCCAGGCCAGAGTGACATATAAAGCAATCCTGCATGGACCTTTTGAACAATTTGTGTGTGGTGTTCCTCATTTTCTAGTTGTGCAGGAAGATGGCATCCCTCTCTCTGTAAACTGCACAGTAGAAAAAAACAGATTGCTCCAAAGTGGAGGGAAAGACATCAGTGTGATGTATTACCACACTGAATATTATCAGACCATTTGGACCAGTGCAGAGCATATCCCTTTGAAGTGAAGATCAGGCCTGTCTGACATCACATGGCGGTCAAAGCGCCCTTTGAGTGATGAGGTATGATTACAGAGAGGCAGGTGAACAAACATCCCACACTTCTGGATCATTTACATGTGAGAGGAGTGTGCTGTAAATCAACACTATCATCATTATGCTGAATGTAGGCTCCTGATGAGACATTTACAATAAAGTACAAAAGTACAAGAAGTCTTTCTTGAGAAAAAGTGAGAAAAGATACAAAATGTGAGATCAGTAGTTAACTGGAAATAAAACACAGAAATCAAATCTAATGAAAATTTCAAAGCAAAGTAAGTGATAAATCTAATTTTCCTCATAATCTGGGTATATACTGGCCATAAAGAGGCAGTGTGAAATAGAGTTGAGATTTTTATGTGTTTATATGAGTCAGTTTATGCACATATAATTCACAATATAGATATGTGCAATATAAATGTGTGCATATATTCAAGATTTGAAAGAAATAAAAGAAACACCTTTCAAGATAATACAATCCAACTTAACACAAGCACAGCCTGCACCCTCAGACATTCACATGGAAACAAGTCAATGCTTCAGCTGCAGCCAATCAACTGTGCTACTTATTGTAGCTTCTGAAGCTGCTGTCATTGTACCCACATTTTACTCGTGATATGATAATGATAGTAACTGTGCAGCCATAATCAGGCGTGGAGAACAATCACATAGAGAGGTATGTACACATGCCTCATATGCAGATTGTTTAAGATTTTTTATATTTTATATTTTATTTGTTGTATTTGATTTGATTGTTATGACCCACAGTTGTTGTTACATGACATCTAGCAGCCAAAGTAATTGTGACAGGAGCAAAGGGCAAAGTATGGTGACGTAAGATGTGTATCCTAAGTACATATCCTTTGTAGGACATAGTCTTCACAGATGTGGTCCTTCGCAGTTGTTGCCTGCCCTTAACATTGCATTGCAATATGTAATTTTTTTCAGTTATATATAGATTTAAAAGAGTAATCTTAGAGCTGTCTGTTGGTGTTTCCTGCAATATTAATTACATTAAAAGCGCACAATGAATCTTGGGATAGGTTGGATTATGATAACCAAGTTCAGAAAGGGTCCTATTTGAGTTTCTGAGGGTTGGAACAAATGACCTGTTTTGCTTTCCAGGTTGCAGGACTTGTTGGTTTTTGTGTTTGTTTATGTGTGTTTTTAACCATCTTTTAGGTATGGACATCAAATACTTTGAGCATTTCCTGTTGTATACAAATCTTTATTTCCCTGTATCAGAAATGGCCAAAAATAATGTCAGTAGCAGTCAAGATAAACGTAGTGTGAATCAGTGCAGAAATTCATCATTGATGCCACAGTGTGTTTTCTATTACAAAGCAGGATTCATTACTTCCATAAAAAAATACACAGAAGACAGAATGAATATCAGATTTACATACAAATGCAGATAAAAATGGATAAAGTCTAGTCAATCCAGAGAGTTCAGAGCCCTCAACATGCCCTAGTCTGGGCAGAAGCATGAGGAAACACATCATCACGCTTTCTGCATGTCCTTCCCTCTTTATTGGCTAATTTTTGATCAGGCATCAAAGTTTCTGATTGGCTGCCGTTGCGGCAGAGAGTTGTTGCTGTTGCTAGGATCCTGTTGCTAGGACGGTTGCCATCTCAGAGGCTCAGCAGGAAACATGTAATGAATCATGGATGGTTGATTTTTCTCTAAGCACCCTAATCTGTGATGCAGATGAGCCCAAAGCTCGCCTACCCTGTCTCCACCCTCCTCCTCCCAAATGCATTACCACCCACGCCCCCACCTCTCGATGGGTTCATTAAAAAAAAAAATAAAAAATCAAGTTTGGAATTAGAGGGCTGGCATTTCAAATGGTCCTGAGGTTGCTATAGAGGGGGTTGAGGAATACTGATTCTCATGCAAAAACAAAGAGGTCAAAGGTCATTATCAGTTATTTGTTGAAGGAGAGCCAGAGGGGAGAGTGGTGACGACCCTTCCTGACCCCTGAGATTATTCTTAATGGTGTGACTCTTGAAGTCCGGACAGCCTCGAACTACAGCTGATATTTAACCTGAAATACACAGAATGGATCTATAGCATATTTAAGATAAACCTTATAATTTCACTAGCCATCAGAAAATAAGAAAAGTGAAGCTAATAGCTGTCTGTGCAAATGCAGACTGTATAGAAAACTGTTGAATTTAATTTTCTGCAGAGACTTTTCACACAACTGTTATTATTTTACATGCTACAGTATGTTTTGCTCTTGAAACTCATGAAAAAGCCTCATTAGGATTCACAAAAGGTCATCCATCCTGGTGCAAATGTGCACCGTGACTTAACAATCGCTGTGGGCATTTTTAATATCATGCTATTATACTGTGCGGAGGGTATACAGGCCTGTGTTTAGTGGAGAACACGGGGAGGGCAATTCAACCCCCAATTGAACCATAGTGTGCATGACTTATTTATTCCTGTCCTGTAAAAAGGGTGCAGCTGCTTCATATAAAGTGGCAAACAGTTAAACTATTCACAGGAAACACTTCTTGTTTAGACGCTGAACATTATCCACAGAGGGTAAGACAGTGTAAAAAGTGGTAATTACAACAGATGACAGACAATATGGGCCTGCTGCTTTAATGGCACACAGCGGAAATACTGAAATGAGCAGCTACAGTGACTCTGCTGTATGTAAACATCTTGTCTTGTTCACCACTGTGGGTTTTCCTTTTACTGAAGCAATATTTTCTTTAATGTAATTATATGTTATATTTCAGGCTTGGCTCATCATCCTGCATCCTGCTGCTGTGCTACTAGATGTGAGTGCTTTTGTGATTTTTTTTTTTTTTTGGATGATTATTTTATGTTTTTGTCAGCTATTTGTCTGTCGTTTGTGTTTTTTTTTTTCAAGGCATTGTGTTCCTTTAGACAGACATTCATAATCTCAGTAGAGCGTCCTGTTCAAACAATGAATTTCACAATACAAAGAAAAAAAATATCACAGGTTTCTATATTTTCCATCCCTGGCCCTTTAATTAACCCCTTCCCTCAAAGCAAAAGTGCATCCCTTGACAGTCTTGCTCTCTAGACTCAGTTTTCTTACCCTTTGCCCTCATCTTTCCTCTCAGCAAGTCACTAAACGGATTCTTTAGAATCTAGTTGTATACGTGATGCTAATGCCGTCTGACACATTTGTTCACCGTCTCTTTATCATTAATAATTATGCAAAAGAGGCACGTTGTCAGCCGAGCAAAAGAAAGCAATCTTAGTATGCAAATGGTTAAGGTCCCTGCGGAGTGCGGCGATTAGATGTGTGTTGATAAACTCACTTATGATGAGTGACAATGAGCAAGACTGAAGTTGTGCTGGTCAGCACTGCCACAGACAATGATGAAAACACTGGTGCCAAATGCCAGGGTATCCCCAGAAGCATGATGGGACAGGGATGAAATCGTGTAAAATGTCATTGTGGCTGCTGTGCGGCCACTAATAACCAGAGAGAAGGAAGCAAGTGGGTAATGAGAAGAGATTTGCTTCTTGATTGAAAGGCTTTTCCTTTTCTGCTCAGCCAGATGTTGGCTCTCACTGCGACTTTTTACCTTCAGCTGCCAGCGTCACAAAATCATGAATGGTCCATAAATCCAACACCTGATTTTACATCTGAGCCAACAGTTCTCCACCTGGATGGGGTTGCAACAGTTATTTGTAAATCCTCCAATAGGTTTCGGTTTTATATATTCATAGGGAATTCTCTATTGGTTCAAACAGATTTATTGCCTTGTACCATCGCAACCTCAGAAATGTCTTAGCTAGTAAAAACTTTTAAAAAAAAGGAACTGAGTCATTGAGAAATCACTAGAGCTGTAGTGCCATTTACAAAAACAGCGTTTTAGGAGGCAAAATTAAATCCATCCATCCATTTTAATCTTTTTATCTGGGGTCAGGTCCCTGTGGCAGCAGGCTAAGCAGGACAGACCACTTGTGACTTTGTTGTATTCATATATGAAACTGTACAGAAATGTGTGTTTCAGAATTGGCAGTATTTATATGAGTGACACTGGTTAAACTAAGTAACTGAGTAATTTAATCTGATTTTGTAGTTAGGAATTATATTGTGCTTTTTGTGAAATGTAATTCATAGATCAAGTGTCAGGTCAGATAGTCTATATTACCTCTAGATGGGTTATATGTTAGCATTTAAAGTTAAAATTCATATACTTAGTATAAGTTTGTAGTAGTTACTCCATGTAGTGACTTGTTTGTGGGGTTTAACCCATTTTAGTTAAATCTGTGCTCAGTAACTAACTGTGCTGGTAAGTTTAAACTATGGAAAAGCAGCTTGTGCAGCCGGTTATTGAGGATAAATTACTGAACCAAACAAATGTTACTCAGAAAGTAAGCTAATATAATAAAAACAAGCTACATTCCAAAACTACGCAAGCTATATGGTAAAATCACATCAGTTTTTTGTTTTTTTTTATCTTAGCGCATTGTCGTATAGTCACACATCACATTTGGTCTAGCTTTCATGTTGAGATTCAAAAATGCACATCAAGCAAAGTTTTTGTGACAGCATAGTGGGAGTCCACATTTTAGACCTCAAATCACTGTATAAGCAGAGTATGCATAACTATTCAGGCAAGATCAATTTTCTCAGGATCAGCATTTTGATGAACACAGACAGAAGAAGAGGAAGAGAGACACTAGCCGGGAGTGCCAAGTTTAAAAGCTTGTTTGTTTCTTAAGAAGATCAAAGGTATCGAGGCCTTGGACAGACATGAGAGGCACAGCCTCTGCAATCTGCTCTCCATTCACTCCTAACAACACCAGCAAAGAAAAACAAGGCTTTTCTCTTTGGGAAATCCTGGAAAGCATCCCAGACAGTTTTTCCAACAAGCAAACACTCCGGGATCTCCCAACCCTCTCCACGGGGAAATAACATGCTTGTCAGCATGTTGTGTGTTATCATTCAAAAGTTGAATGATTCGCAGGTGCTTTTTTTTTTTCCTTTTTTTGTTTTGTGCAAAATGCTAAAGCACTTTTCGGACTTGAGTCCAAAACCTGAACGTGACATGAAAAGTTAAGCAGCAGCTTTTTTTTTAATACTCAGCAATTATTTTTTTAAGAAAACGAGTCGATCCGATTAAAGCTACAATTAAGTGCACTCCCACAGTTCAACATGATGTGGTTTAATAAGAAAAATTGATTATTTTTGTTGAGTTATGCATAATATCTTGTGGGAATATTTCACCCATGGGGCAAATATTCAGGGAAATATTTTATTTTTTTTATTTTTTAATATAGCTCATTTTTGTAGCTCTATGAGCTCAAGATCTTTGTTCTTTGCCCCCCTTTGGTTGATGGCTTCATGGACTTTTTTTTAGTGGGTTTATGATTTAAATTTGTATTTGTAACTCTACCACTTATGGCAACAATTGCTGGATGTTTCAATGATTTAGCCATTACTTTAACTATCCGCTTCAGCTCCTCGGCTCCCTCTTCTAACTACTTTTCATACTCTCTTAAATGCAATAGGACCTCGTGTCTGTTTGCTAAACATGATGATCCAGCCAGGAAACAGTTATCTACCTTTGCATAAAAACTCAAAACACAGGGAGTCATCTAGCCTGGCTCTGTCTGAAAATAAGTGCCTACCAGCACCTCTAAAGTTCACTAATTAACGTGTTGTATCTCGTTAATTTAATATGTACAAAGCTTAAGTGAAATGAGTGTAAAAATTAGGTGCTGGTACAGGAGGTGAAATTAGTTACCTTGCCCTGTGTTTCCAGTTTTTATGCTATGCTAAGATAACCACCTGCTAGCAGTAAGCTTTGGTTTTTGAACAGATTAAACAAACAAAATGTAACATGTTAATTAGTGAGCTACAGAGGAGCCGGTCGACAGACAGAGCCAGGATAGATTTGTTTCCCTCTGTTTCCAGGCTTAATCCTGAACTAACCAGCTCTGGCTCCAGCTACATGTTGGACAAACAGATGTGAGAGGGGTATCAGTCTTCTTTATCAGTCCTATATGTAATCAATCATCTCTAACTCCTATCTAGCAAGAGAAAAACTTATTCCCCAAAATGTCAAACTACTCCTTTAAAGTTTTTGGAAACCGAAGTCGACCCTGTGCATTTTGCCTGTTCTCCATGCATGGTTATTGTAATAATAAATATATTAATGATCAGCATCAAACCAGCTTGTAATCCTATGTCTACATTTATATTACAACCTCCTAAAATGAATTGAGCTTTCTCATAATCCTTCCACATTCCCCCTGATAACTGCATCCTGGGGTACAAGTACCACTGGTTGAGAATCACTGCTCTAATGAAAGACTTCTCCATAGAGGACTTTCTGGCTGGATTTGAGATGCATTTCCTTACAAGACTGCATGAATTTACAAGTGTGTCAGAAGGACTGAGAGCCAACAGTGATTACAATAAACCATAGAGAGATCATCAAAGAGTGGGCAGGAGCTGTAAGACTCACTGAGGTTCATGGCTGAAAAGGCCCACTCGACGTTCTTGGCTGCATGAAGGCCCCTCCAAGGGACCTGCACTGTGTGTGTTTTAATCTGCTTGTTTCAGGACTGAATGATTCATCGGCTTTGAGATGGCTTTACTTTACAACTCTCTCTTATAAGATGTGTTTCCTCATTTCATGCTTGTGACTTTTCACTTTTATGTTGCTCCTGCATTTCCCTTGATTTTACAGCTTTCCCATTTGGTGGTGGAAATTTTGTCTCCATGATGCCAGGCGGGATTGTAAGTATTTTCTGGTAGCATCATGACTACACAGGCATTTGCCGACTTTACAGACATTTATATCCCTGTGATATGCCAGCACTCCTTAACAACAGTGAGATATGCTGATTTTGACGGATCTCACTCCCAAGACTTATCTCAGCTTAAGCAGTAATTTAGAAATCCCTAAATTAAAAATCACTTTGAGTTAAACCAAGCATCCAAAGAGGCAATACACAGTATCTAATTTTGTGACTTTTTCAGAACGCATTAATCCTCCCAAATGGGAGCTGACAGGATATCACATGGTATTGTGGCACACCAGATACCTCAGGAAGCAATTACCATGAATACATTTTCTAATAAACTTGTACCCATCAGATGATAAGCAATTAAACATGCGTAATTATGGTTTCCATACAGTAATTTCTAAGCTGATTAGGTTTGTGTGCTTTACAACCTGAATGGGAGAATATTAATAGGGCTTTGGTTTGGTGTTGCTGGTTAGCAGTGGCAGCTCATCAGCGAATCATATGCAAATGAGGCCTCAGGAAGTGCATGAAGCCTCATTCCCAGCTATTAGAACTGTCAGGGGAGGGAGGGACATGTCAACGGGCAGCACACGCACGCACGCACGCACGCACACACACACACACGCACACACACACACACTTCAATATGCATTCACACACGAAACACACACATATTGCTGAAATGTAGGAAATTATATTCTCTATACATCACACAACATTTTTTGTTTGCACTTCTCTTTAGGGTTACACCACATTAAAATTCTTTTACACCAAATATATGGTTGATACCGAAATAGATACTTTTAGTTCAATCCCAATATTTATTTTGGCAGCAATTTATAATAAAGCACACATTATGAGGATTTCATAAATTGTGAGCTGGGGTTCTCTTAATAATCATTAAATCATTCATTGGTCATTGGACAATAACAGGAAAAACATCAAGGTTGCCAGGTTGTGAGGAACCACTTTGGCTGGTGTTTATCCTTCTCCAGCAGCACACCTGCTTCTTGGCTCATAGATTGTTTAAATCTAAACGTTTGATCCGTGGCCTTCTACGGTGGAAGTTGTTGAAAAGTTCCCACAAATGTGGAACACTTGCAGGTTGCCTTCCCTTCACCTTCCGTCCAGTTTACCCCAGTTTAAGTCTGCAGACTGTGCTGGTCATACATCATATGAAGCCAGCGTCTAGTTCTTTTCTACTAATGTTAAAAGTCTTAATCTCACTTTAGGATGAAACCCTTTACTTATCAATCTGACCATGCAGTACTACTACCTGAAGTAGAGTATTGTCCTGGTTGGTATGCTATCAACCTGTAGGAACAATTTACCTTTACTTTACCTTCAATGCTATATTTTCTTCCATTGCTGCAGGAAAACAGGTAGCTAACAAATTTCTTCATGCCTGAAAAAGCCATATAGTTTTTAAAATTAAATTTATGTAATTTTTAAAAAAAAAGTTCTTACTTTGGTAATAAAATTTCTGTAAAAACGTGAAAAACTTGGTTAATAGTATAAAGTTAATGTTAATTGTATGCAACAACATTCTAACCAATTACTAAACCATTTATGAAATGTTTGAACACTGCTTTAAAAAGCTAAAAATGGGAATCTAAAGTAAATTGTTCACTGATTCTTGTCACGATCCTTCATTAATGACTAACTGACGTTTGCTAAAGCTTGTGTCATTCTGGAGAGAGATAAAAACCAGTCTAAGATTGTTTGCTTAACATGGCAACCCAACTGTTTGAATTTCCTACAAATGATTTATAAAGCATCGGTAAATGATGATCACATGATAACAAAATAAAATAACTATAGGATTGCAAGTTATCCTGATGTTTTTCCCAACCACTTCTTTTTTTGCCTTTTATTGATAATTTTAAATATCCTTCATTCAGCATAATTTTCTGATGCTGACTGTTACACAATTGCTAAATACTGCATACCAATAAGGTGACCCTCAAATCCTTTAGCAGCTACTCATCAAACTCGACCCTGAATCAACTCCTCTCTGTGATATTGTTGGAAGACCTCAGTGGTTCTAATACATGACTGATTTCATTTCTAACCCCAGCCACTTTCTCCACTGACACAGCTGCTGAACCAAACATTTCATCTGTACAAAAACTGAGAGTCTCTCCCAGATACCAGTCCTCCGGGAGCATGATTCTGCTTTTCTTTTTGACTTGGCTAAGGCTCCCATTCAATCAAATGCTTTCCATTGTGAAAAGCTGCCTTTTCCCTCCTGTTTGTATATCAGAAATGAAATCCAACACCAGACAGCAGAGCAGTATAATCTGTTTGGATTTATTATCAATCTGAATGTTACTTTTCACACAAAATATATAGTTCTCATTCAGGCTCTCAGTATATATTTCAGATAGCACTAAGGTGGACTGATTAAATCATTCATCGTCTATACATTGAGGGGAATAATCTGTCATGTTGCACAAAATATCACAATATACCAGTGATTGAGGGACAAACAAACTTACAATTCCAGTATAAGTTCTGCTTAAATATATCACATTGGTGTGATGTTATCATGATATATGATGACAGTATTTCTAAATAGAAGCAATAACTATCTCAGTTGATAAACTTCACATTTAATATTAACAGAGATGTTCATGTAACAGACACTTCATGGTGTAAAATGTAAAATTGACAAAATGAGGAGTAAAAAACAGTTGATATGTTGCGATATTCATGGTCTGTGAGGCTTTTTTGAGTCAGAACATCTGTGGTTCAATACGAGAGAGAGAGAGAAAGAGAGAGAGAGAGATGTCTGGACCCAAGATACAACAGTACACACACACTTCAACATCTGCGCATGTGATGCTGAGTATATATAGTAGTTGATTCAGATCACAGGAGGAGAAACGTGAGGAGTTTATTTCCAAAATGCTATATGTATCCAGGACATCAATTAATTTAGGGGATACATTCTGTACAATATCATGATTTTTACAGGCAATAACTTCATTTACTTTACATATTATTATTCTAAAAGTACTATAGTTGAGAGCTGCAAGAATAAGTTGATTAGTCAAGTAGTCGAGTGGCAAAAAAATTTATTTTTTGAGCAGTGATGCCAAATACGCTCTGATTCCAGCTCCTCAAATATAACAATTTTGTCTTTCTCCTTGTCATACTTGACAGGAAATTGAATATTTAAAAAATCTGGACTGTTTCTCAGACTAAGAATTAGCAGAATAAAGACATTACATAACATATTTTTCACAATTTATTAACATTTCAAAGACCAAGTGATTAATCAAGTTATATGCAGCCCTACTGTAATCTGCTTTGAATGTGCGAATAGTCATTTTCTAAGCATCGGTAGCTCATTTTGGAACAAAAATCTTCACTTGACATCACGTAAACATCTCGTCAGTGGCACTAGAACGGTATGTTCAGGAACAACATCACAGTTATAGAGGACCAGGGATCATATTGACAGAAAGTCTCACAGTAGGAGTGCTGATCTAAATTCCTCCATCAGATTAGATCAGGCCCGACTTGCCTACTCCTGAATCACTCAAATGACGCAGATCTCAGATCGACAGCCATACTCTGAGGCGAAATTTGCGAATATGGATCCAGGTGAGATATCTGGCACGACATTCATAAGTATACAGTATATATAGAGGTGAAGAGGAGGCAGAGACAGAAGAGAGAGAAACAGAGCGAGGAGAAGGAAGGGCAGAGAGAGATGTCAGTCTTGAGTGGGCAGAGGAAACTGGTGCTCAGTGAGCGAGGAGAAGGTGGGGGGGGACACGATGCCTTCACTGAGGAAGCGCTTTCAGGATAGCATTCACCTCTTCTGCCACGGCTGTCAGCGCAAACTCAAATTGCTCCTGAGGAGGAGGAGGAAAGGATGCAGGGAGAGAAGGAAGGGGAGGAAGAAGAAAGTTTTAGTGTGTGTACAAGTATGTAATGGCTCAGGAATGCCACTGCAGAATGATTGACAAATGCCGCCTCCTCTTCTTTCTCACTCTCCCCTGACCCTTCCTAGGATATGTGTGACCACAGACTTGAGGTGAAGGTGAAGCGCTCTCCGAGCTTTCAACTCAGAGTGCACGTATATCCCTGCACTGCCATCGATCCAGCCAGGTGTGTCTTAAAATGGAGCTTTTGAGTCAAGCTGTGTCTCAGCTCTGTGTGTGTGCATGTGCATTTGTTTGTGAATCTGACTCACAGTTTTCCCTGTGGAGCGAAAAGGGGCTGATTGATGTTTGCCCCATGGACCTGGTGTTTTTATATTCCTCTCCTCTCCCCAGGCTGCAGGCCACGGGGTCCTCTCACACAGAAAAGCTACGTAGGAGTTTGGAGGGAACAGTCTTTAGATGTGTCAACACACAGCCTGCCATAGTCTGGCCTGAGGATAGGCTAAATCAATACAGAGGAGTCACTGGTGGCCGTGCCTTTCACTATGGAGTGGAGATTATCTGGAGTGTTCATGTTTTCTATTTTCATGTGTCTTCTGATGATGTGATGCAGCCAGAAAATATGTAAGTACCTCTGTCTATATCTACACTACATTTATATGTATATCTATATATCTGTATCTTATATCAAATCCCAAATTGGATTTAAAGTTGTGTGTATTAAAAAAGATACTTTTCAAACCAAGTTTTGTATGTGTTGTGCTGTTCACATTAACACCACTGGGGGGAGATCAATCTCTGCTTGACTGATCAGAGATGGATGGCTAGTAAGGGAGAAACAGTCAGACATGCAGTAATCACTGCATCTTGATTTCTGTCAAAATGAGTAACCAGAAAAAGAAGGGAAATAAAGGCCCCCCCTCCTTTTTTCTTTTTGCAAGCTCCAAAAATAAAGTGGCAACATCATGAAGGGTAAAAAAAAAGATAATTGGTTGTCCAATCCTTGAAACCTAACTCTGAATTTCATACCTCATTACAATCTAATTTCAGTGTAGCCTCAGCATGAAGCCACAAAGTGGAATCAACAATACTCCAATATAATTTCACTTAGACTTGTCAGAGAAGAAAAAGAGAGAGTACTTGAAAAAGCTTCCCCGCGCTGAGCAGCGCGGGGAAGCAGTAAAAGCAGCATTAATGAACCATCTAGGTGCTCTGGTGTCTGTTAGTAAGCAGCTTCAATAAATATTATCAGCCACCGCTGCATGAGGTTTGCCTTTATTATTATTATTGTTATTATTATTGTTCCTTCCAATTACAAGAGAGAAACAAAACTAGACTTTCCACCTGTTATTAGCATTAGTGGGTAAGAGAAAATGCTTTGTATACACTTCAAACTATTTTCCAAAATGGTGTGAGGTTGAGGGCCCGCTGTGATATAAACTGTTTGGACTAAAGAATTTAAGTAGCTGCATGGATTCGACATAAGTGTGAAACCTAGAGTCAGCATTGATAAAAATGAAAGGGAAATAAAAGCTGGAGACAAGCTTAAAGAAAGTTTTTGATAATCAATTAAAAAAGATTTCAAACAAAAATTCTGAATGTTTGATGGTCTCTTACACATGAGGATCTGCTGCTTTCACTTAATTGAATATCTTTCTCTGTTGTTGTATATGTATTCTGTTTAAGTGAGAGAAATCAAGAGTGAATCTTAAAATGCTTCAGTTTCATATACAAAAATTTCTATGACAGAATCAGTTTTCATGTTTCAAATGATCTCAGATAAATGTGGAGCAGTGAGTTTTTATCTTCCAGGACAATGTTTTTCTAATCCTGAAGCAGTTATCAATTACCACATCATTTCCCCTGATCCTGTGCACATGAAGTAGACAATCGTCCGTTTGAATGACTACCCCTCCTCCCTTTCTCCCTGCCTCCACTCACCCCCCGCCCTTCTCCCATCTCCCCCACCTCTCTAACTCAAAGCCGGGGACCTTACCTTTGTCTGGACCATGCCAGCTCTCTGGTCTCTCAAGTGCTCCAGGGTAGCGGCAATATCAATCTCTTTAGCACCTGCAACAGACCGAAAATTGGACTGAGTTCAAAGCAGCGGAGTAATCCAGCTCACATCTGTCAATCTCTCTTTATACTGGGCTCCCTTTGGAACAGTGCAGCGATTGAAAATTATTACATTCATCCCTCGAAAGACTTGGACGAGAGCCACGGACTGTTTCTCGATAAAATATGCACGAGGATATTTTTGGGGTCTGGTAAATGTGCAATAATGCATTAAAAAAAAAAAACACTAAACACTGGCTTCACTGTGAGAATCTTGTTCAAAAATTGGTTAAGATTAAATCCAACTATGAGGTCTGCTCAGAGCTTTTTGATACAACAATATCTGAGAGTGTGTGTGCATGCATGTGTGTGTGTGTCTGAGAACAACAAACTCTAATTACAATGATTTATAGCCTTTGCAGAAGCCATACTGATGATTAACCCATGTAACAGTTGTCTGCCTTCAACAGTGATCAGCGGCTGTTGAGTCGAGTCAGTTTTTGGCTGATGTTAATCTTTTAAAGTTAAGCAGAGAGAGGAAGCAAAAGAGTAAAAAAAAAGGTATGTACAGTATGTGTGTGAGAGAGAGCGAGAGAGAAAAGGGGGGATTTAATGCAGCTGGACTCAGTACTTAAAGTACTCCAGTGCTCCAACAAGACTTTCATGTCTCAGAAAGGCTGGATTCCAAATTTAAGCTGAAGAGAGGCTCTCTGACCAAAGAAAAAAGCCTTGGAGAGTGAGATTATGTTCATTTTATACATTCGGTTCTGGAGCAAGAAACAAAAGGTTAAAAAGAGACTGGGTGGCACCTTTCATCACTGTGGACAACGGCTCATTTGTCACTGAACTACATGAACCTCCATCAGGACGGGTCAGTGTTATTACTTCTGTACAGATAGTGAAGGGAAGGTCTGCATCAGAGGTGGTTGTTCCCCTAAACCGTTCTGACGGGAGGAGAGCATGCAGAGGAGTGAGGGTAAAGGCCAGAGGTCAAAGGGCAAAGGGCAGAGGTGCAGGTTAAGCTATGGAGGGTATTAAAGTGACGTACGACTCTTTGGAAGAACTCAGCTCCTGTGCAACAATAGCTACGCATATCTTGTATATCTCAAAGAATATCTTAGACAAGCTTCTTTTTTTTGTAAGCCTGCAAACAACATGATGTAACTGTTTACTCATGCAAATTGTGCTCATTCTTCTGAAGCTACAACTCCTGCTTTGATAGTTTGGAGATTCTTCTGAAACTCTGGTTTTCCTTGTTGCAAGAATTTAGAAAAAAAATCTGTGCGCTCATGACTAGAAGATCCAGGTAGCTTTCCTTGCCCACTTGTTTTATAATTATTTAGAATAATTTCTACAGTAGCTGTCCATTGCGCCAAGTTACTGTGATTTGTAAACAAGTGCACATTGTCTGACACCTGGACATCCAGGTTTCTACCATCATCCATACAATAGATGACTGTGTAAAGAGAAAGTATAGTTATAATCTATGAATATAGGGTGCATACTATTGATTGCTAAGAATAAATCAATGACAATGTAAAATAAACGTATTGTACCAATTTAATATCAAATATTGATACAAACCAACATTTGAATGGATTTCTCCTTTAAACATTTAATTTCCATGCATGTCCTATCTAAATTCATGTAGCAATTGTGATGCAGGTCAATATAGTGTGACGGTGGCTTAAATAGATAATTACTAATGTGGGTGTAGGTTTCTTTTTCATTTTCCCTTTCTCTGTTTGTTCCTTTGTTCCTCTCCCTCCTCTCCTAGCAGCTCCCTCCATTTCTGCCTCTGTCGTCGTTGCCTTTCCAGGCCTCAGAAAGTCACCCTCTAATGCATCCCCAAGACCCTCTGTGGAAAATGAGAGGCTTTAGTGTTGCCAGGGCAACACTTGAACGCAGGCAGAAAGAGTGAAAGGGAAGCCATTGATCGTTACCTTTAGCCATCCTATTGAGGACCATGTCAATCAGAATGTAAGTCCCACTCCTGCCAGCTCCATCACTGCAGAGAGTCAGAGAAAGAGGGAGAGTGAGATCATTAAGGTGGCAGAGTGAAGCTCTGGATGCTTTAATCTCAGAGTGTTTTTCTTATAAGGAAACAAATTGCTCATTTACATCTGCATCTGCTCAGAGACTGTTGAGTATATTTAAACACAAATTAGACTATGCATACAGATACACACTGCTCCCTCTACTTAAAACTTGACACTACAGATAAAATAAAATTCTTAAATAGCAGAAATCAATAATAATCTTTAATATTACTATAAAAGTACCAGAGGAGATCTGAATATTTGATATTCCAATAAATGTGATTATGTTAAACCTTTGCACATGAGAGCATGTGTGGTCTGGAGACTTGCTTGGGAGAAGGGAATGGTTTCTGAGGCACACTGGGGACAAAGGCTTTTAAATGCATGCACCTCAGGAGCAGAGGAGAGGTTGAGAGGCCAGGGGCGGTTTGAGAACAGCTTTTGGAGAGCCTTGCTTTTCCATTACTCCAGAGATAGTCTTATGAAAAGCCTCCCTTTGTGCCCGCCGGCCATTCAGCGGCTCTGCATGTTAATTGCAAACAAGGCGTGCACATCGCTCTAATAAAGGCAAGGCCAATAAAACAGGAGAGCGGCCTGAGCACCACTGCTTCATTAATCCAGTGCTAGACACTCTGTCTGTACAGCTCCCTCAGAGGGAGAGTGGGCTGCCTGGCCCCATGCATGACTTAACAGGATGTGACTATTAAAAGTGGTCGGACAGATACCTGGTGTTTAATACAAACCAATCAAGGCCAGTTAACTAACTCCACCAAATGGGAAATAGAAGAGTCTTTGGCTGCATGTCTTTGTACCACACTATTTCCATACAGACACAGCCAATGGAATAAACAGCGGCTCCAGTGGACCCAGATAGAGTAAATGGACTGAGTGGGTTTAAATAAACAGCCTCTCCCCTCCAACACACAGGCCACGACAAACACTCTCTATCCCAATTCAGCAGTTCAGCCACTGTCACAAGGTTCAAACAGTTATACTTGCCTGCAGTGAACAATTATCGGGCATGATCGACCTCGGTAGCACTTGTTAACCTTTCTGGAATATAAAAAAAAAAAAAAAAAAAAAAAAAAAAAGAGAAGATTGGTGTTATTGTTAGCTTAACAGCAAAATATGTCTTGAATGCACAGGCTGTTAAATTATACTCTGGAAACAGGATTGATTCTTTTTGCTGAGTAATAACAGTGGAAATTAAAACAAATGTGCTCATGGGGGACTGCGCTGTGGTCTGGATGAAATTAATGGCTGCAATAATCAAAAGAACAAACACAATCCTGAGAGACGCTCCCTCCTGTCAATCAATCACTTTAATTTGAGGATAGAGAGAGAGATCCGTGTCGCACCACCTAAATAAATTGAGCATCATTTCAAACAGCATTATTGTGACATGTGGGTGATGGATGTGGTGGTGTGATGTTGTGATTGCGGACCGCCGACGCATTAACCCTGGCCAGTTATGAATGTTATACACCACAGCCACGGTGAAGGCCAACAAGCCTTTTCACACCCCGCTGTTGCCATGGAAACTGACTATACTGTGAGCTTCCACGTCTCTCAGTTTCCCTCGTTTTTTAACCTTTCAGCGACAAAAAGAAAAATAAATACCTGTATATCTCATAATATATGGAGTTTATCTATTTCTATGTGTCGCTTTTAAATGAGTAAAACAGCATGTAATATATGTGAATAAAACGGTAAATATATCATGAATCATACTAATTGATTGTGTTCATTTATGTGTCAACTGTCAACAATTACTACCACTACTACTAATAGTGATAATGTGTTGCACTTATTGGTAAAAATACTGTAAAAATACCTTATATACCTCATTTTCACATATATATTTAACGTTGCCCATTACTTATTTGGCAATATTTCTTCTTTTTCATTACTTCTGAGATATAGTTCTAGTTTCACGTGCTGATTTATCTTCAGCTTTTGTATTTTCTATGTTGTTTTTGTGAAGTTTGCTATGTATTTGGACCTTTAGAAGTACAACCGTGAACTGCATTTCTCATGTGTACTTGCATTTCAAAGCACAGGTGTGCTCTGTTTGATGTCTTTGAGATTTCTTTTTGCTATGATGAAAATCTTTAGCTGTGACCAAAAGCTTGGTTTTATCATTGAATTACAGGCACTGAACATTGCTATATAATACATTTTTCTATCTGAAGTAAACTCCTGTTTATTTTGCAGGGGAAATCTTTTACTACTTTCTATTTTGAATTCATTTTTGTTTACATCAATTTATATTATATTGAAGGTTTTTTTTCACATTTTAAGATATTTTAATTGCAAATATATCTGTAACATCAGAATATGTCCTTGGTTAAAGAGCATACAGAGATGGTTGGAGTTCCCATGCAAGCCAGAGGAAGGAGCAGTGAGAGGAGGAGGAGGGAGACAGAGAGTCAGGAGTGAGAGAAAGACAGTTTATGCACAGGCCTGGCTGAGGAGACACAGTTTCCAATGATCACTTTTGTGACTATGCAACTGGGCTCATATTACTAGCTGCAACATCACAAAAATGACACTGGCAACCGCAAAATACTGAGTTGGCCGAAACCGTGAAAACCGTGAGTGTACTGTACTTCATGTGGATCTCTGAATCACAAAATCAGAGAGCTTTAGTTTCCCACTAACCTACAGCAGCATTAATGGAGTTACATCAAGGCAATCTAGTCATTTGGGAGATCTCAACAGCAAAGGAAAACTTATGTATGTAATCAAAACACAGCTCAAACCTGCACACCAATATCATAAATAAATATATCTGCCTGCCAGCTACACCCAGTTTAATTTGAAAAAAAAAAAAACAGCACCAACTCTGTCAGGAAAGGATGACATGATAACACTGCGCATCCTCTTTTTTTTCCCTCTCATCTGCATTCAAACCGGAGGGATAGACTTCCATCCACAAATCAGATGCATCTATTCTCATTTGGAGGGCTTTTCCTATCCCTCCTGGGTTTTCCCAGAGGAGCTATTGCTTCTCTTCTGCCAGAACACATTATATGGAGAACAGAGTGAGGTTATTCAGTCACTAGCTTTCCCCCTCTCCCATGTTTTTAGCGAGACAGCTCTCATTTAATTGGGTGTTTGAATTAGGTGTTTTTTTTTTTTTTCTTTTCTTTTCTTTTCTTCCCAAGCCAAGCCAGGCAGTGCGGGGCTGTTAATTTGCTGCATCACATGTGCTGGAGGGAGGTGAGGGAAATAGGCCCAGGATGAAAGGGATAGTACAGAAACACAGTCCTTATTAGAACCATTCTCTAGGACACCAAAAGGCAGAGGGGTAAAAGGGAGACGGACCGGAGAGTCACTGACAGAATACAGAATATAAGGGAAGGTGATTAAGAACAAGCTCAGGATAAGGGGCCAGTTGTAAATGTGGAAATCTGTCTGAAATCTGCCGAGCTGCAGTATCAGTTGCCAACCGGCAGGATCTCCACTCTACCTGCGGAAGTCTAACAGCGTCCTGGCTGAGGTGGGGATCCCGCGGTCCATCCAGGACAGGAAGTGGAACTGAGTGACCGTGCGTGTCTCGTTGGTCTGCAGATTCTTTAGGTAGAAGCTCCGCACTAAGAAGTCCTCGCACCAGATATGCTCAGACACCAAGTTGACCTAAAGATGCAAAAATGTACGCAAGTAAATGAGTTACATCTTCATACCAGCAACTATAACAGTGATGAACAATGAACTGTGGAATTTGTTGTGGGCAGGTTTTAGGGATGAATATACAGTGGGGTCCAAATGACTGAGACCACTAAAGGATAAGGATCTCAGACTGTATATATACTGTTCAAATATAAACATGCAATTCATGTGAGCATCAATATTGTTGAGACGTTTATTTGTTGAGCAAGACAGTCAGCTTTTCCTTCTATGTATTTTCTTTTTTTTCTTTTTGAAAACTACAAATAAACGTTTTGTTTTGTTTTAGTTAAGCATTGATGCCAGTGTTATGTTTTGTCCTCCTCACCCATTCTCCATTCTACCTTTCACACTAACACTGCAGGTTTTGAGATATCTGTCTCCAACAAATCCTATAAAATTTGAATGAATTTTGTTTTTGCTGCCCAAAGTAAAATTTAATTTGAAAACTCAACAGCGACATGCAAAAACAGTGTTCTTGTTATTCAGCAGCTTCACAGGGACTCTTAAACTAGTTCCTCTGAAAACTGTTCAATGTGAGGTCTCGCAGTGACTGGTGAATATTTTAAATGTCATTTTGCAGCGCTGGAAAAGTTTTTCATGGCTAGACCCAACTGGAAAGCTTTGTGAGTTCTGCTTAATGCCTCACTGACCTACCTCGTATATGTGGTAGACATCAGATCCCTCGTCAGGCCAGTAGTGGTGACACTGCTTCACTCCATTTTCAGAGAGTGGGGTTAGCATGACGATGACGACGCAGCCGCTCTCCCACACCATCTACACATCAGAGGAGAAATGTCAGACGTCCGTTTAACACATCCTGAGATGACTCGACACCTGTGTGGAATTATGATAGCACTGATGTGTAACAGAACTGTTCCACTAGGAGCAGCATATTGCACATTAGCATTACATGCCAACCTTGTATTAGAGTGAAATTGATTTCTTAATCTTGGTCCAGGAAGTATGAATAAATGTCACCTCTCTGTGTGTGACAAATGATAAACGTTGGATCGAGCAGCAGGAGGGTGCGTCATGTGTCGCCTTCTCTCAGTCGTCTGAGTGAGATCACAACATCTACTGTGCTGCTGCTGCTCCATTTCATCTTATCACAATCTAATGTGTCCTTGGGAAAAAATATAGGCCCACGGCAGCCATTAGGAAAATGAGGAGGAAACACGGGTTTTATGATTGCTATAAAAACACAATGGCCCTGACTATACACTAATCACAAGCTTCTGCGATCCAGCCCAGTGGACACATTACACGCCAACTGTGCCACGATGTGATGAGATTAGGCAAGGTGATAATGTGAGGGAATATTATGCATTTAGGATTGAAAGATTTGGCAAATATTTGTGGGTAGTGAGAAAAAAAGAGCATTTCTATTTTCCATTTTTAGCTAATAATGAGCCCATAATTTGTGCAGTAGTTTTTGATAACATACACCTACTATACATCATTATGCATCATTAGAGTACAAGAAGTCTGGAAAATAAAACTGACTGAACTTGCTGCTCTGTGAACTTATGCTGATTGGCATTTTTTTTTTTTTTTTTTGCATTGAATTCTGAGGAGGAGTAAGCAGGAAAGCAAAGCCCAGCAGAGCTAAGGTAATAGCCAAAGATGGAGGGAGGGAAGGTGGGGAAACGGATGAAGGAGTAAAGGATGATGGGGTGGAGGAATGAGGAGTGGAGGATTAGAGCAGAGCCGCCTTTCAGAGCACTGCCTGGGGCCAGTGTGGATTAGATAGGACAGAGCAAAAAGATTTGCCTCCTGCACAGTCCATTTGCATGAGAGTGCCAGTGTTTCCCCTGTTTGTTTATTCTTAATGGAGAGAAAGATTTTTTTTTTTGTCCTGCCACAATCGAAGGTTAACCATATTGAATAATTAATGGTTACTACTTATTCTCAGTCACAGAACTGATGTTCATTGTGTCAGCCAATCTGCGTCTAATTTTCTATTATTTTCTGCTTAATTGGGAAAGATTTAGAGTTGAGTTCATGGCTAAATAGCTCATTTCATTAGATAATGGATATGCATTTATTCACCTGGCACACAAAGAATTTGGCAGACAAACAAACAAATAACCAAACTGACTAAGAGATAATTATCAACTGTTTCATTGGAGGCATTTTCAAATTTACAAATTAAATGTAAGAAACAGGGCACCTTTCCTATTTGAGCTGATGTAGTCAATTAAGATTATTTTTTTAAGATAATAGGGACGTAGTTTTTCTTTTTAATTAATTTGGATGTCGTGTGAGGACAGAGCTTGTAAGCACGTGTTGTTTTTGTGCTTGAAAAGTGATTTAAACTATATTGCCTTTGGTGTGCAGCACTGAACCAGCCTAGACTAAACTTGGCTGTGCCACTTTTCCCCACTCACAAACAGGCTCGAACGTCTGTGCTAGCACAAATTCAGCACTATCATAATGATACAAAATGAGTATCCCTTCAATACAAGATGCAGGGAGCAGGGTGCAGGGCCAGCTGGTCTGCCAGGATTTACGCTTCACACTTCTACATCCTGGTCACGGCAAGCAGAGTTACTTCACCATATGGAGGTGATGGGCCCACTAATTACTACAGTGCTGTCCTATTAACAAATAAGAACACCATTTGGCGACTATGCATCATTTAAGACATACCTCTGCACAAGTCGACATGTTTTACAATAGCCTATACTCAGTGATTGATGGCAAGCTCCTCTGACATTTATGGACAAGGGAAGAAATACAAATAGCAGAGGAAAATGCAAATATAAGCAAACATCAACGTTATTATAAATAATATCAGACTTCCTTGGGGAGTGTGTAAGTAGACTGCTATATACAACTAAAGGCTGCAGGTCTGTAGTACATATTCTGGACGTGAGACTGTTTTATTGATGTAATAGTAGCACTGTTATTTGCAGCCCTACTTTGTGTTTCTCATGTATTACCATTTTATTTGTGTCACAGCGCTACAACGTGTGTCACAATCACTCTTTGTCTCCCATTTATTTGAGGGGTAATCATGCTCAGAGTTTTGGAACTACACTTCCCACAGCCCTTTGGGGGACATAAACAGAAAGTATAATGTTGCCATGGAGCCAGTGAATTACACTATGGGCTAGAATTTGAGCCTTGGTTTATTGCCCCTATTTGTTTACATTCCTGCAAATTGGCATCATTAAAAGCATGCAGAGTTAGCTATTAGGAGTTGCTGTTTGCAGTATAGGTAAGGATGTGGCAACAGCTAATCACTGGATTACTGTGATACTGAAAAATACTTATAAGGTTATGACATTCAGGCAAATTCTGGAGTTACAAGGAGCATCTTTAATGGATTTTTATGAGCAATGGACATAAAATATAATGAAACCCTCAGGAGGTGTAGGTTAAGTCACTCTGAATCTAAAAATGTTTAGATTTGAGTTATGACTCTGAGAAGGAGTTGCAGCAAGGCTTTCATGATTAATATTGTATTTGTGTTTTAGAAAATTGAGCGAGGTATATATAGGTGTAAATATTTTTTACAGGGCAGATTTTTTTTTTTCATGCAAGTAGCTGGAATAACCTTTGAGGATTTTGGAAATACCCTCAGGAAAGCAGTGATTGCCAAGTACAAAACCAGATGCTTAGCTTTGTAACTCAAATGTGATTGTAATACAAGAGGGGTTACATTAGTCCACTGATCACACCATTAATGAAACATAAACACAGAAGATAAAGCAATCTGAACCCTCTTGGACCAAGAAGAAGACATCAAAACCACAGACCAATTGATAAATCACACAAAACCATTGGGTCAAACAGAGTGTAGCTCTGTTGTGTTTATTCCAAACCCTCTGTGCTTTAGAAACAAAATGGCAAAAAAGAGAAAGAGAGACGGAGAGCAAATGGAGATGAGCTTTACCTGCCAGAAGTCCGCCACAGTGGAAGGAAGAGGACCCTGAGAGGCGATGTAAGTAGGGTTGCGAGGGTCATGGTCCATCTGGGAGAGAGAAAACAGAGTTTGAGATGATGCTTGGGTGGAGACTTTTGAAGAAAACATGTCCACTTTTTCATTTTTCTGCTGTATCTTACTCACTGCCGTTCACTGATACAGCCTTGTTTCAATATATACATATCTCTCTTCTGTCCTTAAGATTCATTCATTGTTACAATTAGAGTAAAAGAAACTATACAATACTGTTGGTAAGTTGTGAATATCATGCACTAAATGCTGGAGATATATTTGAAGGACATGTTTGTATCTTGCTTTTGTGAAAAAATGTTAAAGATCAGTTTCTTTACACATCTTGTTTGCATAAAAAGACTGAAGAGGACCTTGGATGTTGCTGTCTATCAAGTAAAAGCAGCAGTGACAAATCTGACTTCCAACCCTTTGAGTTTTTATTTTTTTTTTTTAAATAACCACTTTATAACTCTGCTTCCCAATTCATTATCTCGCTTTTTCATTACTGCTTTAGTTAAGTCATGTACAGCCTTCTCCACAATGTCTTAATACCAATATGCTTTGTCAAAGACCTCATGAAATGGCTTTCAGAGCTCAATTTTTTTCATGCTTTGACATGTTTCTGCATAAAACATGATATTGTAGTGGGACTTCAAAGCCTGGAGGCAGCTGACATGACAGGGCTGAATGTTGAGGTGGGACATAATGACAAGGGGGGGACTTGATTTGAGGGATATGATTGAGGCATGATTGAGTAGGTATTGGCCGGGTCACCAGCAAAATCAATAACCACATTTTGTTGAATGAATTTTTATGGACACCCTCTATGCGAGATGCATCAGTGGAAAGATGTTGACATATTTTACAGGAAGAGAAATGGGTTTGTATATCACAATGTATTCTTGAGGTATATTCAGCATTATAATGATAGATGACAACAATTGGCGTATTCTTGATAGACTTGGGTTTTTATTTAATATTATTTATGGTAGACCTGTAAAAGATCCTATAATGGAAAAGACAGTAGTTTTTTTAAATATTAAAGTAGGACTGACTAATTTCTTTGCATTTTAACCTGCCATTAAATGACTTCTACAATGGATGCATTTAGTGAGGGAGGGATCTCTTGAGCATAGAATCAAGAAACACCACTAAAGCAAGTCACAAGGTGATACTTAATGACTTTTTCCTTTATGAACCTTTTTTTTTAAGATGAAAAACAACTTGTCAAGGACACATAACATGAGCTTAAAAGATAAAGATCTACTTTTTCATTTTGTTGTATATTTCTTAGACTCATTTGTCTTGCTTATGGTCCTTGACACTCAACCTTAAATAATTATGAAGCATTTCTTCGTGGCTTTGATATTACCATAATGCTTTCCTCTCCTCATGTTTTATAGCCTCAACAACAGGATTAATCCTTAAGTCTTAGAGGAATTGATAAAACCAAACATACAACTTAAGTTGAAATGTTGAAATAAAAATACATTTCTTTATTATTTATCTTGTGTCTGCAATTTATCTCAACTGTGGTGGATTAAAACTGCACAATTGTTTTTCTCATTTAACTCATTTAACTTTTTCTCATTTTTCTCATTAACACTTATAAAAAGTGATGTAATTGTAAGTCAAGCTCAATGGGAACCATCTAGTGTTTAAGTGTGTGTGTGTTTGTGTGTGTGTGTGTCTTAGTGTAGTTGTAACTAAATGATTACTGGGGGCAGAAGTGATGCATGAGTGACTAAAAAATGGTCTTTCAATCTTTCAATACACCTACACAAACACTGGCTGAAATTTGAAAATCTGCCTGCCTTTCTGTTGAAGACATGTCACAAAGGACACATAAATGCAGGAAACACTGTTGTCATTACCTCATGTTAAACTTCAATTAGCCACAACTGTGTTCAATGTTCTCTTCATCTTTCCTGGTAGAAAATTCCTCATGTGAGTTTGTTAAAGAAAAATAATGAAATAAATCTCCCACACAGAAATGAAAGGGTGGTGCCAAATGCTCGCGCTGCCACTCCGTTTGGCCAATCTCAAGGACACAGACATGCTGTAGCTGTGTGCTGACATCCCTGCATGAATACTAAAACGCAAACATGAAAGAGTAGTCCTGCGTTTCAGCTGTCCTCCCCTTGCCATTGTGGGAAGAAGATAGACTGCAACAAGAAAGGCAAAGAAGTGCTCTTTGGTTTGAAGTAAAATAGCTTATCTGTTCCTGGAGAAGCGTCTCAACTTTGAACACCTTGCTGTAGTGCCTTGATCCTGTGTTTGTATAAGATAGTGAGCTTGGGAGCTAAATGCCGGTTTGAGCTCATCCCAGATAGTTGGAAAACAAAAAGCATGAAGAGGAGCTGAGAAATGGAAAAGCCACACAGCGTTTGACTTTATAAAAAAACAAAACAAAACAAAAAACAAAACAAAGGCCAGACAAGGCAAAGACAACCAGGCTTTGAGCACATTTTGTGTCACTGTGCATTCCTTCCAACCATCCCTCACACTAATGATGTCGTACATGTGGGAGCGCTTGTATCATTTGTGGTCAAGCATTAACTATTATCCAAGTCTTTCACTGTGTGTATGTCACCCTGTGCTTTGCAGGAAGCTCAGATCACCCCTTCCCTTTGCCTCCCTGACCTCTGATTCTGAGAAAGAAGCGACAGATTATTTACTCGTAGGCCACTGCCCCTGGAGCTAATGAGGAGGAAGAAGCTGCATTGACAGACATAATTATCACAGTTTTGCTGGGCTCAGCCAGGGGTCCCTTTTGTGGTGTAATTACTGTCCTTTCATCCGCACACCACTGCATCTGCCATTACTTCACCCATCTTCAACATCCGTTTGTCTTTTTTTTTTTTTTCAAACTGCACCAAAACTGTCTTGAATAACTTTACTTTTACTATAGAATTTTTCTAACGCTCCAATCAATTTTTTTGCACTTCTTCCCCTGACTGATTAACTTTATTATAACATTATTCTATAAGATGCCAAATGTCGCACTACAGCTGTTTAAATAAGCTAAAAACCTCTATGAATATGTCATTAGAGAAAATGGAGGAATAAATCGAGCATCTAAAAGTCTCCATTGTTTGTTTCTGAAGAGTAATGGGCTTTTAGTGCAGCTGTGTGTATTCCCCTCATCTATCTCCTCAGAAATTTTGGCACTGTATTTGAAATGCATAGTTTCCTGTTCCCCTTTGATGGAATCCCTTTTCAGCAGCCGCAGGGGAAATCATGACTGGCAATATTTTGGGGAAAAACACTAAAGAAAGAAAAAAAAAAAAGCTTTAGCCCTCTCCAACAGTGAGGTCTTTCTGGAGGATACATTTGTTTAGTCAAAAATAAGGTATAATTCTTTTTAGTGTGAATAAAAAAGGGATATCTCCAGGGAGCGGCCATTTTGAAAGCAGTGAAAGTAGCAATGTGACTAAAAAAGACAGACTGAATCTGCTGAGTCTCTCAGCATTGAGAACAAAGTTTAAAAAAAAAAAGATCAATGCACCTGGATCGATGACAAGTCCTTTTATCTCAAAGTAAAATCCAACCACAACAGGTTCTCGTGGTACAAAAAGGCTCCAGGGACAACAGATATTAGCCACATCGTAGAGCCATAATGAATAAACAATACTCACAATTGGACTGGCATTGATGTAATCTGAGTTGCCGTGGTTGTTCTCTGCTTTCAAGGTGATCCTGGAGTGATCATCTGTAATGGAGATGCATAATTCATCAACACACATTTCCACTGTTTTTCTTCACTGCACAATAACAACAGAATTTTGAGCAACAACAGAGGAATATGAAACTGTAAAGGCTGCAGGGACTGCAATTTCACCAGACTTTCATCATGCACACACTCACTATTCTGAAGTCCTGAATTGCTTCACCTTCAATAGGGAATGTTTCATGCGAAATAATAATAAATATTTCATCTTAAGAAGTCTGTAGGTTGTGAGCCTTAAAATCCTTCTTTTCTTAAACAAGTGAAAGTATTGCAAGATTCATATAATCTGTTTCCAGTCAACCTGAACCCACATTGGTCGTCTTCTTAAACACGTTTGCTTCAGATTAAAGCCCATGAAAACTTGGCTCTAAATCTTTAGTATCAGATTTGACTGACAGTAACCAAGCAACTCGCCACCTGTCATCAGATACTGATTCATTGCATTGTATTGCAGGATAGAGCTAGAGAGCCCTTGCGTTACAGCACACAACAATGAAATGCATAAATGTAATTATGATTTATTACAACCATTGGCTGTTTTAGATGCCTATTACAGAAAAGATAAGCTAGGACGGACAACACAGTGGTTGTATTTATGATCTAATGATTGCATTTTTAAACTGCAAAACAATTTGAAGATGAAGAATAAGTTTTACAAAGAAAACACTATCTGATGCAAGACTGATTTAACTGTGAACTTCCCCAAAGCTTAGAGTAGGACAGAGCCAAGCAGAAGATGTCACACTCCAAACCAATGATAGTACAGTCATGCTTTTTGCCTTAAGTCAATTTCATTTGTCTCAAGTGGATTTGCATTGAGGAAACATATGATGTCCACTGGTTTTCAGGAAAAATTGGTTTAGGAAACAGTATTGATAATTTCATCAGAAACATATGCTCTACTGTGTTTTTGCTTGCTTTCATGTAGCTTGAAGCATCTGCTCATAACCATATCAACAACACTGATGGAGCTGCATGAGCAACCCTGTGTGGCTCTAGACGTGTCAATGGTGGGAACATTTTCACAGCCCCCCAAAAAAAAAACAACCAAAAAAACCCAAAGAACTGAATGGACATATGGGACTCACATACGACCACAGCATCTGAACGGTTCCTCTTGGAGTTCTGTTCTCCCTGCCCCACACTGCAGGCACCGGGCTCTGCCTGGTAGGAGCACAGGGCCTCCCACTCGCGCTCCAGACGGTTCTTGTTCTTCAAGTGGTCCTCCATGTATGACTAGAGGACAACATAGACCACCTTAGCCGCCATTTCAAAGAACAAGCCAAAACCAAAAAAAACCCCTGAATTTACCTCTAAACACTGCTGTTTTTACAGAAACGTTTGATTAAAAGACAGAACAGAGAGAGAAATAAGTCACCCTTACTTTATCAGAGCTGGGTGGAGGTAGGTTGTTATTTTTTTCCCATTGTGTTTCCTCAATACAAGCCAACCAATAAATAAACTGCAGCAAAAACACTAAACCCCTGACAACAGCACCTCTCCTTTAAAGCTGTGATCAGGTGTCATGGTGCATTATTGTCTTAAGCTGCTCTATAGCATAACAACTGGGTGAGGAGGAGGATGCTGAAGATCTAGGTGGGGAAGGTGTGCTAATGTTTGCATCTTTGTGTGTTTGTGCATGTGTGTTTGACCAATGGGGGGAAAAAAAGAAAAATCACACACAATTAAGACTCCTGAAAGGTTTGTCTGCATTGGAAATACTTCAGGGGTGTTTCAATCACGTCCCTCACTGCTTGCACAGCCACTGATAAGATTGTCTGCATTTAAGCCCTCGCTTGGAGAAGACAAAATTGAATTCGCTAGAGAGACAAAGATGGAAAAAGAGGAGGGGGAGGGGTGGAGGCCTGTGTGTGTGTGTGTGTGTGTGTGTGTGTACATGTTTTGCGTGTGTGTGGGTTTTCTCCCAAACCAGGGCAAGTCTTATGGAGCTTAGAGGCTGTAGCTGGCAAGATGATTCTCTTTTAGTATTGCGTTGTGTTTCGCTTTCTCTCCTGTATCATGGTTCCCCTCCTGATGGGGTTAAATGGTTTAGTCCACTATTGTGTGGGGCAGAAGATTACAGACTCATAAACTGATGTCAGGGATCAGCTGGCTAATACAATGAAAGTGATACCCAGATGTGCTGGGTTTTTATCCCATATTAAAGGCAGTATAGGTAGGCTGAGCGGAGAGGTGACACTCCATTGTTACATCCGACTTATTCACTCCTCTGTCAAAAGGAAAATCCAAGTCTTTGCAGAATATATACAATTCCTACTGAGATGGTAATCACAAATAAGCTTGTCCAACACATAATAGGCAATTACCCTTTGATGGCTCATGAATTCAGACATCTCCTGCATGCACGCAAAGGATATTAAGTGGCTTATAAGAACATTACAATCCTACAGACAATGGAAATCAAAGTTTATTGTTAGATATGGTACCAAAGGTGCCACTCAGGTCTTAAAAGCCACACAGAGAACCGAAAACTCTTGTGATTAATGCAGGTGCATAATGAGAGAACACGACAGCACAAGGTGTTCTCTCTGAGCCCATTAATGACGATGATGCACGATGATGAAGGAATATGACTGTAGATTTCTGCTGTTACACTCTGAACCATCCCTGTTTCAACTTTTAATTTCATGAATGCAAAAAAAAAAAAACAATAATGGAAAAAAAATCTAGTTAATGTCAACTCTAATGGCAGGCAACACACATATATTTGCATGTGTGTTGTTGTGCATTGCCTACGCAAATACACAGAGCTGTCATCCCAGGAAAATGACAGCATGCCATTATGGCCACTTGACAGAGCCTGTCATCACTATGATCTTGTCACCCTGTACGAGTACTCTCTGCTTGCCAGTCTGACAGCATCCCACCTCCCCTCCCAATATTACATCTCTATGTACTTGATACATCCACTCTGAATTGCATCCCATTCTATTCAAACGATGCCCTGAATCGATTGCATTCCAGATTCATATTTTCGCTGCTTAATGCAATGGAGCCAGCAGGCCCTTATCAAGCCCTCCCGTTTCTAGGGGGAGGCAGTGGACCATGGCGTATTCCAGAGACAGGGTAACGAAGGTTTAGTGAATGGGGGGATTATGTCTGCCAATCAGAGGGTTGGGATGGGAGGCCTGGGTGTCAGGGAAACAATGTCTAATCCTTCCTAAGCAGTCTCCTCGGCAGCAGAGGGTGATGGCTGAAATCAGGATGAAGGGAGAACCAGGGGAGCCAGACACAACAGGTAACACATTACTGTCAAGCCCTGCTGTCAAATTAAAACGAACAGTACTGGTAACAGTTTGTACAGGGAGCTTTATGATATGAACAGTGGGAGTTGAAAAAGGGGTATTAATATGTATGTTTTTGTGTGACTAATGATAGCTAAATGAAAAGAACACATTGTTTTGCATTAAATGGGAAAGCATTTTGTTTTTGGCTCATACACTAAATTTAAAATGGTGAGTGAAAGTCACTGAGGGCAGATCATGTTGCATTAGTCAGTGGCTATTCTCCTTTGCCTAAGTCTATTTTCCCTTTGACTAAATAATTCATCATTTGAAAAAAAAAAAAAAAGAACATTAACTACTAAACATAATGAAAAAGAGCCCAAAGCTACATAATTATTGATTTTTTTTCTTTTTTCAAAGGAGATGTGATTAAACCAAAGCAAAACTACAAGAGCAGCAACGGTTACAACGTTTGGACCCTGTTTCTGGACAGCAGGGGCCCGAGAACAGAAACTGCGTTTGTGAGGGAAAAGTAAGTTTGGTGACTGTAAAGTGCTGTCCATGGTGCTGAAAGGACTACACTGCAGTAACACGCACATAAATGAAGCTGCATGAAAAGACATGCTTCCATGTTACACGTAGTGATGATTTTTGATGTTTTTAATCATTTCACAGAAAATGCTTTAGCACCATACTGCAGCTGAAAAAAATCAAATGAGAGAAGATAGAAGATGTAGAGCAGCAGAGGTGTGTCAAAGCTCTGAAAAAACACAGCAGATGACTCAGCAGCCACAAGCATCAAATTTCGTTTTGAAGTTGGAAGTCGTTATGCAAGACTTTTTAAGTCTTGCAGTGAACCGCACAGTGGGGCGCAACATAGTGCCTTGATGGCACCAAACTCTTGCTGTAGCATAGTAGTTATATGTGTGTGTGTGTGTATGTGTGAGGGGTGATCAGGCCTCACAAAAAAGGACCCCCAGCATGTGTGCTTTGGAAAGCCGGGTATTCATCATCCTTCTCCACACGGTGTGTGCTCCAAAGAGCAAGAGAGAGGAGATGAGAGGAGAGGAGAGCAGAGATGGGAAAATATAGGTCTGAGATCAGTGATAACAAGGCAATCTCACACATGGTTTCATGTGAGATGGCGGTGGAATTTTAAAGAAGAACCCCTATAGGACACCTCCATGTCAGTCATGGCATGAAAGAGAAGTAAAGGTCCCTGTGTGTTTTACCTTTCTACATTGTAACGTCTGTGTTGCTGATGTGAAGAAATTGGGGCTAATAATAACAGCTCCTAGAAATGATTCACAGTGGCTCTTTTGTTATTGCAGGGCTAAATGCTCTTCTATTGTCAATGTTTTCAAAAGGGGCTTCACAAACAAGCCTTGACGAGTGCAACAAAACCCATCTATTACCACCAATACAAGGCATTACTCAGATTCACTCTCATTCATTATAGCTTCCCAATATAAAAGCTAGACTTGCAGTGTGATGAATGCTCTCTCCATTAATGGAAACACTGCAAGGCATCTATCCATCTCTTTTATCAAGCTTGTCTCAAATGAATGAAGCGAAAGTTGTGCAAAATTAAAACAATCCATTGTGTGTGTTTGTGGACGCATTGGCAACCAAAAGCTTTTCCACCCCACCTCCTGAAAAAAAAAAAAAAAAATCTAAAACATCCAAATGACAATCATACGGGTAATGATAATTCACTTTTGAGCAGCTCATTACGCAAAACAATGTCTGCCTTATTTTGCTGCTGCAGTATGGGAGATGGAAGGGGTAAAAGATGAAAATGACAAGGGGGAGAGAAGCAGGACTGAATGATAAAGAGAGAAAATGACACAGTAGAAAGAGGGAAAAGTTGGAAGAAAAAAAAAATGAAGACACCAGACCCAAGATAAAGCAAGAGGAAGAAAACAGCAGGAAGAGTGATGGAAAAAAAACCCCTAAAGATAACAGGGTTCTGAAGAGAATGAGGTGAGAAAGGGATGAAAAAGAAACACATCCAAACAGATAAACACAGAGAAATCAAGCTGTTGGTTTTCAGCACAGAGCCTAGCATTTTCATAGACTCAGTGTTTTTAAAGCATGTGCTTTAATGTTAGCTCACTAAATATCTGAAAAACCTATTTCTGTAGACCAGTGGTACCCGACCTTTTGTATCTGATGTAATCCTATAGGTCCTAACAGATGAACTACTCGTATCCATTAGGGTATAAGTATACCTGACTGGGAATCACTGCTGTAGGTCTATGTCTGTATACACAAGCCTGACATAATGTAATTCTTACAGCCACCAATGCAGGTTCAGAGCATAGTCAGTCAGACATGATGAGATGTTGTGGTTGTTTAGTTTTAACAATCAGATGCTATGAACCACAAATACCCTGTGCCCGACAACAAACCACACCTCAGGCAGCTTCCTATGTCTTCACCATTTGCTTTATCTTGCCACTGGAGACAAAGAAAGCTCCTTACCAGTATCATGTGACCAGTGGAGATGTCCATGTTGGATGGTACCGGCTCTTCACACCAGGAGGAGGTGCTGCTGCGGGTCGATGGACTGGCTGCAGGGCCATCGCTGAATTGTGATGACACGCTATTGAGCCGTGAGTGGCGCAGGGTCTCGGGCCGTTCAACACGCTCCGACGTCCGGATCGCCATTCGCTGGCGACACAGCTCCTAGGAATTAGAGGAGGTGATGGTGAAGCACTGGATCACCAGATATGCATTTTGTGTTTTTTCTTAACTCCTTACAAGGTTTTATGTATTTATCTTCTTTTCATGCACATAACAATAGTTTTATGTATGTTATGTGCTTATCCTTGCTTTCTGTAAATGCACCTTGTAAAATCCTATATCTAGGCTGACTTGATCTGTCCTCACTTCTCTGTAGATTAATGGCTTATCCTTGTGGATTATGGAGCTTATACTAATTATGTCAAAAATACATGGTTGAGGAACCCTGCACGATTTATAGAATAAATTCAGTGTCACACCTGGCTGCCACAGCAACAGTCTTGCTTAAGAATGTGTCTTTTAGTTGTCAAAAACCCCCACACACATTTTACAGTAAAATCACCACATACTCACACTTCAAGGAAAATTAATTTGGAACCATTTTCCCCAAAGATAGATGCAAAAGAATCTATCCATCAATCACATAGGATTTCTAATATGTATATGTATATAGTCACACAGAACCAAAGGAGAGAAAAGGGCACTTGCGCAAATGTAAGAATAATTTTGTATTTTGATTGATATATCCAGGTGTCTGGAATTTGCTGAAAGACTGTTACGAAGATAACACTTCTCCCAGTGACTCAGCTTTTCTCCAATAATGTCTCTGTGCAGAGACAGCTTCAAAATTTTGAGGACTCTGCATTATCTACTCTAGTTTATACAAAATGAAAAGTAAGTGAAAAAAAAGAAAGGAAAAAAAAGGCCTCACTGCTATATTCAGGCATTCTTATACATATATAGGCACAAACACACAACAGTCTGATTCTCTCCATACGATGTGGTCACACTTGGTATTTCTATGTTAAATTCATTATCTGTAAACCCCATCATGTTTGAATTTGGGAGGCAAAGCCAGTCATCTTCATAGAATTCATATCCATACTCAATTAATAACAGTGAGGACAGGGCAGGCCACAGAAAATGCCTTGTGAAAGCATAGGCTATCTCATGATCTGTCATAGTGATATTTCCCTCCGGAGCACAGGCCTCTCTAAGCCCTGGTCTTGGATCAGCTTTCCCGTCGTCGACTTTAATGATTAGAGCCATGAAGCGGTGCCCTGGGCCCTGGCCTCGGGGCAATATCCAGGTCCACCTCATAATTCATCCTACTTCTCAACATCTCTGCAAAGCCTCGTGCTGCACCGGAGCCGAGAAATGGTCCCCGAAGCAGGAAGGGGGAGGCGGTTAGCACCAGAAAGGGCCAGAGGAGAGACACATGGAGCCCAGAGAGGAGCACAGGTCATGGGATTACAGTTTCCCCTGTTTCCCCCTCTTTGAGACTACTAATGAGAATGAAAAGATGCCAAGAGGAAACAATGTCTGCAGTGTGTACTGCAATCTAACAATGTCTCTCTCCTGCTGCAAACAGCTCTCCCAAAACAACTGTATCTGTCAGACATGGCGAACACGCCCACATAAAAGCCTGACAGAGCAGTTATCCCATCCCTAAAGATATACTGAGAGAGAACAGGTATAACCTAAAATTTATATTCTAGCACAGCATGATGACAAACAGATAAGTATCATAATCAGATAATATAAATGCTAATAGACATAAAGTTCATTTCTAAAGGAAAAAATTTCCCTTAGCATGTGTGCTTATTTTGGCTTGTCTGCGGCCACTGTTATAAAACTGTATCACCTCCAGCTTTTGATAGGAGAGCAGCCCTGTGAAAACTTGATTAAATATTGAAAATGTTAACGCGACATGCAGATAAATGTGTTCTGAGTGCCACGCTGGGCACAGCTGAGCCCCAGCACTGAAAATCAATACAGCCCAGGCTGCCCATGGCCCTGGAGGAACAGTGGGAATAGGTCACAGCGGCGGCCTGTTCCTCTGTATCACACAAACACACACACACACACACACACACACACACACACACACACACACACACTTCTCAGGCAAGGGTGAGCACTGAATAATTGGATGCAGTGAATATCTATCGAAGCAGTAATACGAAAATGCAGGAAATAAAGACAAAAGACAAAAATAATATAAATAAGCAAAAAAGGAGTAATTTCTGCAATTAAAAAAAAAAAGTTTCATTTAATCAAAGATGGGCAACACTGTCACCAGAACAGCTAATATCGTCATCAGAGCAGATAAAAGAGAATCACTCAAACGTGTATACACAAGAACAAATATTACCTCATAAACCAATCAGATAATCAACTGTATCTGAACAGAGGGTGAGTTCTGCCAATGGCAGAGTGCTGGCTAAGTGTCCTGGCCTCTGATTGGCTCATAGCGAGGAGGCTGGTCTAACCTGATAGGTTGCAGTGGCATCAGTACTGGTGTCAGTCCCCAGGCTGGCCAGCTTCTCCTTCATGTGGAGGTGTGAGCGCTGGCGCACACAGAAGAAAGTGGCGGACACTGCCAGTGCCACCAGGATGAAGAGCATGCAGAGGACGGAGAGCAGCAGGAACTGGCCCGACTCCACCCTGGTCTCCTTCACCACGGGGATCTGGGTCAGGCTGCCCCTCTGGAGGACACACACAAACAGAGAGAGAACACACTGTCAGAGCAGTAAAGGATGCTACTTCGTCTTTTTCCTGATTGATGAAGTCATTTTTGATTTACAGCAAACGCCATATCAAGTCTGCAGTGCATCAGTTTTCACCTGAAGGCTTGTCATGACTTTCCAGTGGAAAAAAATGAGGGTGCAACAGCGCCATGAGTGCTTCCTCGCCCACCTCCACTTCTTCCCTGCTCTTTCCTTCTATCCACCACCACCACTGTCTGACCAGCCCCACTCATTAGCCAGCTCTAATACTGGCCTTATAATATGCATTCAGACTCAGTCAACCCTTATTACCAGCCCCTGTACAGTGCTGTCTCCACACTGCGCCCCACTATAGATATTTACAACAACATTTAGTGCTGGCATGGGGCGGGCTGGCACGGTGCAGCTACAGGAGGTTGGGATACTAAAAGCTTGTGCTTAATTAGCTCCTCTGGTCCTGAGTTTGCCTGGATTAGGCCCTGGCCCAAGCTGCACAGCTAATGGCTACTAGGACTGGAGAGGCACAAGTGGCCCAGACTGGACCTTCATATATTCACCACCAGCTGAATAGAAGCCTTTTCAAATATTCACACTGGAGGGTAGTGTTTGTTTCACTATAGTAGACCTGTTTTTAATGTGCTGTTATATCATGAAAAAGATTTTTATCAGTGTATTTTATAGAACTGGACAATGAGTTGATAACTGGTCCACTCACGGCCATTTGCTGTAATGATAAATTCCCTGTGGGCCACACTGATGCAGAACATTTTGAGAGCATAACAGCAATAATTAGGAGCATTAATTAGGAAAGGTAATTAATGATACTTAAAATGTAGCTACTGGTACAGATTTTCTTTACTGATAAAATATTGACAATCTGCCAACTAGCTAGCATTTAACTCTCAAAAACATAGAGCTACTATTTGCCCAGCACATTTTACTTAAAATATATAATCCTCACTCTGTGATTGACACAAAAACATGGGGTTTCTGTAAAAGCCAGTTCTCCACTGTTTTGATCAAATTTTATCAGCTGCGTACATGCCAATAGTTATACATCTGCAAAAGGGCAATATCAATAACAGAGCACAAATACATCAGCGGGATCCTAATTGTCTGCTTGCAATATTGAAAGATTGATGCGTGAAGTGAATCAAATCTACAACTAGAAAAAAAATGGCAGAGCTCTGACATTTAGCCTGAGGGGTCTAATGGGCTGGCTGAAGGATGGTTACATCTTGTTATACCATTTTCAAAACAAGACACTTCACCTCAGACCAGTAACAATGTGGTTTGACCTTGTGGTTGGTAATTGCCAATGTTTTAGTGGTGGTGCGGACACCCAGGTCTTTTCGATTACTGTGTTGGGACTGACGACAGTTGATGTTGATTGTAATTGCTGTGGCTCGAGGATGTAGTTTCAATCAGGCATTAAGAGGTTAGACAACAACTGAGAGCTTTGAAGAGGCTCATATATGAGTACAGAGGGGAGACATGGCCTCGATCCAATGACTCATCTGTGCTGTACAGTGATCAAATGAACATACAGACCGCAGGAATTACATTTAAAATGAACAAATTAACACAATTTTCATTTGCTGGAGCACTTGTTGAGAATCTTCTCCTGTCAGCTTCTCTGACATACTCACACTTAAAAAAAATGAAAATATAGCACCTGACAAACAATTTTTTCACTTAGTATTCAGCATATTTAGCCTTGGAGACACAGTATGTCACATCGGTGTAGTGGCTCAAGACTCTGAAACCAAAGTGCCCCCTATAGACCTATTGGTTCAACCCTGCTTTAACCTATTTCCAGCACTGAGAGACCCAAGCTATTCCCCTTACATCCAATCTGTTATTTATTCAGTAAGAAGAAAGAAAGCAAAGACGTGTTGTAAATCGAAGTTAATCAGAGACGTGGTCCTCTACAATCTGAAAAAATATTCAGGTACACACCCTGAATTGAATAAAAAGCTGATCCACTGTGGGAGCAAACAGGCTTGAAATGTACTGCAAGCATTAAAGAGTGTTTGAAGGCGGTAATCGTGTTAGATAGAAACCAGAGGAGATACAGAAAGAGGGAGAAAAAGAAAGAGAAGATCTGAGACTAAGAATTAAAATCATGGGCTTGCAGAGCTCTGTTTTTCATTCATTATTTTTTTAATTTTTTTTTTTTTTTTTTTTTTTACCATAATTGGAGTCTGTCTTTAACAACGAAAAAAACATGATTTCACATGGTTAAATAAAATGTTTCCAGTATTCGAAAACCCTTTTAGCTTTTTATTTTAAAATAGCTTTTGGATGTTAAATGCTGATAAATAAAAATCAAATTTTAATTCTGACAAAATTTTACCACAGTCAAAACTTCCAACAAATATTTTTCTAGCTAAATGTGATGTTAAAATTTTATGGCAGAAATTTCTTGTGCAATTTAATCTGACCCCCCCCCCCCCTTTGAATTTTACTTCCACTCAAAATTCGCTCTTTAAACTTCAGTAAATGCACTTTTATTGATCTCTTTAACACCATTCTCATGTCTCATGTGTAAAGTGAAGTTATTACTCTCTGCTTTTAACAGACTGTCCCCTTCTTCTTCTCTCCTCTATTCATATTGGCTCTGTCTGGTGAATTAGCCAATCTGAGAGGAGACAAGGAGCAGATGGATTTTCGCTGCTCTGGATTATTCAAATGATAAGAGGAAAGGTCAGGCAGAGAGGTGTTGTTGGGGCGGCTGGCCATCCATTCACTGCCATCACAATACCTTTAAGAAGTACAAGAGGAAAATCCTCCTAAACACACAACTGCCAAACCTCAACCAACCTTACATCAAGGTTTAAAAAAAAAAAAGTTGCAGCTACAACTGCAGATCTGAAGGCTATAAAATCAGCTACATTTTAAGCCTTTTCCATGCAACAAAATGAGAGTTAGAACTAGAGATTAACAAAAGAGATCACACGTGAGATACAAAATTTAGCCCTGCTACAATATTTTCCAAGTATGCTTTTATTTTCTCAGATATAGGAAAATAGGGCTTAATCATGTGCTCTTTAAAATTATTAAAATTAAAAAAAGCAAAAATACCTGTAAAAATTGTTAATGCAATTATTTAGACAAATTTGCAAACTCTAGAAACACTTGGAAATAATTATTAATTTGAGAAGAGGAGAAATAAAACAATTTAATCATGTAAATGGATAAAACTGCAACATGAGACTTTCATTTTCATTAATTCAGTCTCAGTCTAAATACTAGGAATCAGACAGAGCAAAATAATAAAAGAACTGCATAATATTTTCAATTAAATGAAGAGAGTCGTGTATATTTTTGCACTAAATGCATGATTAAAATAGTATAAATTATGCAAACACAGAGTGGATTTACGAGCTTTGAGTATTCAGGGTTTATGAGGTGAAGCTGCTGCCGGGCATCACCAGGTAGGATAAACCTGCACAGAAACTTTATCCCCTGCAGCCAGATGTGCTCACAGCAAACCACTGGGTTCAAGATCCACTTCGACTATTACAATTTTTTCGAAAATCTTAGGTTTACATTGACTGTATTTGCATATTCCCCCCAGCTCTAAATCATATTTGATCCCATAAGGTTTCGGGGATCCGATCTCCAGCAGAAAGGATGAGAGAAATTGAAAGCACAGCTCCCACGATATTCTGCAACACACTAAAAATCATTCACATTGGGAACGAACCCAGCTTTCACCTTGATGTTAGGATTCTTCACAAGTTTTCAGGGCCGATCGTTTTACGGAGCCTTTTTTTTTTCTTCTTTTTTTTTTTTTTTTTTTCTTTCACGCATTTGACGCATTAAAAACTTGCACACTGAACACGGCACAAAAACAGGACGGACACAGGCTCAAGCCAAGAGATATTTACCCAAATCCACGTCGCGGGGCAGAGCGCACATTTGGCAGTAAACGGAGGCTGCTGCGCCTTGTATTCCAGAGAGCACGGTTAACCACTGACGCCCGACGCAGCTCCAAGAAGCGTTTGTGCGTCCCGGTCGCCCACTCACTCCGCTTCTCCAAAAGTTCCCCTGCGAGGGTCCCATGCGTCCCCCAGCGCCAACAAAAGACCGCGGCTTCAACACGAAGATGAAGAAAAAAAAAGGAGGGGGGGGTGTGGAGGGAGGAAAAAAAGGGGAGAGAGTCGGGGAGAATAAGAAAAGGGAGAAGAATGTGGGATATGCCCGCCTGATTTTCCGAGCCTCGGAAGAATGTGCAGAAGCCCCACTAGTGAGTCCTTTCAGCGCCTCTGTGCCAATGAAAAGAGACGGGGAGGTGGTGGGGTTGGGTTTTTTGCGATCATTTAGTTAAGGCTGAGCCCCTCCTTATATTCAGCAGCTCAGGAGTCCCCGTCCATTGCACATGTCATATCCACTGGTTGCTATAGCGATGCCTCCACATGTTGTCGACAGTGAATGTTCAAGGAGCGATGCCTGGCTAATAGGCTTGCGGGCTGAGGGGCGATATGAATGGACATAGGGCTAGTCACTCATTTGTTGAGCTACTAGGGGTCTCTGTGTTTGGTGTGTGAATTGCTGTTTTCTCAGGCTCTCCTTTTCCTCTGCTCCCTCTCCCAGGGATTCAGTTATGTGAGCAGAATAAGGGAGATGGGGCAGTCTATTCTTCAAAGTAGGCTTTTGCATTCAAAGCTGAAGTGAGTACTATAATAAGAGGCTACCACACAGTACAGTAGTTGTAAAGTATATGAATGTTGCATGGGAGATTGGGTGCAGTGTGAAAAATGCTCAGTAAATTGTGTATAATTGGCTAAGTCTTTTCTCTGCTCCCCTCCAAGATCTGCCAGAATAAAGAAAAAAAGGGGAGGAAAACTGCAAGTTTAACAAGTTTTAAAGATAAAACTCAATAAAATGCTATCCTAATTAGCAATCGGTCTGAAAAAAAAATGATCCAATGGAGAGCAACAGCTGCAGTTAGCAGGGAGAGAGAGAGAAAGGGGGATTATGGAGAGCACAGGGTGAGAAAAGGAGAAAGAAAAAGAAAAGGGGCGGTGAAGAGAGGAGAACGGGGGTCCTGTCAAATGCAGATGACGAGTCTTGGGGAGGGGGGCTGTGTGACGGGCGGGCTCTCCAGTTTATTTTTCCATTCAGAGAGCACCCCCTCCTCTTCTCTATTGTCCCTCTGTGTGACAGCTGGAGTTGGCAATGTGAAGGGGAGAACAAAAACAAGCTCGCTGTCCAGCCTGGGTCTGTGGCCGCATCGGACGCCACCCCACCTTCAAAAAAGCAGAGCCAACCAGGCGGCCCCGCAGGGACGAAATCTGAAGCAGAACATACTCAAACTGACTCAACAATTTTTTTTATAGCATCCCCAAAACTCTTAAATACTAGGCCTAATGTATAATGCTGCTGCAGAACTGAAATTGTCAGTGTGTTTTTGCTATATGCTGATAATCTTTTTCATTTCTTAAGACAGACTAGTAAACTTTGATCCTTCTTTATTCATCATTTAACCACCCTAGGAGTGACACTTTTCAGGTCATGCTTTCTGCACACTTGCATGCTCATTTATAAGGAATTATTCAGAATCAAAATTCTGTTTTCGCCAGCCCGAGGGCACAGAAATGGTCCGGCCACCCGTCGTTCGAGAAGCAAATTTTTTATCTTGCAGGATTCAGTTAGAATTCAAGAAAGAACCAGCTGCAGTGCCTGCTGTCACACTAATGCACGGCGGATGCAGGAGTAATGCATGGTGGGAGACTTTTATCATGACTGCCAGTGAGTGGTTTTTATTACTGGAAAGAAAGAAATAGTGGCCCAAGAAGTTAATCCCCAGAAAATCAGTTCCTACATTGAGTCAACCATACGATCATATCTATCCTGTTCTCTGGTGAACTGGAAGAGAGACCTGTTCACTCTTTTACATATGAGATACCCTGGTCACCCACCTGTCAGTGCTATCTAAATCCACACTCATTCCAAACAAGGGTATTCCCCTGACACCACTGTGGATGAAAAAGGATGGAAGAAAAAAAAGAAAATGTCTGTCAAAAGGAAGACACTATCTTTACCTGCTCTTTGAAGGAAAGCCTGACTTTGGCACCTGTTGTTTTCCTTCCCTTGAACTCTGCGTAAATGGACACATTTTCACACATTTCACTGTATGATTTCACAACTCGTGTCACATCCTCCAGCAAGGCCAGTGCTAATGGTTATCACACCAGGGAGGTTTGACGTGCATCGATTCATTCTCACAAAAAAAAAAACCTACACGCAGTCAAATTCAGGAACATATTGAAGTCACTCTTATGGTCACTGGCAATACTCGTAGATGCTGTCACGCCTTTGTGTTCCTCCAGTAAGTACTTCCTCAGGGCAACACATGTTCGAACAGTTGCTGTGAGTCCTGCAAGGCTTATCTGTCCTCTTTCTTGCGATGCTCCAGTGTTTGCCTCCATGACACATTTCACATTTCTAATAAAAAAAAAAAAATAAAAAAAAGATGGAAAAGCGTCGAGTGTGTTTAAACAGCGAGAGAAGGAGGTATGCGGCACTTCACCATGTCGTTGGGAGAGGGGGATGAGGAATGTTAAACAAATGTCAGGATCAAGTGCAGCACCTGAGAAGGCAGAGCAGAGACATCCGCTGATACTTGTGTGTGTGAGTTGAGAAGAAATGGATGGAGAGACAATATCTGACCTAGATGTTTGCTTGCACCTACGGGCTGCACAGTTTTGAGTGTATTTACATGTTTGTCCTCGTGTGTGCAATCTGAATATACATGCACAGGTGTTAGTGGACCATTCTTGCAAAAAAAAAAAAACACATCCACATTTCATCTGAGTGTGTACACTTGCACGTGCACAAGCTGGACTTCTTCACCTGGACACATAGAAGTCAAAGCATGTAATATATTTGAGCAAACAGAGGAGAAAACCAGCCTGCAGAGGAACGGAGGGATGCTTATCCGTAGCTACACTGAGCCACTGGTCCACATACCAATCACACTTCAATGATATCAGTGAAAGGCTAATGCCATTTACACTGCTGCACTAGAAACCAACAGCTGCAATGTGTACCTGCAGACTTAACTAACGTGTAATGCTGTTACACCAAAAATAGTTGGGATTTCTGCTCGGCTCTTTGAAATGGGGTGCAATAAATTATTCATAATAATATCTGAGTAAGACTGTTGCTGTGGCTCCATTTGGGAAGGTGTTGGAGGATTAGCTTGGAACTGTAATGCAGAGAGAAATGCATGCAAAACAAAACACATTCGGATGTTCCGTTTTTTTTTTTGTTTTTTTTTATCAGACCACCAGCTGTTATTGTTATTGCTGAAGTGATATTACAAGATATGTGTGGTAGGAAAAGCCTCATCTGGGGTTTCATTCTTTTCTTCTTAAGTGTTCCATTTCCATTCTTATCCTTTAACATTTATAATGAAGCAAAGCTCTCATATAGGCAAAGGCAGTGATTTGAAGCCAAAGTTTGGTTTGAAAGTCTGTCTGTCTGAGTTTACAGTACAATGATGCCATTTTGGTATATTGTCGGCGCACTGCAGTTTGATTTTGCCAGCCAGTCATGAAATAGCATTTGCACTTTAGATAAAATATAAAAGGTGACACTTTGCTCTCCTGTTTAAACTCCTTTTTAAACATCACTTAAGGTGCAGAGACTTGACAGTGAAGTGGATGTCTTAAATGCATTGTGTCTTGGTGTGTGTGTGTGTGTGCAAGGGAGAGAAACATCATGTTTCCTGATGGATGATGTTCAAAGATGCAAAAAGGTCCCATTTCTGGGTTTTACTTGAAACATTTGAATTGCTGTGTCTCATGCTCATCACTTGCTCAGAGAGGAACCATTCAAAGCCTGTGTGTGTGTCAGCCATGTCATTCTGGTATTTTCCCCAGATGAGCTTGTTCAAATAGGCCTCTTTCTTATGTGAATCCCAGCCCAGGCATTGCCCATGCCAAGTAGTTCAAAGCAGTAAACATCAAGGTAAATGCTATGCCTGTCATCTCGACTATATTTAAAGCAGGGAGGCAAACCCACACACATGCACAACAATGTGCACTTCAAAAGGAAGCAGAGCTGTGGCGTCATAGCCTGGAGTAGGAAATCACACCACATCTGTAAAGTGATAGAAAATGTTGTAATCTATGAGGATGACAACAAAGTAATACATATTTTGAGGTTTTTTTTTTTTTTAAAGGCTTTACATGTACAGTGTTTACTGTAGTTTTACTTATTATTTATGATAAATATGGACTAATCTGCATTGGATAGTGCTAAATATCCATCACAGCCATTAGCTCTCTCTGCTGATTGATGGCAAAGCTGGACTTCTTTCCTTATATACTGTTACAATGCCTGTGAAACTTTTCTATTCTTGAAAAACACATATTCAGTTTATAACTGAATGTGGCACATTTACCACAAATTTCCAGTAATTTATTAAACAATGGGTCTTTGATGTCAGACAGGGGTTAACAAAAGCAGCTAATTTCTAGCCAGAGACAGTTGAATTGGCGTGTTAAGATGTTAGTAGCCTTAAACCCTTAACTAGGTTGAAAACCAGTATCTGACCAATGCCTTTTAAATTTAAATTTTAAAAGAGGTCTGTAAAAGAAGTCTTGAATATGCACTTGATGGCTACATCAATCTGATAAGAGTGATGTTTAAAATACATATCTGTGGGAAAAAGCCAGGATTCTCCCAAACTGACAGCCCATGTAGGAGATATGGACATAAACAGCACTGTTCTTGTGTTGCTGTGTAGAGCTAGTTAGTGTTTATATAAAAAGGAAGAAAAAAAAAGTAAGATCAGACTTATTTTGTTGTTGCCTGTGTGGCAGCTTAGCTTGTACTTGTTTGTTTTTTCAAACACTATGTTTTCACTTTTAACATTACAAGAGAAAAGGCTTTTAAGATGAGTACTAAGCAGTGTGTGTTTGGCAAGCACATTATGCAGTCTTACATTTATGGTTGTAGTTACTGGAGTGTAAAAACAAATTCAACAAAAGGCAGGACAGAGCTGTGAATGTTACAGTAAACTTTGATTGCATCCATGACCAGTTTTCGCTCAGTGGCCAGATACAAAACAGTTATTGTGCTAATGATGAACACATTTTTAATGTAACATTAGTTAAAGATGAGCTCCTCGACCTTAAACACTTGGTCACTTCTGCAGCTAATTACATGCTCATGACTGCAGCTTACGTTAGAGCAGAAAAACACCTGTTATCAGTCATTCATTACCCTTAAGTTATGGTGTTCTTGTTTACAGAGAGAAAAAGACACCACCCTCCAAATGTTTCTAACACTCTTGCATGTATATTACAGCACCATACACATCACTTGATCATGTGGTCAAATTCAAAGCTTGAGATCTGCAATGCCTTGTTATGTTTGCTAAGCTATGATTGGACAAACAGTGCTTGGGGGAGGGGTTTAGGGAACGCTGAATTAATAAAACTTGTAATCAAGTTGCCCAGGCTCTGCTGCCAATAACACTCAGTAAAGCTCCTTTGAGTGGCTACTTAACCTGAAGCACAGCTTTAAATTTAAGCTCTGATCTTCCCTTTCTGGGCTGGATTAGTTAATTCCAGAAACTATGTTTGTGAAAGCTGAGTTGAGTTGAACTTTTCTTTCTTAATTTGTTTAAGGTGCAGCTTTAATTCCCAAATGGTTTCTTGACAGTCATGATCCTCTCTACCTGCAGCTGCACTGACAATAGCAATATGTCTGACAGGGATAATGTTTATGTTTGCCAAAGTGTCAGCCAAAATTAATTAAACTAAGCTAGCAAATGGTGCTCACACCTAAAAATTAAACTTAAATCAACTCAGTTATTAGTGAAGATGTTTGCACTGTCATCTAAGGAGCACAAATTAAGCTTAGATTTGCCTTTATCACAATTACAATTACTAATTATTTTCAGGATGTAATTAGTTTTTGATGAGGGATATTACAATACTGTAGGTGAAAAGTCAAGAAAAGACATGAGATAAAATGACCAGGTCCAGGATGCAATCTGTGTTTGCTAAAAAACAATTCAATCACGAAAGGTAATTGAAGGTAATATTTCATTCTATTATGTGAAGAGATAAAACTACTAAAAATCTCATCCAACATGTCCACAGTCAAAAACAGTGAGGAAAACACCAAGGTTTTAATTATTTTGTTTGAATAGAATCCACACTACTTTTAGACTATTATGTTCTTGGCAGGCTTTTTTTTTTTTTTTTATCTTGGGGAGAGATAAAACTGCAATTAATTTTGAAAGGGGGGAAAACAGTGAGACAATACATCAAGTCACACATGAGTGGTGGCAGGCAGGGATATGTGGGCTGCTGTGGAATAACAGAGGTAGTCAAAGGTAGCATTCATAATTGAAACCCCAGTCACAAGAGACTTAGTGGGCTGGGAGACTCTGATACTGGGACTGACAGTAAAGGAACAAAGAGTAGTGTTCAGAGGAGGGTTCAATAGGATGTGTCCTCCCCACACCTGGGTCCACGTACCATCTGAAAGCCTATGAAACACTGTAATTCTACAGCTGCATGAACATCATACAGCGGAGCGGGATTCACTTGTGCAATGAGCTAAAATTCCACCACAATATCAGAATAAAGTAGAGGTGAATTGTGTTTTTTGCAGCACTACAGCCTCATTGGGGCAGAAGATGCACCTTTTTCTTTCAAGTCTATTTCTGCACCACTACCTTCAAAGGTACATTCATGCAGTGTTCAAGACCTCAGTATACATAATGATAGATAAGGCACAATGTAGACAGATCAACCACTAGGAGTTGCTACTATTCCTTTAAGAAGGAAATGATCCCTCACCAACTTCCCATGATTTCTTCCAACATGATTTTTTTTTGTATATCACACATCCCTACTTGTTGATTATGACAAGAGAAAGGGGATGTAGGTGACATCTGGTAGTCTAGTAGTTTAGAAGCAGAAAGAGGTTGGAGGTTCAACAAAAGTTAAGCACATTGTTTTAATTGCAACAAAGATCATCTGTGTTGACAAAGAAACTACTTCGATGCAAATCACAATCTTTTCTTGACCCTAACCAAGACGTTTTTGTGCCTATACCTACCTAACTGTGATATTGCAATGAAGGTAGATGCGCCACTCTCGGTACAGTCCATATTATTATTATTATGTATATTATTGTAACCATGACAACCAAAATCCAGTATGCCTGCTGCCATATAGACTGTTTCAGGAGACACTCCTGTGGTTCATACCAGAGGGTTGAAAAAAACGACCTATATTGGGTTGTTTGGGTTAGAGGACTTGTAAGTCATAGATGATTACAAGCTATAACTGATCAGGGTTCAACGTATGTCTTCACCATCTAATGGCAAGAATTTTTAATCATTTTCAAGAATTGTTGTGCTGTCTGATCCTTGCATAGCCATATCTTTAGTGCAGACTGCATTAAAGTACTTGGTACATTATGCAATATGAAAATGTATGTATCTGAAGCCTTTGATGTTGTGTCTGGTAAGATACATCTGTGAAAAATATACTTATCAGTTTCTGACAGTGCAAAGCACCTCCAGATGGCCTTCCACTTGTGTTCTCACTAAAGTCAGCAGTGTACTTCAAATGAATCAAATTTGGCATGTTCTCAAAGGTTAAACTGTTAAAGTGCTGTTGAATGTGGTGCCTCAAGCAAATGGTAACGTTTAACGGTGACCATGCCAGGTATGAAAGCTTCCAAGTCACATTAAACAAGAAGTAAATCTGTTTAAGTGAAAACCAGATAGTATTTGTCTGTTGCAGTGGAGAGTGTATTGATAGGCAGTGAATGAGTTTTGCTATCCAGCCTGTGCACACTGTGGCAATCAACACTTTTTTATGGTCACATTTCTGCCACTTTAATGATGTGAAAACACATAATTCAATTTTGGTTGGAGTATTCAGCCTCCCTAATACAATTTGTATTTAAATTGCCCCCATGAGAATGCCTTTCAAGACATTATTAGAAACTGATTCTTCTAGTTTAGACAAAATGAAAACAATATACATTTTGATCACACTGAATTAACTTGATTGGACAACCAACACCATGTGTCTCCAACTGTACCTTGGTGCTCATGGACTTGAAGCATATTGAGACCGCCTGCCTGAGCATACGCCCCAGTGATCAGCTACAGCTTGTGTAAGTGACGATATAGATGTACAACCACAGGAGGCAGTGCGTGATAGGCTAGGGGTCGTATCACTGTAAATGCACATAGCCATAGCCTCATAAATTCTCATCAGTGTCTTCATTAAACATTTTCCCCTGTTATCACCATGACAACGCCGGTCCAGCGTGTGCCCACAGGGAGCGGCGTGTGCGCCTGTGTAACCCCGGGGGTTACTAAGGGGGTAACTTGGCACGGACGCCAACACCCTGTACCTCTCCTCCCCCCACACTGACTGTCTGGGCTGGAGGCAGGCGCTCTGATTTCTCTCTTTAATTACTGCTAATCGGAGGAGCTGCAGCCCCTGCTAATGAAGCCACACCAATCAGCTGGGGGAGAGTCAGGGGCCTCATGCTGCAAAACAATCCTCTGCATGAGCAGAGCTCACACCGCCTGCCCAAAGCTGTAGTTGCTGTCTGTCTGTCTCACAGCAGTTTTGTAAGAGTAGTCTGGCCCTGAGTCAAACCAAGCAGCACTGCTCGTTGAAAGAAACCTCTGTGAATCCCTAATGAGACTGCTGCCACAACTGTGGTATGGTATCAGCCGTCTGTTTGCCACTCACATCTCCAGTCACTTCACACCATAACCTCTGACAACAATACAAAGTATGGCTGATCAGAAATTCTGAAGGCAGAATTAATTATGATTTATGTCAAGATTTTGATGGCACTGTAATGTAATAATACTTTGATGGCTCATTATTGTAAATGCATATAATCAATCTAGCCTATTTTCACCCACAAACATAATTACACTGTATGGCTTTTTGAGAGGCTGTGATGATGCCTTTTCTTTCCTCCTTTTTCAACATGAATAATGTAATGAACAGTGACTGACATGTGATTGCATGTGTTTATGGACCTTGCTTACCAAGTCCCTTGTGCCTTTTTGTTTCCAACAATGCAATGTAATTCTTTCTATTAGTTTGTAATGTTGAAGAGGGTACAATTTTATGTTCTATGGGTCCAAAGCAGATGTTTAGCTTGTTGATTAATTTGTCCATGTTCCAGATTTGTGTGTATGGTTCAGATGAAACTGTAGGAAACAATTAAGTCATATCAAGGTGATGTACAGTACAGTAACTGCATATGTTTTTAAGCTGCATACATGTAACTGTGCTCTGTTTTTCTTGTATGAATGTGAATGAAGTGCGTATGAATCAGGCTTGATGTACTCGTGGCAACTTCTATTTACGATCAGACAATGCCATTTTTATACAGGTATCCAACTAGGTATCCAAGACCTGGCATGACAAGTATGCTGGTAAATGTAAAATGTAGGCATATTAGCAACCATGAACACATGAACATGGCTGTGATATCTAAAGTGAAAATCTCATCATAGCTGGATGTTTCTCTAGTTCACAGTACAATATCAGCGACTGATCTTATATGACAACATATATTAAAGTAAACACATTAGAGGAATATCTTCTGTGCATTATTAGTCTCAGTTATTGAATGCTGTCAGAGTAATGGTTATTGGACAAAATGAAATAGCAGGTACAGATCTAAGTAAAAGAAAAGATACCAGGTTTGAATTTCTGTAAGTGTCCTCAATAGTTGTGATTTAAATGTATATTGTGGCCATCCCGAGAAAAATCTTCAGAAAAATTGTAAAGGATTAAGGAGCTTTTCTTAAGTAATGCTAATGAAAAGATTTGGAATTTGAAGACTTTCAAGTTGCATGGTTTTCATAGCAGTGAAATATCATACATTAATAGATATTTTATATATAATTTTATACTAACATTATCTATAAAATAGTTTAAATGCAATGTTGTTTTAACAGGTTTAATAAAGAGAATATTTGTCACTTAAATGTTCAGTTCCATGTGCAGATATTAGACATGTGTCTCTTAGACAGTGTAGTATTTCTACACAGTGAACATAGTAGATATGAATTCACTTTGTAGCAGAGTGGACTGGTTTCATTTCATGCTTTATCAATACAGATGGAAGATATTCATTCACCCTTCCAAGTCAAGGTCATCATATAAAAGACCATAACAGCTCATCAAGCAACTTAGTTGACCTTGCCATGCAGAAAGTAACTAGCAGTTACAGCAGGGTTCACAATTACAGTCAATTAAAGTCAATAAAAGATGATATGACAGTTGATTACATTTAATTTGCTGGGAGCAAAGTGGTTTCCGTATTGTGTGCCCACTGAGCAATAATTAATCTGCTGCTTCAATCAACCACAAACCAGAGTTAAAAGTGGAGTTAAAAAGACAGTTAAGAATAACTTTTAGCTGTAAATGAACATATGATTTTATTTTTTGAATGTGTGATTTTGACCGATATAGCTTAGAGCTATTTACGACCAGCAATGTGTCACTATGTTAAGATGTAATTTTGGGAAATCAATTTGAGTAGCACGATACACTTGAATAAAAAGTGGTCCAAGAAATACAAGTGGCCTAATTTTGTTGTGATGTTAAAAAGATTTCCATGGTCCACTGGTTAGCCTGCAGCAAGGGTTTTTCCTGCTGCTGTCAATGCTAAGGTGCCAGATGCGCTAGGCAAGTAGCCGCATGATAAATGGCAGAAGGTGAGAGCTCTGTGGCCGGGACCGGGTGCACGCTGCCCCTGCATCCCACTGCCAGTCTCTTGGCATGCAGCTTGTCAGGCCAAATGGCAGCCGCATCCCCCTTCAATGCTGACATTTAAAACCTCTGCCATGCTATCCAGCTGTGGACACCGCAGGTCCCTCCTACCCTCAGCCTCCCCCAGGCACCCAGCCCTTAACCCCACTACTGCCGCTGCCAGACACCAGTCAACAAATTACCATAAACAGACAGAGCTTTTGTTCAAACAAGTTCAGCAGCATTTACAAAGAAAGTTCAGGACATGCTCATAATGGACGATAGACCTGTATATCTGAGTAACTCTTACAGATTACTGGCATTTTTCAATTGAGGGGAAAGGAGTTGGATTGCACGAGTTGACACTTAATTAAACTCAAAACCCAAGAAACACATATGGGGTCACAATCTCAGCCACCATTTGGTATGCTCAACCTAGACTATGTCTGAGTGTAGGCTAATGTAAGCCTCTCCACCCTGCTTTGTTGGATTTGGTGAAGTTTTCACTGAAGCTACTCAAGTCAAACTCTTTGGCTAAAACAGTGTTATGATTGCCAGACACAGTGGTTATTCCTAATCCCAAAAGCCTTTTCTCTTGTAATGTTATAAATTAAAAAACACTGTTGGGAAATATGAACAATAAAGCAGAAATCCAACCTCTGTTGTTTTTTTTATTCAAGTACATAAGTGAAGTGTAGCAAAGCAGGGTTACACTAAAATGTTCTTACATCTTTTCTTATCGTACTTACTGTGTAGTATTACAACTAACTAGAGTTGATCTGCAGTACAGGAATAATGCTCTATTTCTTTACATGATTTCTACTTTGATAATATGTTGAAGATGCTAACTTTTTGCCTGGGACAACTTAGCCTCAATTTTAGCCTTAGTCAATTGCATATTTAGGAGCCTTTTACTGGATTTTCATTTAAAAAGTAGTTATCCTGAATACATTACAAACAATCAAACCAACTAATGCAGCTAATGTTATCTTAATTAGCTAGCTAGCTTCAGATGATAAAATCTGCCATCAGTAGTTATCATTTCTGCTTGAAAAATCAACTGTCAATGGCTACAAACGAGAGATAATAACTCTTTCTGTCAGAAATAGAGAAGCCGCTGTATGAAAAACAATTTTGAGTCATAAATCTGGTAAATGTGCGATGAGAGAGCCACTTGATGTAAATAGCAAAAATAACTGATAGAGGATTGGTGCATTACTGTATAAACACTGAAAATAGCTACTAAAGCCGATTAATCAGGTACTGACCAAGTAATTATTTTACAGCATTATGTATGGTTTGGTGTTTTGTGTCATATTATTTCTGGAAGAATGATTAAGAGGTTGAACCCTACAATAAAAATCCAACTTAAGGACATTATTCATATATATTTTTTAACTTATTTCAGGCTCTATTTTCCACGTAGTATTCATTTTAATATGCACAGAGCTCCAGTGGCAGTGAAATGAAAGCATTTTTCAGTAGCATATAGAATCATAAACTGCCCTGCAGCAGGGGTAGTTGAGTTCAATCATCACCACATAGGGAATATACGGTGATGAATATGGAAGTGAAGCAGCAGGGTATCTAGTCAGCCCCTATTTCTGTACATACAATGCACCGAGCAGGTCATCCTGCACCCACAAGGATGTCAAAGGCCACAATCTCTCCAGACTCTCCATCTGATATTTAACAACACAAAGATAGATATCCAGTGTAGAAGAGAGTGAACTTAAAATTGCTCCACTCACAGTAATTTCAGCAGTCCAAAATGCAATGTGGTCACAGAACAGTACAGTGCATTTTTCAAACACAACACAACTCGAGTTGCGAAAACTCTCATCTCATCAGTCTCTCATCTCTTGCTGTTACTAAACGTTCACCTACAACATCATAGTAGAGCTGCAACAGTTAGTTGTTAGCACCTTTCTGCAGAGGCAGCTTTGGACCTACAGTATTTCCATCTGATTTACCATATGCTCTAAATGTATTTTGATTTGCACATGGTGAACTTGGTGTTTAAAAAAAGTAGCACAGATGGAAGATTATTTGATCAATTACAAATACAGCAAATAAATGAATGAATTTAACAGATAAGTTTTGAGACCTGCAGTTGATTGATACAGTTTTTATATGTTAGTAAACTTGATATCTTTGGGTTGTGGACTGTAAGTTAAGTAAATTAAGATATATGAGTAGTTCATTTTGGGGTTTGGGACACTATAACAGGGATTGTGTTTACCATTTTCTGAGATTACAAAAAAAAGCCTGAAGATTCAACAATCATTACGTACAGTCCTCCTCTGTGCAGAAAGAAACCAGGACTGGAACCCAGGACCTCTTGAGCAACCTTGAATTACTGTGCGAAATGTGAGAAATCACTGACTAGAAATCATAAATTAGATGTTTGAAAGCACTGAACAGACTGATGATTATAAATAGCGTAAGTTGATTTTTTTCTTAAATTTGATCTAAACCTTTATTACACCTCCAAACCCATCGTGGCCTTGAGGTTTTGTTTTCTCCAGAGAAGAGATGAGTCGACCAAAAAATCTCTTATTTATTGCCTTACAAAAGGCTTAAGAATTGCCCTTCAACAACCTGAGTAAAAATATCACTGTCAACTATACACAGTAAACCGTACCTCTCTTTAACAAAGGCAGTGCAACATAAAAGAGGCAAAAGGTAGGAGAGTAAACACTTTACATTCTGACACTCATTAAAAACAGACAAGTCCACCCTTACCGCAGGGAGAGCACACGTCATGATATAGAGAGAGGCAAATACCAAACTGCATGGCATGGTATCAAAGACATTTCTGCAGTCCAAAGGTCAGGTGATGGTAAAAGGTTGCTGAGAAACTGAGCTGCTGGATGGTCTTTCATCTGTGGGAGGCAGCTGCAGTCTCCAAAGAGGCAGTGTTACTCAGGGCTGCAGGCACAGTGGGGCTGCTCCAATATGACATTTCACATCCAGATCTGCCACAGTAATGGCATTTTAGCCACTTTTAAAACAGCCAGATTGGCCTTCCTGCACTTCTAAAATTTTTATAGGTGGCAATTTTTTTATTGTTTGGATTTATTACAGTGTCTGAAGGAGATTGGATAGGTTGTCAATGTGGAAAAGGCAATTGAGGGCCAATGTGGAATGAATGTGGCTGATACACACACACATAAGGTTCACACATATACGCACTATACAACACAAGCATGGGTAACATATACCTTGCAGTACAACAAAGGCATACTCATTTCCTCTGAGGAGCTACACGAAAATGAGAATAAGAGATCACAAAATTAACATAAAAATATATTTTTTCATTTTGCAATTCTTAAAAAAGCAGAAGTTGAAAATCCAACATGGGGAAATATGTTTTGAAGTAAAGCATATACACATGCCGGTACAAGATCAATTTGTACAGCTCTTATCACACTTATTTATTTATTTCAGCTTGAGTGTCTGTCTCTTCACTCTGGTAGGAAATGGTCAGTATAGTTTTCCTTTGAAGTCCCCACTGAAATTATTTGTCCCATTTGCTTGGAGGAATTGCATTTGCTGATGGCTACACATGGTATTTGTTGTTAAGTGGTATGTGCTACAATATTCGGGCTTTGTTAGATTAAAGGAAAGCAAAATGCACTGATACTGCCTGATAACCACATATCAAAAATATGGAAATAAATATTCATGCGAAAAAGAGTTCCACCAACACAAAATGCAAATTTAAAATTATCATCACTGTGACTGAACCAGGAGTCCATTGAGTATTGTTTGCACAAATGTATTTTTTGTTGCTCAACTGTTGTTGTTCCACTGTATTTGAGCTTCACAAAACCTAGTATATGATCTATCTATCTATCTATCTATCTATCTATCTATCTATCTATCTATCTAGTCATATTTGTATGAATTGCTGGTTCTAGCCCTTTTGCTACAGAGCAATTTCCAATAAAATTTTTCTCATTCACATGTTTTTTCTGTTTATGTATGTCAGGTAATGGAACAGTGGTAAATAGTGACTGAAACACAACCTATTAAGACTATGTGTTAACTTTCAGGCCATTTCCAAGCAGCTGCTTTCCCGATATCATCTGACAAAATCACCTCACACATAAGTTAAAGACATAGACTGTGTGATGGTTTCAGTTGTATGTGCTTGTAAAATGATCACTTAGTGAAAAGGTTAGAAATGATTTTGTCTCTCACACAGCCTCAGTCCGGTAATGAACTGCTGCTCCACCTCTTCACCAATTCATTTGAAAAGGGCAAGAACCAAAGGGGAAACTCCATCTCAGTCACGTGGCGTTTGGCCGACGAATGGAAAAATTGTGATCACTCAGTCAAGTCATGGACATTTGTAATTACTGTCCCCACTACTACTTGGGAACTTAAAACTACATATTTACCTTTCAAATTGAAAAAACCCATTATATATTATACAATAATACTCAAATCCTTATGTACTATTTGCAGAAGCTTGTCAAAACATTTTCAGATAGATGTGCCCTTGCATTAATTATGGTACAGGATATTGGAAAGAAAGCCTTCAAATACATAATGGAGGTCAATATTACATGTGACCTTTCTTTGAGATGAGTTTTGTGTCTGTGCCTCTGCACTTAGTTATTTGATTAGAAATATAATGTAAGCTTTTGACCATTATAAAACTGTGGTATTCTCCTACGATTCCTCTACGCTGACCCATGACAGGATTGTAAATGAATGTTGATTTCATCTCTACCAACTTCCTTTACGTAACCACAACAGAACTCATGAGGATGCAGTACAGTATATGTTAAGGACAGACTTTGCAGCCAGACAAAAATTATGATGCACATTTACTGTGCATTTGTGCATGCAAAACTTACAAACAAACAATACACACACGCACAGTGCAGAGACTCCTGGGCTGCCATATATGATTTACATTTAGTGGTTGAATAATCAGCTGGCATGCAGCTCAGGGAATTCTTTGCTTAATGAGTGCCTCTTCACATAAGCAGTTTGCCAGAGTTATCTCAAACATGAGACTGCTGTCAAAATGTCACTGAATTCTCTATTTAACTACTGACTTAATCACATGGGGACCATTGCATACATCGAGGCCAAACATGGAGATGCATCCTTCTTGCACTTAATTTGGAAATATTGGAGGAAAACAGAAAGATGGAAAACACTGTTGCTTCTACACAACTGTGCGGTTGGGGCAATACTGGCACATAAATATTAGTGATTAAACATAACCTAAAAAGCATTCATTAATATTAAAAGTACACTAGAAGCTACTATTTCAAAGCTTTAGATTTATTTAGCTTTATATGCAGAATGAGGATTGTAGGATATTCTGTGTTTTTTTCTGACTAGTCATAGCAGCTGTTTCCAAAAAATATCTGACCGACATGCCCCTCCCTTTCAAAACATATCTTTCTGAGCCTCCCTTTTATTCCCTTGCTTCTCCTCTCTACGCTCCCCACTGGTAGCAGGCATGCTGTGTCTATGGCTGCCAGCGAACGCAACCCTTTTGCTTGGTGCCTGGTTGCTGTCTCCATTTTGGGGAGGGTGACTCACTGACCCCCCTCCTGCACAAAAGAGGATACGATCAGGCAAGGGGGGGGTGGCGGGGGTTGGCGGCAAGGGATGCACAGTAGCAGAGCTTTGTGCCTTTTAGGAACGATGCTAGTCAAGGAGCCAACGTGTGGTATGATTTGCCAGGGGTTATTTTCCATACTTAGAGTATTAAGGGACTGATAATAGCATGGATATTCATATTTATATACAGACTGTGTAGCTACTTAGTGCTAAAGCTTCAAAAAGGCCATGTCAGCCATGAATATCTTTCCACTTCACTTCTTTTCCTCTTCATAGTGTTTCACACATTTCCAGGATTCATGAATTTCTGAGAAGACCTCCATTTTTCTTCCACCAGAGTGCAGCTCCCACATTGCAAACAACTGTTAATAAGAACGATACTCAGAAAATGCATTGCTTATCCCCTACACATACATACATTATTTAAGAAAAACAAGGTAGTATTTTTTCTGTTGTTATTTTTTTTTCTTCAGGAAGCTGACTTCCCTGCGATCTATAATGGAGTAGATATTGCCTGGTCTATTGATTGATGTCTCCTTCCCCCCACTTTGACATTTGCTTATCCTCGTCCGCATCTACTGCTATTGACGTTCACTCTATCTGGACATCTTCCTAAGCTGTTTTGTCATTTGTCACCTCTTAAATAAAAATGGAGGGAGGGGGGGTTGTCATTGATAAGACTTAATGATACCAACCACAGTGATGGTTTTAGACAAGCTCAGAGACAGAACAGTCTGTAGAAAGCATGTTTGATTAATTTCTCACTCTATACCTCTTAATTTTACCCATCATATTTCTATTTTTACCGCTTCTAAGCATTCACTCCATTCTGCATTCACTCATAACTGTGGTCAATTTACTGCAAATTTACTGAAAGCAGGCTTTTGGTTTAACACCTTTTAAACTAATGTATTTGAAGAGCCCACTCCACAGGCTCTCCTGTCAAAAGCTACTATTTTCCCCAACTTACCCTCAACTCTCCACTTCTTGGATACAAACTGGTGAGATCAACACATCCACATTAGAGCTGTTGCTAATAAAACACCCTCTGAGTGAGTTTTCAGGGTTTATACATTGCCAACTCTTTATTTGTTGTGCAGTAAATGCTGGGCTTCCTTAACATGCATTTCTACAAACACAGTCTGGCGCAGATTTTCTCCCCATGAGGTGGAAGACAGATTCTTCCTTTCCTCCCTCCCTCTTTCCATCCATCCCTCCCTCACCCTGGCTCCTGCAGAGAGGCTATTATTGCAGCTAATTATCTACAAATAGGCCCAATATGACAAACACAGCCCTGTACCAGTGCTGGCTAAGCCCAGAAATCAGTCTGAGTGGGAATAAAAGAATGAAAAGGAGGCAAGGGGAGAACAAAAATTACATTGAGGGAAAAAGAAAAAAAATGTGAATCAGAGATAATTGAGAAGAAAGTGATAAAGACACAGTGTGGAATAAGATGAGAGAAAATGTGGTGCTAAAAACGATGCAAGTGGGAGGCAGAGGGGGGAAGAAAGGCAGTGACACCAAAAGGGAGAAAGCATAGAAGGGACTAACACAGGAAAATTATCTTGTCTATATTGTGTGTGATGGTTGTTGCCAATGGCAACTGTCCTGCAATGCACAGGCCACATCCATTTAGCTCCCAGCATGTCTCATGATCAGGGCAGCTCAGGGGTCTAAGGCTGTCTCTCTCATTTCCATAGAGAAACTCATTTACCAGGCAAGCATGGAGGGCTATGACGCCTCAATGGGTGCTTGATTAGATCCTTACCTCTGATACATATGAATATTTATCAGTGTTGAATGAATACACATTTACTCTCCTTTCATCTAGATCATCCTGAGTGTCCTCCTCCTCTCCTCTTAATTTTTTCCAATGAATATGTCACAGGAGCATCAGGGCTCCTGACAAAGTGACAGCACTCAAGATAATCTGGTGATTGTTGCTCTGCTGTGATGATCAACACTTAGTTTAAGTTTTCACAAAATGCATCAGGCTTTTGTCTTGTTGTGTTTTATTTGCCATGGAGACAACAGCTCTTAGAGATGTAAAGGAAACAAATAAGGGGAACGGTAATCAAAGCAACACACTTAAGAGGATATGTGTTTGGAATTCATTGCTGCTAAAGATTAATGTTTGGCTGCACAACTGAAGCTGCAGGTGCAATACAGATGCCAAAACAAGTTGAAATCACAAGTTATTCCTGTCCCATGAGCCCAAACACTAGAAGACGCACACAATCACGAGTACTCTCACTCTTAGTCTTTTACAAACAGAGCTGAATAACAGATATTCTTAGTGAGTATAACTTACATCACTAACTCCGGCCTCCACTATCTTCAGGTCTGTCTCCTTCTCCAGCTGCTGCTTCTGTTGGACTGCATGGGGAGACAAAAGCAGAGGAGGTGTTGAGTATGTAGCAGTTGATGACAAAGTAGCAGGTTTTTCAGTTCCTGGGGCAGAACAAATGGTCAGTGAAACTGGAGATGACACAATGCGTCTAACAGCATGAGTCAGATGTCAGTCTGGTCATAGAAAATGACCAACACAACCACAAAGACAACCACAAACACACACAGAAAAAAAATTATCACAGGGAGAAGCAAAGCAATCTTCAGGGCGAGACATCAGGTGGTGGCACCTTTAGGCCTCTAATAATTAGGAGTCCACAGCCATGTTAGCGGCATTGACTCTGTACATAGGCACAGCAGTTCTTTGTGCTAAATGCTATCTTCAGCATGTTAACGTGCTCATAATGACAATGCTACTTGGTTGTGTTTTAGATGGATTCAGGCTCAGTGTCTGATTCACCTGCTGACATAACCACTATATTTCACATAATCAGGTTGTATCATGTTTTCAGGATAAACCTGCGATACAAGTGACGGTGTGAAGGCCAGTCTTGTTTCCTTAATGAATATGGATCAACACCATGATGCCGTTGCCACATTTACATCAGTTTTCAATTTTTCAGGTATTTGGACAACTTTTTTCAAAATACCAAGGAAATTTGTTCAGTTGTTGATGAGACATTTCAGTATGACCCAAAGTAGTGGAAAGGCATTGCCATTCAAGTGCCATATTTAAAAATGTAGCAAATAAAGTTCACCAATAAACATTGACCATTTTGCCTCACATACATTGAACCACTGAAGATTACAAGAAAACAGATGAAGTGCTTGTAGATTCACAGCACACAATAACTTGAGCTCCTGCCTTTGTTCTTGCAGTAATTAATACACCACCCGAGTTTGATCCTCAGATTGAGTGATCTAATCAAATATGGCATGATATTTCCAAAGCTTTGTTCACAAAAGATATTCTTATGCAAATCAAACCAAAGTGAGGCAACGTTAAATATCCATTGCTCAAGATCACACATTTTGCCGACTTTTTTCCCCTCCTGTGCTTAATGCCACTTCCTCACTTTGATGGAAACATTTATATTGAAAAACAAAATCAAAGGGGTCTTAATAGATTATACCAAATTATGGAGAGAAAGAAAAAATGGAGCATAATTTTAATTGAGTTTGTTAGCATGTGAATGTGATTGGTAATGGGTAAAGGAAAAAGAGTGAGAGTTAAAGAGGAGACAGAGAAAGAGAGCAGGTCCTTTAAATCCCATTTCCCCAGATGAAGGCTATGCAAATGACCCTGAAGAGCTGAACCCCACCTCACACTTCAAATTCGGCGAGGGCCTGTTTAATTAGTATTTTAATCTATCCCAATGATTCCACTCAGTCCACAATGTATGCAGCATTCCATCTAATTAAGCACGCTACCTTTAAGATAATCAGGCATCTCCCTCGCTCTTCCCCTGCCACCTTTTTTCTTTCTGGTTGTTAAAGATTCTGCAAACATTGATCATCCCGTCATCCCAATGACATGGCAGCAAAGGGGATATCTTATATTTTAGATGCCAGCTAGGGGTTTATGAAGGATGACTAAAAGGAGGATAAAGGAGGTGGTGAAACAGCTGGAAAGGTCAAATATACATTCAGAGGCTCTAAATTAGAGTGCCACATTAAAGAAGGAGGCAGAGAGAAAAGAAAATCTTCTGCCATTAGTGAGAGAAGAAGTCCTCAACTGGCATGTCTCCAGGATGAAACTCATTTTCATTTAATGTTGCCACCCCTGTATTTAGTCGCAGACATATTTCCTCTCCACAGATAGTTACAGTACCTGCTCGGCCCTGGTGCTATTTAGGAGGGGGGTAATGAGCGGGTTAATTGGGCCCAGCTGGGTGAGAGCGTAGGTGGTGGGGGGATGCAAAGCTGCTAAAAGGTCACACAACGTTTTGGTCCTAATGAGGACCCCTCTGGGGTCCTAACACATCATGAGTCTAACTACGTAAGATTAGCTTGGATTCAGGAATCAACACTCATACATGTCACAGCGGCTGTAGCTCTGGGTTTGACTGACAAGCTGACATTATTCGTCTTATAGTGAAACCAAAGTAGCCTGAAGGTCAGTATTTACTCGTGAATCAAAGCTGAGGACTCTCCAATCAACGTGAGGGAAAGGACAGTCCCACAACAGCCACTTTAAATGTAAATACAATGTACTTGCCAAGCTCATTAGCTGGCAACTGGATGGATCTGGGTTGCAGTGAGGATCCAGCCAATGGATTGCTTGTTCTGTCAATGACTGTACAGATAACAGCCTACAGTGTCTCTTTTTGGTCACCCCTTATATTAACCTCCAACTGGAGCTCACTCTCTCTCTCTTTTTCTCTTCGACACACAGATTTTGTAAGCTTCAAATTAGCCACCAAATACTCCTGACAGACTGGAAAAGAGATGTCAGGTCTCATTTCAGAGAGGCTCCTCCAGCCATTTTAATAGGCATTGTCTGAGTCTATCTAGTCTGATCTCTAATATCAGGATCTGATCCCTGCTGCTCATTTGATCTTTTTGGTTTCCAAGTCATATTTAGCCAAATCATCTGATGTTCAGAAGCAAAAAAAAAAAATCACAGTAAAGCCAAGAGGCTTTTTTGTGTGTTCGAATGTGCTCTATTTTTATGTGCTTGCAATACATGAAGTAGATGGGAATTGCCCAATGACCTGGGAGCATTCAGTTCAAATTTATTTAAAGTGGATCTCCAGTATTTTGTGAATACATGTCTGGATGACATTATCACTTGTGTAGAATGCAATTACATTTACACCTTTATTAAAAATGTAATCAAAAGGTTTAATTTGTATATATCATAAAAGTATAAATACCAGCAATTATTCTGTACAAGAAGTTGAAATCTTTTGAAATAATGGCCATAGCAATAGCAAATGTATTTACAATCAATGTTTATCTGTTTGTATTGCTGTTTTTAATATGAGTGCAGAGTCAATTATTTCCAATAAATTCAAAATTTCTAACTTCATAGGAGAGATTCATGGGAAATTATTTGTTTGTCAGTTTCAGTGTTTACCATTCTCTGTCCTAACACTGTATCAGACCTGTATTACAGCTAATTCAAACCAAACATTTCCTACTTCATTAAACACAAGTGTCAACAAGGATAACTTCAAATGACAAATCAACGAGGATAACTTCAAATTATATTAAAAGTAAGTCTCTTCACATGCAATGCAGCTATAAATCTAGGATATTTATTACAGCCATTTAAAATTTCAGCCTCCACTTCTATTCCAGCTAGATCACTACCTGCTGCTAAAGGACAGTTTTCATTTTAAAGTAACATTTGTGTTGCTTTGTGTGCTTTGAATTTACCGTTATCACCTTGTCTCTGTCTAACAACAGAAAATTCAACCAGGTGAACAGGAAAAACTGAGGAATACTTCAAAACTCATCAAGGACTTACTGAAGAAGAGGAAAAGGCCATTTCAATCATCAATCTACAGAATGATACTTTTTTTTTCTTGACAAGCTCACTAATGAGTGAAAATACAGAAAAAAAACACACAGTTAAGTTGATTTTATGTGACCTTTAAATTGCTTTGTAGCATATGTGCTCAACACAAATTATCTTGTGGTGAGATATAATTTGATTAAAATGTTGCTTTTCTCCACCATATGCTGCAAACTGAAGCAATTTTGCACTCCTCATCATAGATTCTAATAGCAATTCAGAAATGATTATCATAAAGTCATCAGAGCTTAAAGTCATGAATATATATATTCATTTCTCTGATATACGACAGGGTTGTTATTGTTAGGAGCAATATAAATTCAGTGTCAGGAAACAAATCACCCACTGTAGGCTGTAAGTATTTTGTATTTCAACACGGCGCAGCAGCCACTGCACAGTCACATGATCGTAATGTTTCCTCTTTGGCCTAACAGGGGTATATAGTTGACAAAATACATATTTCACCACCCTCTGATTGATCTGTTAATATTGAATAACATCCACATCCATTCCATCTATCTACCCCCTCCCTGCCCTGCTCCTCAAGTCGTCTATTCACCACTTCCATCTCTCCATCCGTCACTCCAACCAAACAAAATGAAAGTGTTTATTGCGGAGGAGGGCTGACGCTCACGCCTCTCCACAGCCGTTAGCCTTATCAGCTGGCAATCGCTCCGATATTAAAGCTGCCATTCCGCCCATCACTTTCCCCTTGCACATATGATGGCTGTCTCTACCTATCAGAGAGGAGGGGGGAGGAGGAGGGAAGGCGGCAGGGGAAAGAGGGAGAGGAAAAGAGAGGGAGATGCACCTGATCCCCCAGACAGATAAGATTCACTGCAACCTATTTTTCAGTCAAAATCCAAGGCGGGAAACAAAAATAATAATATTCCTCCATAGTTCCCTGTTTGAAGAGCACACAGCACTGACTTCTGAGCAGCAGCAGCATATTCATTCTATTTATGATATATAACATGTATGCAAAACCTTTACATCTGACGTCTGCAGGCTGATGTTTATCAAAATGCAAATCAGTTCACTGATATTCTTGTTTTATTAAGGATTCTTTCTTCATCTTTTTCTTTTTTTGCACTTCCAGCATAGCTTCTAGGAAATGCATGATATAAAATTTCAAACTTTCACATGAGATTTCATCGACATCCTGTATATATATATATATATCTCCTATATATATATCCCTGAGACAATCTCAAGCCCTACTCTCTCCTCTGTCTCTTCTTGTTCATGCGTATCAATTGTTATTCTGCTCCTTGGCTTCTATAAATCAAGACACTAAATCAAAGGACCTGCACCTCTGAGGAAACCTACAAATGAAACAGAGGGGCAAGGTGGAGGAGAGCCAGCGTGCATCTAATGATTTTTTTCATTTGTGATTAATCTTTGGATTATTTATTCATTTTAATTTCACTGATTAATTGTCCAGTGTAATAATAACAGTTGTGGAAAAAAAGGTAAAAGATGCTGGCATCTTCAAATTGCTTGTTTTATCTGATGAACAGATTAAATTAATCAAATCAAGCTGAAATGATTACTCAATTAACCAATTGGCAGCTATTTTGATGATTGATTGTTTCATTTTTTTTTAAAAAGCATAAATGCAAAAAATTTATTGATTGTACCTTCACAAATGTGAATATTGGTTGGGCTTTTTTTGTGTTAGAACATGAAAAGTAAGTAAATATATGGATTTGGACTCTTAGTTGAATAAAAGAAGCTATGTGAATGAAAGGAATTTTCCACACTTCTATGACACTTTATAGACAAAAATGAGCAATTGATTAATGACGAGTCTAACTGACAGCTGAATCAACAATGAAGATAATCACTAGCTGCAGCCCTTATTCACTTTACAATTATATCAAACAGGAAAACGCTACAATTCCACACATTTAAGGAGCTGGAACCAGTCAATCTTTGGCATTTTTGCTCGATGAAAGATTTTACAAGATTAATCATTCAGCAGAATTGTTGTTCATCATTAATCAATCAACTAATCAAGTCTACGCTGATAATATGTGGTATTATGGCTGTTTACACTCTCAAACTGGTTGTTAAAAATCTTGCTCATCTGAGAATCTAATATAATGTCATACATAGTTTCATAGTATATATGTATAACAGTATATAGTACATATAGAAATTCAATTTAATCCCTAAAAGGTACATTGAATTAACTCAACTGAACTGAAAACAACATCTCCCCAACCTGACGATAGCATTACAGCATTACACTCTAATGTCCAATCAGCAATGCCAATCATATACCACCATGTCTGTCACATGCTAGGACCATGCTGTTAACAGCGGGGGCTCCTGGCTGGCTCACTGTTTATTCACCCTGATGGATCGCTTCCTGTGGATAAGCCAACAGTGCTCCCCAAAAACCAACTGCTGTTATTCAGCCTAAATCAACACACCACAAACATTTGCTATCTAACTGAATACAGCCCTTATACTCTGCTGCGAAATACAAAGTGTTTTCACATTATAGATGATGTTGAAAGACAACACTGGGGAATAAGGGGATGAGAAATGAAGTCTGCTGCCTACTTTCAGCCCCTGTAATGGCTGTAGTCATGCAATCAGCATGCACCTTGTGTACGCTGCAGACCTTGCCGCAGTCTTTGGTTTCAGACATGTTACAGGTCCCTTCCTCTTTTAAACATTGTATCCTGCATCATTAGAAAGCCCTTTAAAAATGCCTGGAAAATATACCTGGATGGTTTTTGCCACTACTGCACATGTGCAGATGCAAAAGTGCACACAGTCACATACAAACACAGCCACAGGCACATGCATAATATCTGTTTCTTTGCCTGCTGGTTGATTAATAGATTGTGGCTGCTCTGACACTCTGTGTAGAATAGGCATTTTGCCTTTGATAGGTGCTGACACCAATTCTTCACGGACTGCAGGAGATTGGGGGAACAGAAGCAGCACTGGCAAATGACTTGGATGGCAGGCACCACCAGATGTGGGAGAAACCCCACTGATGTCACTCTGCATTCTCACCGGGACACGTTTACATCGTTTACGCCGCCTTACATAGATGACAATCTGCAGATGTGTGACATATGTGACGAAAATCACATTTGACAATCGCTCTAAAACAGCGAATAGGCCAGTGGATTACAGTGAGTGATGAGTTGAACAATGCACATCTGAAACAATCATGGTCATCAAAAGTCCAGCATGCTGCCAAGCCATGCTGCTAGGTCTATGGATGACCTTTTCCTATAACACAAGCCGACAGCCTTGCTGTCAGAAAGACACTGCATAAAAACCGTTTACTGCAGTCTTCAGGGAAACTTCAACAAGTGAAGTCTTTACACATCAAGGGTCCTTCACAGTATACAGGAACTGAAATGTACTCAATATGTCTTACTCTATTCTGCTCTCTAGTTTAGATGAAATGCATTTCTCAGAGGTCTTTTTCTTGGGTAAATTTATATCTGACTGATTAAAAATCATTGCTCTCTGTAAAAGATGTTCAATTTCTTTCCCTGGATATGTGTGTGATACAAGATGAAAACATCTGGAAGCCTGCCACTGTCTGAGGGGAGCCTACTTGGGAAATGCTTATTGGAGGAAGGGATGGTGAAGTTGACACACAAAGCTACACATACATACACACACTCTCTTCCTCTGCTTCCCCGCTGAGGGAACTCTGACAGAGGCAGCCCTACCTGTCACTGTGGCAGCAATTATCCTGCAGGCTCTCTCCACAGACCATCTCCTGCAGGTCTCCACATTACTAACCACATCGCTGAGCACACGCATACTGAATGTGCACACTGACGCACAGGAGGGCATGCTGCACACCTCAAAAGTACACATATTGTACATATTCACATGCATACACACTCACATACACACGCACGGTTGTGCTTTTCATCCACAATTCACTCTGCAATCTAATGGCTTGGACGAATCGTAATGATGTGTTGGTGCAGACATCCTGCTCAAGCCAGGAGAAACACACATCGTTACGTGAATGTGAGTGTTCATGCATGCATGCACACATACGTCTTCCGTTATAGATAATTGCATTATCATAGATAAGATGACTAAGAAGTCTGCAAATACACCCACTAGAAAACCTAAATAAATCAATAAACATGCTAAAGCCGTCAAAAGGCAGAGTTTGGAAACATAGCAGGCAGCATTAACACGAGGACAGGATATGAGCTCCAGTGAGTCAAGAAATAATAAATCTTGGATACTGGAAAAAAAAAAAACCAGACATGTTCAGAAGTACAGAGTTTCCATTTTAACAGGGAGGTCTTCCCGACGAAGGAATTGATCTGTTTCATGCTGGTTCACTGGAGCTCGGATCCAGGTCCCAATCTGAGTCTCAGAAACAGGTTGATTGTATGGAGCTGTGAAGGTTGATTTTAGTGAAAGAAGAAGAAAAAAAAAAAAAAAAAGGACCCAATGTGACCTCATTACCGTAGATTTGTTCCGACTGTCATTAGGAATCACTAATGCCATCACTCAAGTCAGGAATATGAGGGAGAGGATGAGAGATGGGATGGAGTAAGCAGGGGTGGGCAGTGATGGAGAGGTAGGTTTGGTTCTGATAGTAATCAAGAGGATTTGATCTGTAAACAGCATCTATCACTGGACAATCTATAGTAAACATGGAGAACATGCACCTACAGTATACAGATACACTATGTTGGAGGCTGTTTTGTAAGAAACAAGCCCAGTGCTCGTCTGTGCAAGCATCTTATAACGACCTGCAGTTTTTATTGCTAGGTTATGTCTAGTATCTTAGTAATTATGACAAACGTAAGCATAACAATGAATTCATGAAAATTAATAATTCAATAAAATGTTTATAAATACAAATAATGCCTTAACATTTCAGTGGCCTTGAAATCAGCACAAACACTTTCTATGAACCAATAAAATGGTTCCACCACTGTCATTAATGTGTTGATATTTGAAATTAGAGCTACAACTAATTATTATTACATTACATATCAGAGGATATGAAAGTTTTCTCTTATAATAACATTTTTTTTATAAGAAAAACAAATAAATTAATAGTGATGAATGCCAATCACAAAGCCCCAAATATTAAAAATATAAAAAATTTGGTCAGCCATAGAAAAACAGCAAATCCTCCCAAAGGCAAAGCTGAAACTAAAGTATGCTTGAAAAATGACTTGATAGTTGCCGATGAATTATCTGTCGGTCAGCTAACTGTGTTTGATTTTTTCTTCTCCTTTTGTGCTCTCAGTGAATAGATGTGACAGTATTTAGAGGTAATTGAACTTGGAGAGATGCCACCATTTTCTTTCATAATCTAAAACAAAAAACAAAATGGATCCTAAATCATTCTAGCAGAATGCAGAGCTACTAATGTGGCCTCCCGGAGCATATATTCATCAGAACAATATAAAAATTTACTTAAATAATATTTTTTAAGCTTAAGCTTATAATATAAGCTTTTGTTTTGTCCCTGTTCAGCTGCCCTGTTCCATCTAATACACTGTATGAGCATTTAGAATAAATTTGCAAGGTTCTTTTTTCACTAAGGTATTCAAGATGCTTTCAGCTCGAGGAGGTTAATGTCAAAGTGAACACATTTGCTGTCAGTGGCCTTTAAGTCAATCCCTCCAGCCACATCTAAAGATGTTGCAGAGGACATCTTCCCTGAGAGAGTGGATAAAGTAACTAGAGCTGCGGTCTGTCTGCCTGTCTCTCTTCGTCTCTGTAAAGCATCCTGGCTGCTCCTCAGATCGCAGTGTTAATCTCGTCGTGTTGCTTTCCTGTGTACAGCTGGGAGTGGTGGGTGTAAAATGAAAGTGTAACACAACAGTCTCACGCAGGTGTCAAAATGAGAAATATGACATTTCCCTTCAGAGATTTTATTAGCTCTGATATCATTTTGCATTCAGCCTGCCTGATGTGTCACTGGGCTCTTTTTTATTACTATTTTGCTTCAGGACAAAATGTGATAATCATTATTATATGTCTAAAGCAGAGCAGCTGCGGCTGCAAAGAGAGAAGCAAGAAATGTATTCAGGATGGGATACAATTTGAAAAATCAAAATACACAGTTTGACTAGTATGTTTGCCATTGTATAAGTCCCCCCACTCTGAATCAATCATTTTACTGCAGAGTTTCTCAAACAATTCCTTTAAAAAGTGCAGCAGCTGTTCGGAGTCACAGCATGATGATTAAATCTATACACCACAGAGATCCCGACATATTGTTTTTTTTTTTTTTTTTAGTATTAATTTCCTAAATAACTGCAGAATCGCTCTGTATATACCAAACTCTCTTGTGACTGAACTCTCATGTAGAGAGAAGGCAAAGGCAAGACTGTATAAGCACACCTCCCTGTCTTTTTAAGGACACCTGTTGGGCTGCATGGCTCATCTCCTCCTCATTTAGCCGTCTGTCTGGGCTCCGTGGGGCTGATTACCAGGAAGAGCTGATTCCAGTTGCACTGCTTATCAGTCTAATTAGAGCCCCTGGCAGGTGACTTGAAGGAAGTCGTTCGAGTGTCTCATGGATGTTCAGGCACAGCGATTTGTACAGGCATGGTAGTCGTTACATGAGAAAACAAAAATGTAATTGTAAAGAAAAAAAAAATGAGTTAGAGGGATATGAAATTGTGGCTTGAGTACTGTGGTGACAGATCACACTTAGTAAGGGTGTTTCAAAATGGGGGACATATTTTAAGGGCCTGTCTGGGGAACAGGTGGTACCTTTAGGAGGTTTAATAGAATATTTTGCATCACAAACATTTTCAAAGAAAATTTCAAGTGGTGACAACAAGTCAAGAGAAAAAGGTGACATCTTGACTAATATCCTCTGGTAAAAGTATCAACTGTCAAAAAATGAGAGAGCAACTCAGACAGGCTATGGTTCTGTGGAGAGTGCTTTAATACATACAGCCGAGAAAATGGAAGATGAAATAAAAGCACAATTTAAGGCAAAGAAAAAAGCAGAACATCAGACAAAGAAAATTGTGGGAAAAAAGTGAGAGGCAGGGGCGGAAAGATATCGAAAAGAGTTGAGGATAGAGAAAGAATCTACAGGAGGTGAACAAGTTTTCCAGGTAGTGTATCAGTCACCGGTTAAAGGTCACTAGTCTGCTGTTCGCACATCCAGGTGCTAATGTAACACCTCTCACACCTTCTTCAGTTGCCTGTGTCTGACTGCCTGCAGGTTAGTGGGCAGAGAGACTGTTGTTTGTGCTAGAATAATATGCTGTAATCCCCTGTCTCAGATGTGGCCTTAACACAGGTAATTGGACTTGGAGTGTGAGGAAGCCTGTGGCTAGACACACACACTTCTGTGATACACAAAGGCCGCAGTCTGATTTGAAATAAGAATAGAAACATTTTTCTCAAGAAAGATAAACCAAGATAGAGGAACTGCTACTTTGTTTCTGATTGTACACTGATATCGGTCAAGTTTGAATTTCTCCACATGTTGAAGCATTTAACAGCAATAGTCAATACAGAGTTTGGAATGTGATTTCTTTGTTTTACACCCTCCAAAACCAAAATATGACAAAAATATATTATGTAACAAACAAACAAACAAAAAAAAACATTTCACAATGTATACATAAAAGATTTTCATAATGTTAAGTGAAACATGCTCCAATAAAACATAAATCTGACATCTGGCTGGTATGTCCAAGTATATCAACTGAACAGCACAAGAACAATACTGTTTTTTGTTCCTCTGTCTTCTACATGAATTATCAACTGGTGAGGACATGTTTCCTTGGATCATGTACGTGTAACTTCGGTCATTTAGCATGATATCATGTAGCCACGACATGATTATTCATGACCCATTTCATACAATTCTCATTTTAAAATGAGTCTGAACTGAAGTAGAAAAATTTTAAAGTTAGACAGAAATGGCATTTTACAAACAGCTTGTGCAGCTATTGCTAGTTTAACTAGTTAGCTGACTACAGCTGACAAAATTGAGTTATTTCAAATGACATAATCAACAGCTGCCAGGTAGAAATAGGAATTCTGCTTTTGTCTACCTCTCTGAAATCAAGGATCCATTGTTAAGAAAATTACAAAGAATTTCAAGTGGTGATTCTGCCACTGTTATTATTGTAAAGTATATTATTTAATGTTGCTATGCTACAACAATGAACTTGACAGGCACGACTGTAAGGAGGGCAGAGTTTAGCAAAAGCACAATTAAAATACATCCTTGTAGGAAAGACTTTACACAAAATAATCCACAATATCTTTGCAAAGATGTAGGCGCAGATTTTTAGCCATGCTCACTTTCTTCAAAGAGAAATGGAGATCATACACACATATATATACATATACATACATGAACACACACACATATATATATATTCCTTTCCTTTGTGTAATCCCAAATCAATCTGAGGTGGATATTGGAATTAAATTGAAAGCAGGTGTCCCTTAAAGAGAGGTTTGAGATAGAAACGAGTTATCACCTCCACAGAGATCCCTGGGAGACACAGTGCTCCTCTGTAGCAGTCCAGCCTGATGCATACAGGCCACTGACCCATGACAGTCAGCCCGTATCGATTTAAGAGGAGGCAGAGGACACAGAGAAAAAGAGGAAGACAGGGGGAGGGAGGAGAGGATGGAAAAAAAAAAGAAAAACAGTGAGGAGGCCAGGGAGCAATATCCCTCTTAAAACTTATCCATAATTCATTGTCTTTTCTTTCTTTCTTCCTTAAATACTTTCTTTCTCTTTCAGATGAGTGCACGGCAGGGGAATGTTCATTTTTAAGGGGGATTAACAACGACCTATTTTGAAATGCATCCCTCTGGTACTTGTTTCAAACACACACACACACACACACACACACACACACACACACACACACACACACACACACACACACAAGCGTTGGCCTTTCTGTAGTTATGAGGACACCCTTTGACATACTGCATTCCCTAACCCTTTACCATAACCTTCCCATCATAAATAAATGGTGAACAGCATTTGAAATTTTGAGGACAAGCCAAAACATCCTCACTTACCCAAAATATTCTCAAACCAATGAAAGATATGTGCACACAAACACACACACAGATGTGTGTACAAGCAAAAGCACACGCACACACAAAACACATACATTAATGTGTCCAACACAAAACGTTAGGATAGCAGAGAAATTATTATTCTCTGTTTTACTCCATTTGAAATTGCAATCCATTATTGCACATATTAATGGCCGTAATGTAAAAGAAAAATCCTAAAACAACACAGGCATGTTATTGCCAAAAGTGAATCACTGTGGACATTATACCCTTGAAAAAGAAGCAGGATTTGTTAAACAGTGTTAGACTGATGAGGAACCTTCAACAACTTGTCACATCTGTTTGTTCGCACAGATAAATTGGTTTTAAAAAGGCATCCTCACCATAAAACATGTTGAATCCAGAAAGCTCTGAGAAAATTGTCATAACATTTGTCTCGAAATGTAAACACTGTATTATTGCTTCCAGACCCTCCAATACATTTTGTAGAAGTGTGAAAACACAAATCTGGCAGCCACTACTAATATATATATATTAATAATAATATATACTAATATATATTTTCACCTGTAGTCAACAAAATCATATTTTTTACCCACAGGAATTACTAACCCTAACCTTATCTAGACAATTCTTTATGTTACCTTATGTTACCTTAATAGTATTTTAGTTGCCTTCATCCTAACACTGGCATTTTAGAAATCTAGATCTTTGAAAACACAATTCATAGTTTTATGGAATCGTCTAATATTGACATTCATGTCTAGAGACAGCACAACTGAAGAGTTTCTTCCTACAGTATGATCAGCGCTGTGAACTGCACTGTGCCGCTGAAACCGCTCAAATCAAGAACACGTTATTCAACAATGAATAAATTGTTAACAGGCTGCAGTTTGGTACGAATATAAAGAAGCCCGAAGCCTTCATAACTGGTGTATAAACAGTTAGTGAATACCTCATAACATGATGTAACACCTTTGTAATTAGGGTTGACTGATTAATCATTTTCATATCAAAGTAGCAGTTTGGGATTCAATTCTCAGATCATTTGAGCGACAATTCAAATTACATAATTATTGTCTCAACAGGATGTATATAGTTAAAATTTTAGTCAGTGACCATGAATGTTAAACTGGCTGATATGATGACCATGGCCTCCATATTTACTCAGCTATAGCTAATTCATATTAATTTTGTCGGTGAGTTGGTCAAACAGTAAAATTAAAATCTTTGCTGTTGTCTGCAGGCAGGTGTATGTGCAGTTAACAATGGGCTTTTCTTTGAGAAAGAGTAAGCATCACTTTTAGTGTTTTATCACAATGTTTCGAAAGATAGAAAGTAGACTGTATGATTCTGCTTTAGTGTCACTGATGTTTCAGTCCCTGCTTTAAACACATGAACCATGTGCTGCTTATAAATGATAGAAGGAGTAAAATAAAATGGTACAAAGAAATTTGCAACTTTTCACACCTGATAATGATAAAGATAGGAATGAAAGACTTTTTACATTTATACTTAAATAAATCATTATCAGTCAGTGGTTCAGTAGAGGACATCCCATGTCACTGCAATATAGATATTCACCTGCAGAGTTCAGTCACTCTCCCAGCCACAGTTAGTTGTGGCTGGGAGAGCTCCTTACAGTCGTGCCTGTTAGTAGTCTTGGCATTTACATTTCTCATGCCTCTCATGACGCTTGTGCTAATAACAAGAAAAAAATCTGCTTTATAAAACCAACGTCAAAGGGAAAAAACAAAAAAGGCCAGATATTACTTGAATAAATTCTGGTTAAACTTTCTCTCTTTAAATCCACACTGCTTAAAGTTGCCGTCCAAAGTCAATGGCAACAACAATCTCAACTCTGACCACATGTAAATCATAACATCCAGATTCACGTGAAGCAGGAGCCAGCAGTTAGTCATGGTCATGATGCTCCTTAATTACTGCTTATTTTGAACTACAGGGACACTAAAATCTGCATTACAGGGCAAAAGTGGTTCACAAGCACACAGACAGATATAGAGAGATGCACAAAGGAAGTGAAAATTGAACATCTGTCTTTTTTTTTTTCTTTCAAGCTCCGTGCCAAAGAAAGCTGGTGCTGCACCTGGACATGAATTATAGAGAGGCACTTGGATGAGGGGGGTGGAAGAAAAGGAGAAGAGGAAGAGAGGTGAATGAAAATGAGGGGACAGGGTGGATTTCATGTCTCCCCCATCTGGAGACACTCACCGGGGGGCTCTATTGGGTCAACTATCAATTCACTACCAATAGCTGCCAATAAGGAATAACACTACTATAGAGTGTAGTGTACTATATGCTGCATAAAAGTTGTATTAAATTATGTATAATAGTGAATAATAGGGAAATAAATATGTTTCAAAAATAATGACATAAAAAACAGATGGCTCATTGTGTATCCTTTATTGAAAATGTTATGAAATGGCCCTCAAAATCTACACTATGTTTTCAGACAGCTGTAATCCTTTAGAAAAAAAAAATATAATTATACTCAAAGAGGAACTACAAAAGCAAATAGTGCTTTGAAGATGGAAAGCCCGAAATGTCACCCACCCGCTTTGAAGCTCCCAGGCTCTCTTTGTTTCTCTACACTTGTAGCTCACAAAACCATTGGCAGAGCACACTGTATTCAGGGGCCAATTTAGTGCAGATGTACCATTAAGAGAAAAAACACACATACAAACACATGCTCATGAGCGCAGACAGAGATATACTTTAGTATTAAAAACAAGAAGACACACACAAACACACATATACATAGAAAGGCTGTAGCACGTTGCAAATGTATGGCTGTCCCTGTTTGTTTTGTACCAGCCTTTTGTGTTTTCAAGCAATTTAAGTGTCATGTGCTGTCTTTGATACACTCATGCATTTCTGTTAGTCCATTAACGGCCACATCCATCAAAAAAAACATATCTCTTGAGTATATGCTTTTAACTTCTATGTAAAGAGTTTTTGCACCTGTACACGAGTCACCTTTGATTACTTTATGAACGTTTTAGAGTTGGTGCAGAGTAGACGAAGATGCAAACATCAGGATGTGAGGCTTGGAGCTAAACTGATTTAATTTCTGAACTTATTAAGAGAAAAAATAACCAGGTCTGTTGTAAGTACAGATTGTTTGAAACATTTATAAAGCAATAACAAACACTGACTAACTGATGAACTACAGTTTCTCAACTGTGGGGATTTGCTGCTCTTGTATTATTTGAAAGTGGGTGTTTTTAGGTTTTGGAGTGTTGTTGGGATAAAACAAGTAATTTGATCACTTTTCGACATTGACCTGTTGATTGTTGCCTTGATTAGTCATTTAGTCCATAAAATGAGCCCATCACAGATTATTTTAGCTCATTTCTTAGTTAAAGTCCTTTCCAAATTAGTTTTTCATGATGTTTTGATTTGTTTCTGTTGTTTTGGAGGGATATTATTGTTGCTTTTATTTTTAATGATACATATTTACTTTATGGACATGGTGGTAGTATAATGTCAACCCACAAGGGGAAAAAGTACTGTACTTTATTGTTTTATCACTGATATTTTTGTGTGCTCTAATATTGATTAGTTGTAGCCCTAGAGTAATGCTTTCACCACACTTCACCACAAAGTTTGAAAATAATTTTTTTTGTTGCTCAGTTACACAAAATGATTTTAATGTATCTCTAGTGTTTTTTTTGGTCTGTTGAGCGACACCAGTTAAACATTTTTGGTATATTATTATTTTAGATATCTGCTTAGCCAACTTACTCTTTTCTCTTCTTCATTATTTTGATTTATTCTGACTCATTGTAGCTCCAAAGAGTTAGAGTTGAAAATTTCACTTCTTTGGTTGTGATATTTTAATAAAAACACTACAAAACACCTAAAGTTGCTGTGTGTAGAATTCCTATTTGATTATAGTATATGTTAAGTGGTTCTGATGGCATAAGGTTTTATTTGTAGAAAAATAATACAAACCGAGTGAAAATGTTACCTGAAAATTTAATATATCATTTAAAATTTTTCAAATTCTACACATAGTGGGTTTACTGCCCCATGAAATGTTATACATATAGAAAAGTGAGGGATTTTGCCTTTGAAGACATTATAGCATATTATTTACCATTACTTTGTGCTATTACTGTATGTATCGTTTTCTTATACAAATTGTCTGCACAACTTAAATCACTCACTCTTTACTTTCTTGATACTACAGCCACCTGTAGTCAATTTGTGTTGTTTCAATATAACACTCATTTGCAGAAGGTACCTAATTCATAGAACATTTATTCTGGCGTAGAAATAGAAAAGGTGTTACTATGTTAGTTTGAACTCTGAGTACCAGACTTAATGACTTGAGATAACTAATTTGGTCAGTATAAAGCATCACTGCAGCATCATCATCCCTGCTACTACTTTGGGAATAGACAAACAGAAACATAAAGCCTGAAAGTAAACTACTATGAGTCAAAAACCTTGACAAATTTTATGGAAAACATTTCAAATTGTTATAATGATTTTGTTCTACTGAATTATCACTTTTTGCTGGAGATGAAAAGAGGCTCATTTACATAGTTGTTTGCATACAACAAACACGATGTACAAGTACTTGCTGCTCATGACATGAGGGCCATCAGCACGTGGTCTCTCACTTGGAGTAGTGTTCACTGCGGGCACAGGGATGGAAGATGAAGGGACGGGGGAATATAGAGAAGAGGGGTGAAGGGGTCAGGATGAAGCAAAAGGGGAATAAAAGAGAGCTGGTGGTAGCAGGACTGAAGAGGAGGTGGGATTTCTTGCTCAACATGGTGCTTAAGCCCGCAGCATTGAACAAGTTCACCAGACTGTGCCTTCAACTCCTGCAGCTTATCGAGTAGCAGCAAAACCTCTAAGAGAATACAAAACACAAAAGTCCCCAAAAGTGTTTGAAAAGATATGAACAATTATGTCATTTTCCTCCAGCACAATCTGTTTAAATGCACAAAGAAAACTCTGATGTGAGACTGTCTCAGAGACTAATCATCATTACGACTTTGTGGCAAAATGTGTCGTTTTGTCAGTTCATAAAACATGAAGCTAGTGAGCCATTTTGTTATTAAGTTTGCCACCATGTGTGAGAAAATGTGTCGTTGCCAGCCGTCCTGCGAGGCTCAGCTGGAAATTAGATCATGGTAAAGTCCTTGGCCATATAAAAATCGCATCATCAACCCTCTGGCACAAATCCAGTCAAGATCAATTATAAAATTTGGTGTCGCATAATGACGAGTCCCTGCAAACAGGAACTGTTTGTACCAAACAAAACCAAAACAAAACACAAATAATATATTCATTAGCCCTTCATGCACTCTCAGTATGACAGCAAATCTTCAGAGAAACTATTGGGTCGCATATCATCTTCAAAATAAGGAGTATCAAGAAGGAAGTAAAGTCTAAGTGCACAAGTCCAACACATGCATACTATGGATGAAATCCTCTAGGTTACCCTATATGTAATTTATATATTACTGTTCTGGCAGTAGATTGAAAACCAATTGAGAAAAATTGGATAAAATAACTATACATCATACAGTGTTTTTAGCTGAACCAGTCAATTAAACACACAAATCAAGATATCTTATCACACTGATGCTACTTTCTTAGAACAAGACATGAAGCTTCATTTTCACTTTGACCAAAATGCTAACATTAGCATGCTCACAATGTCAGTGCTAAGATATTGACATTTAGCAGGTATGAATTTATGTTTATCACAGTAACCATCTTGGTTTAGTGTGTTAGCATGCTAACAATTGCTAAATTACGCTAAACACATAGTTAAGCTGATGATATGAATGTAGCTTTGTAACTATTTGGTCATAAACTAAACAACTGGACAAAGTGAAATTTTGACCTGCTGTATTCGATCTTCTGCAACATGACTGTCTGTTCAAACATGACAGTCATCTTCTGGGGACCATGGTAAATGTCTGTACAAACTTTCATAGCAATCCATTTAATTGCTGCTGAGAAATTTCAGGATCAAGGAAATAGAGTGATTGACTGTCGAGCTGACCAATCAGCATTGACATTCCTTGAAGTAGGCATAACTACCACAGTATAGACAGCATGTTAAGATCTCTGGTGGCTTTCTTACATTAAACATCATCATATCATATGCACTCAGTTGCCAGTATATGAGGTACAAATTGCTTAAAGAAATGCCTTCAATCCTGAACTAAATCCTGCCTTTGTGAAAGTTATAATGTTCATTTTTTGTTTAAGAGAAACGCTGATTCAACTTAATGATCATTTTAGTGGGTGTAGTTTATGGTGCTGTTGAACTGTATTGCATCATACCGACACATCTTTCTATGATTTTTTTTTGCCCATCAAATTTAAATCAGTGAGGGTAGAAGCACCTCTCTGAATAAGCCAATGCAGTTCAACATCACCGCAAACTACAGTCTCCAAAATGATCATTAAGTTGAATCAACATGTCTCCAACACAAAATCTGAATTTTATACACTTTGTGAAGGAAGGATTTACTGCTGATTTGTATTAGGCTGCACTGGTTTCAGGTATGTACACCTAACAAATTGGCTACTGAGTGTGCCATGCCACCATAGGTTATTGCATTGCATTCATATCAGTTTTTGCCATCATTTTCCTACAAGAACAAGCACAAACTCTCACAGATGCAAAGTGTTACTTATTGGTTTACACCAGGAGTTAAGACACCGGTACAAAGTATTCATAACCTTGTTGGGAAGTTGGATTTTTATCAAACACATTTCAGGACAGGCAATATGTTGATTCAATTTAAAAATGCTCACGACTGAGAAAGTGCCTTAATACCTCAGCATCATGCTTTGACACACTTCACTGTTAAAGATATTACGGCGTTTCTTTCTTGATGCACGTCTCTCCCATTTCAATGCTTTTTTTTTTCCCCCAATGAAACAATGCATATTCAATTTTTGTTTACGAACTCTGGGTCTCTCTGGGCATCTGAGAAAGGTTGCTCCGTTGTTCCAATTTGCGTTGTGTTTCACCCCCTACTCATTAATCTCCCTCCATTCGCTGATAGCTTCGTTTCGTCCACTAGAAATCGCTTTCAATTATTCATGCCTATTTTCCACAAATACCTTGGAGATGGAATTAGCAAACAAACAATGCCAGGCGACACTAATCCTCGTCTACAGCAAAGATCCTTTAATGCACTGGAGATCTGGCCGGCTGTTGACAGGCACCTGTTACTGTCTTCAGCTGCGTTGCAACAGCAATGTTGACACAGTAAATATGTTTACAGGAGCAGTGCAGCCCTGACCCTACACTGAGGTGCAAGGATAATACTGAAGCAAAGGAGAGAGGAATAACGAAGAGCAGGACAGCATGGAGAAAGAGCAAGAAGGGGGAAAGAGCACGACTGACAAGGATAAACAGGATAAAAAGGAGTGTAAGACAGAGCCTCAATCATTGGTTGGAACATTCCTGGCTCCACACATTAGAAAACATTTCCACATGACACCTTTTCTGTGAGATGAGCACAAAAAGTCACTGGCTGATGAAAGCTCAGTCTCTGGGCCAGGGACAAGAATAAAAACTATATGCTTTAGACTAGAGGTTTCCGAATACCAGAATGGCCTGCAAGAGCATTTTAAATAGTGGTGTTTGACAATTTTAGAAATTTTCTCTTCTGGGAGACTCTAGAAAAGACAGAACAAGTAAAAAAAAAAAAAAAAAAAAAAAAAAAAGTGATAAAGCACTGTGACCTTGGAATTAAAAAGACATCTGACACCCTGCTAGAGAGGAAAAGTTTCCACACAAACAAAAGCAAAATATTTCACAGTTTTCCGTGACTCATACACCTCTGGTTATCTAGCAGCCTGCAGCGAACCAAACACAATGCACACACGCACAAACACATGCATGTGTGGAGCAACAGACGGAGGAAGTTTCTGAGATCAACAATGCATAAACGTTAAAGAAGATAGAAAAGTGAGATGAGTCATATCCAATGAGCATCATTGAACGTTTTATGTGTGTGTGTATGTATATATGTGTGTGTGTGTGTGTGTATACACACACACACACACACACACACACGGGTGTGTGCATGGCCTCTAGCAGACGGGAAGATGATGCAAGAACGCCTGGCAGGGAACTACTGAGACTGAAAGAAGATAGTGAGACTGAAGGTTTAGACGACTGAGAGCCGGGCTTGTAGCTGGATGAAAAATACACATACTCTTTCTCTCTCTCTGTCTCTCTCTCTCTCACACACACACACACACACTCACACACACACACACACACAGAGCCAGGGGCAATGGAGGAGAAGAGACTGAGGAAGACTTTGATCACCGAACTGAGCACATTCAAGCACTCAACCAGAGAGGGCAGTCAGTGATGAGGAGGAGAGAGGAGAGTGCCCAGGGAGAGGGGGAATGAGGGAGGAAGAGGGGTGGGAGGAGGAATCAGGTTGTTTTCTGACCTCTATGCTCATTGATACAGATGTTAAGGCATGAACACGCAGACAATAAGGCATCCGACACAGGCACCGCCAAGCTCTGTTGTATTGGATCCGTTGCATTTCTTGACATATTTCTTGATTGTTCAAAAACCCTGCTGACAAAACAAATTTCGTTTCAACCATACTAACGTTGTGTCTGGACATGAGCACACTGAAAACCGTGGCAGTATTCAGAAAATTTAATTCACACTTATTTCTTTAGCCTCTGGTGGCTTACTAACTTCTGAATAGTAAATATTGCAATATCAAGCAGGAACCAGATGCACACCTGTGTCACATAGGAATCCCTGCGGCTTACATTACATTTACAAATGGTGTATGTCCAAAAACAGGCAGCCATAGCACTACAGATCCGTCCTCCATGGCAGAGATGCAGGTGGATAAACCATTGTACTGTTTGCAAAGAGAACAGGTAATTATCGTTGGCATTTTGACAAGTGTTTGCCAGAGTGAAGGTCAACTCTGTCTGCGTGGGAGATCTATGCTAATCTGCTCAGCTGGAAAAGACTACCACTCACCACTCAAATGGTAGCTAGCACCATTATGCAGCCACAGCTACCATGTTTTCACTTTAGAGTTGTGCGCAAGGGTGTGTGTGAAAGAGGGAGTGAGTGAGTGAGTGTGTGTGTGTGTGTGTGTGTGTGTGTGTGTGTGTGTGTGTGTGTGTGTGTGTGTATTTCTGCAAGCAGATCAGAGGGTACCAGACCTTCCCACAGAAAAGAGAATAGACAGACAGACAGTAGAAAAGGAGACGGGAGAAAAATGGAGTAAGGTAGAAAAGAAATCCAGTTATATTTAGGCTGACTCGCTTATGCTTTTAGAACAAAACAACAGACATGGTGTGGGTGGAGTCGTTTCACATCTGCCCACAAAGTATAAAAGTCTCTTCTTATGGCCTGAAGACAAACTTCTCAGGTTTCTATCCAAATATTACACAAATTTTCACCAACTTCCCAGAAAATCTCCAGAAGATATTCAGTCTGTTTTTGCATCCAATTGCATAAATATAAGGAGCAAGGAGTGTTTAGTTAATTATTTGATGGCGCTAATTCTCCAGTCAGGTGACATTAAACAATTCCAGAAGAAGAGGGTGCGTTTATTTTTGTTTCATGGATTAGTTTCAGTCTCCTCATTGCTCCACACAGATTGGACGTTTTTTTCATGAGGACCACAGGAGCTAGGGAACTGAACTGCCAACCTTGTGATTAGTGGTCGATAACCATTGGTTTTATGAATGCCACTTCAGTCAAGCTTAAAACTTTTTGGTCCTATTTTGAGGTGTTTTCAGGCACTGATGGACGTAAAATGCACTTGTTGTCTATCTTTCCAAAATATTCAGGAATTTTCTCACCATCTTCTTCTGTCTAACTCCCCCTTGATCTCCTTTCTACTGTCACATGTGGGTGAAAGTGAATGAGTGCGTGTGTGTGTGTGTGTGTGTGTGTGTGCATGCGTGCGTGCGTGCATGTGAGTGAGAGGATGAGAGAGAGCGAGGCAGAGGCAAAAACATTGGGGCAGACATTGTCTACGTTCATGTCTCTGCGTGTCTCCCTCGGGTGACAGCCGTGTGTCAGGGTCTCTGCTCTCTGCTCCAGATGGCCCAGCCAGTTGCTCCCAGGGTCCCCAAGCTCCCAGCACTCATTGACCAGAGCTGGGGTTCTCACGGCCTGGGGGCCCGTGGACTCATTGCTGTGGCCTGGCCTCTGGGGCCTTTGGGGCCTCTGAGGGGCTCCGGGGTCGCCCAGCCGTGACAGCCAAGACAATAGAAGTGTCCTCACCCAGCTCCCACCCACCACCTACCAGCCTCTCTTAACACACATATATCCCCTCACACACCCTGGTGTTTGACCTGGACATCCTTGACCACAGTTGGTAGACAGTGGCCAAGTCACCAGGCATGACAGAAGCTGCTGACCGATGATATACGTTGGACAGAGCTCAAAAAAGGGCACAATTATAATAAATGCAGTAGAACCCAAATGTGCTGCAATATATGGAGGATGAGCCATCAAAAGTATCTATACCGTCAATTGAAAATATGACAGCACATAATTATAGAAAAACACCCCTCCTACACACAAATCCATCTACTTGCTGTGAAGTGCACAAACATGTAAGTGGAAGCAGGGAGTGGATCAAATCCATCATCAGCTACAAAATGTTGCTTTACAGTGAGCAAAAGCAATTCTGGCAGATCCAATTTCCCCCAACTGAAGGTGATTTACATGTTTAGAAATCACATTGAGATAGAGAGGAAGCAAGAAGGCAAAAAAGTAGAGTTCTAAACAACACATTTCAACATTGGTTTTAACAGCTTGGCTGCCACTTCATCAAATATTGAATAAATCATTTTCTTGGCACAGTATGAACACCACAGCTGCAAAAAAAAAAAAAGAAAAAAGAAAGAAAAAAAATCACACACACAAACACGCACGCACACATCCGCACACGCGCACACAAACACGGACACACAGAATGCCTTGTAGTTTTGATAAAGCAGCAGCTTTCCCTTTTGTTTTGCAGCCGAGCAGGGATTAGGCAGTGTGGGTCTTTGTCCTACCGTTTTCCAGTTGAGCAGAACACAAGAGCCTCTACCTCCACTAATACAGTCAGACCTCCCAGCAGGCCTTTCACCACACAGCCGCTAAGAACCTGCTGCCCAAAAGATGCTTTTCAAGGAGTTATCAAATCTCCTCTATACTGTCCATGCTTTTCAACCAAGTCTCTTTGTCTATTCTTTTCAATGGTGCATTGAACACATCAAATAGAACTGATGTGCAGATAGATGGACAGCAGAATGTAGCAGAGCCATATTAACCTCATTCAGACACCACAGAGTACAGTCAAGGTAACACTACCACAGGCTTAATACATTGTTGGATCTGTATGTACATGTAGCATAAAATATAAAAAACTAACCACAGCAATTTACAGTAAATGAACCATATTCCACTTGGTGATGTGACATTCAGCCGATTAACCAACGAATATTTATTGATTAAATTTGTGACAATTGATGAACTGTTTGAGACACTTATGGAGCATAACTGCTTTGCTGTTTTATATAAAACTAAAATGAACATCTTAGTTTTAAGCTGCTGCTTTGACAAAACAAGATCCCTGAAGACTTGGGCTCTTTTACCTTGATACCTTTGTTTTTTTTTTATTTAGTTTTTTTGATACTGTGTTTCAGTGCTACTGGGGATAGGGATTTTGGAAGACCAAAAATGTATTGTTTCATTGTAAAAATGAATCAGTAATGAAAATGTAGTAATCTTTAGTTGCAGCCACAACAGAAAATAAACAATATCCCAAGCAGTGCTGTCAGGTTTCTGGCTCGTGGTAGTTTTATTTTTGTTTGTGTTTTTTACACTTAATATAACAATGAACAATGGAGCAATTATGAAAATGTTGTGATTGTTAGTAGAGTAGTATAATATCCCAGGTAATACACACACAAAACACAATCAGTTGTGAACTGACAAGAATTTTCATCACCGATTAATCACTTAAATCACTTTATAAACCAAAAATTGTAAAAAAATTGGTGCTTCCAGCGTCTCAAATATTGACATTCATTACTTATCTCTGTAAAATGAATGTTTTTAGATTCGAATGTCAAATGTCAATTGCGACTGACACTTTATTTTATTGACTAAACTATTCATCTAATAATCACCGAACAGAATAATCAGAGGTGAAAATCATCATTAGCTTTGGTATTGATAAATATAAATGGTGTATAAACCGAATTTGAGTACATTTAGAACATTCATGGTGTATTGGCACGTAAATGACAAATGATTGATTACACCTGTTTTAATGGTTGTAAATCAGATGGAATCAAGGAATGTGTTGAATTTTTGACTTCGACACTTTGGTTTTCTGCCATAAAGCATGCTGTGCAGGCTCTCAGCAGCAGGTTGAGCACAGAATACAGTGGGGGTTTTGATGAGTTCATTAGGAGGCCACGTCATTTATGCACAGTCACACATAAGGCAAAGGTCAGCCAGGATTACCCAGGTGGCCACTGCATGTGGGTGTCAGTTTGATTTTCAGATTCCACTTAAATCATGCTGTTGCTCCACAACCTGGTAACCACTTTGAAATCACCATGCCATTGCCATATCTTATTGAATTCAATGTCATGCTTGCGTATTTTGGAGCTGGAACAGAGCTCAAAAAAGGATTTGAAACACTAAAAGGACAGTTTCTGCTTTGACTTCCCATTGTTTTTAATATCAGGAGGAGAGTGGGAAGTCCACTTCACCTCACTTGGTGGAAATAGCATGTAGCAACAAGGGAGGAAGGGGCACAGGAGATAAAGCTTTGGTAGGATTTGATCTAAGGTCAATGGGGGCACACATGTAGCCCCAAAGACTTAGGATTTAGCCACTCTGCTATCTGAAAGTGCCATTTTTACATTCTTAACACATTTCACAGCTGACTTGGGATGAAGCAACGATTTATCCAAACCTTATGTAGTTCGATAAGCTCTTCTAGCCTGCTTTCACAAATCACTATTCAGGTGGGCTGTATTCATAATTCATCAACATGGGTCAGGCTGATGATCACGTTGACTTAACATTTGGTCTGACATTTCAGCCCTGCTCACGCCTGTCATTAGCTCTCGCCACACACCACCTCATCAAAGTCAGTCATACAAGAGAGGAGGGGGGTAAAAGGGAGATGAAGTAGAGAAGTGTAAGTGGGGGATGGAAAAGAAAGAGGAAACAGATATGATACAGTGTAATCATTACACCTAATGCATAACATGCCTACTATATTTGCTCATTTGATCATTTTGAAAAGTGGGATGACAGCGAGGTCTACGAGCAAATACACACTGTAATACATGCACACAAACTCACACTCTTGCACAAACCCACCCTCAAAACCAGCGGACCGAGGCTCAACCCCCGGCCCAACCTTTCTTGCGGTAAATCTGTATCATCAGCCGTCATCCGGCACATCCCTAATAGGAAACGAGTTGGTGGCAAAAAATGTCATTTTCAGCCAATAACAACACCACCATGTTGATTCCAGTGGGGTGATATTGGATGATATTGACTGTTGGGAGTATTGCTGTGCTTCTCAAAGTCATTTCCGACCAAAGCAAGGACATCGACACACATCCAACACACATCAACACCAACGTCTGGCTGATCCGAGCATAGACAATGAACAGGAGAGCTGAGGCAGTGCATACTGACAACCTCCTTTCTGTCGGTGACAGCTCTCCATCAGTCTACATCAAACAAGTGCATACATGCAGGCGCACACATGCACACGCATGCACAATCTCACACACACACACACACACACACACACACACACACACACACACAAATTCAGGAGTATACGCTCTAACTGATTGGCTGGTGCAAACCTGTTTCAACCTGTCAGGCTGTTGGACATAATAGAGGACCAAATAAAATGTCCTGTGTACTGTATATGAGTGTGTGTGTAGACAGGGGAAGTGTGCACACTAAGCTCATCATCTCAGTAATTGATGGTCGTCTGTCATTGCACACTGTTGATAATCTTCTCTGGGACAGGGGTTTGTCTGAACAAGATGAACACCAGCCTATCTACTGTATCTGGAGAGACTAATCTGTGTTCTCATTTACTGAATCACAGACAGTGACAGAGCGGTCTGGCTAGTAAAAATGAGATGAATCGTGATGAAGGTTGTCAGCAGGATCATCAAGTGTGATGAGAAAAAATATAGGCTGCTCTTACCCGCAACTTGAACCAGATCTGCAGTGCTCACATTTTTGGAGTTGGTGCCAACTCTAAAAGTCAACGCAGGACCCAGGACTCTGCAGAAAAATAGCAAAGAAGAAAGAAAATGAGCAGTTGCATTTTATAGGTCTAGTTTTCAGCATTTTGTAGCTTCTTTTAGGTTTTAGTTTCACAGTCCTGATACACATCCAAACAGTAGAAGCATAAATGTGATGATGGATAAGCAAAAATAACCAAATTTTGCACTTTGCACAGACTTTCATTACAAAAATCAAATTAATAAAGTAATAAAAACAATCACTAAGATTGCACGTGACTCATGGGCAAGCAATCTGATCTCCTAGAAATTATTTTCCTATACAACTGAAGTGTTTTCCCAATTACGTTGTGGTGGCAACGTAATTGCTGGCTGGATTACATCCAGAGGTAATGTCATTTTCTGAATGAATGAAGTTCTGTATTTGTTAAAAGCAGTGCAGTCGGCAGGAGGTGCTCAGGCTGGATGGTAGGTGCACAAAGTGAATGACTTTTGCACTAGAGACCAGGTGGATTAAATATTTTGGTGGAAAACAAATCATGTGTCTTTGAACATTTTACTGATACATTCAGTATAAACATATTTGAAACTTGCCACATAACATGAGGCAAATTAGAAATTAGAAACATAATTTCTCTGAGACAATGTTGGAATATAAGGCTGGACACATAAGGATTATATTGAGATAAGCTTTCTTGTTGAGCAATGAGAAGATCAATTCCACTTGTGTGCATGTACAGAAAATACAAAGCCACTGACTAGTTTTTTCCCCCTGTTACCAATTGTTATTATAAACTAAGTTAATAGGCTGCTGGCTGTATCATTATAATCCATGTACAAATATGAGTGTTGTCCATTTACATCTAACCTGCAAGAGCAAGAAAGAAAAGTATTGTCCAAAAATGACCGAAATACATCTGATATGCATTTGTGTGAAATTTTGTCAAAACTGTATGTGAATCACAGTGACCTTGACCTTGAGCACCAAAACTTAATCTGTTTGTCCTTGAGTCCAAGTGAACATTTGTATGAAACCTGAATAAATTTGCTCAAAGCGTTACTGAGACATTGCATTCAGAAGGCCAAAGCTGTGATTTGTGAGGTCAAAGTGACCTAGATCCTTTGGCCACCAATATCAAATCTGTCAAATAAAAATCAGAACCAACAAATAAAAACAATTAGAGTATGGCTACAAATCAACCATCATAATGTGGCTAAGATTGAACTAATTATGATGTAGCTACAAACAATCACGATGAGAGAAGAAGCTGCACGATACCAGATGTCATTTCTCCCATCAAGATGTGAGTGATTGTGAATTCTGCTTTCCATTTCAGTTTGATTTTGGCCAAAGACCAAAGTACAGTCACCAGATGAGCACCTTATTTTTGTTACACCTACGGTAACCTGCCTGTAGTCCCTCTGCTTATGTTCTCTGTATTGTCGGGAGTCAGCAACAGACTTCTCTCCCTGGAGCAGGATAAATGTTTAAGGTCCCTGAGGTTGGCCATGAAATAAAACCTGACAACCACAGCAGATTCTGTTCGAACTCCCAGCAGTGGCCTGGAAAGAAACAGTGTATACTGAAGTGATGTGTAAAGAAAAAATCCAACTCATGTCTACTGTAATCTCTTAAGCTCAAAAGAGGGCATTTTTAACAGCTAACAGTGACTTCATAGTTCTGAGGAGAGATGTCTTCCAAAACATGGAAGGAAACAAAAAGCTATCATCTCCCACGAATGTCGAAGACCCCGTCTGGGCCAATCAGCAAAAAAGATGGCACCTTGTTTTGAGTTGTAATTGTAGTTCCCAATGGGCCAATCAACACAATTCTGAATGCTGGGATGCAGCCGTGAAATCATTTTCCTCTGGTTTTGTCAGAATTAAAATCAAATCAGAGATATCTGAGATACTGATGATGAACGCGTGGCATAAGTGAACAAATAATCGATGCTGGAGTGAGAGACATCACTCCTCCAAGTTCTAGGGAAATCCAAACAGGCCCATTTAGTGAGAATATTAAAATGCCAGAACTGAGCAGTGAGATCCACACTGTGAGAATCTGCAATTTATCAAGTACTCTTCGTCTTTTATTCAGTTCGAAATGTCTCATTTTTGGAAAACGAGTGAAAAATCTCCCACTGAGGTGGGAAAATTTCAACTTGTCTCAAAAAAAAAATCAGTTTATTAGAAAAGTTTTGTAGAAATCGTTTGAATCCTCTGTCAAAACACTGACACTCTTTTGTGAGTGAAGAAACTCAACTTGAACTTAACTTTAAACATTCTCACAAATTAAACACACCACATCACAAGTTTGGTGTGTCTGAGATTTCAGACATGATTTTCCAGCCATTCCAGGCAGCCACTGATTTCCATTTATTTAGATCTAGAACAACAATCTGCTGTATTTGCAGACTCTTGAAACTTGCTCATCGCATCAGAGGTTGCTAATCATATCTATGATACATTACTGTTGCATGCTAATGCAGTTTAAAGGAATAGACTGATACCACTCTCCTATCTGTACATTAAATGCAAAGACAAAGCCAGGAGGCAGTTAGCTTAGCGTAGTTTGGTTTTGCATAAAGTCTGGAAACACAGGGAAATCCTTAGCCTGTCTGAAGCCCTGCTTTCACTTTTTACTGTTATGTGTGAATTACTGAGGTTTAGAGATGCTGTTTTTTTTCTCCCAGACCCCACCACCCCCACCCCCACCCAGTCATAATGCTAAACTAAGCTAAACATAACAATTAACATACAGTACAAACCGCAGAAACATGGTTCATGGTTCATATGGTTCTTCATGTTTCATCAGTGTTGAAAAGTGGCTTCTGTGATATTGTTTATGACAGATATAATAACAAAGTTGTGTCCGGATGAGTTTCGATGTCAGTCCATAAATTCTTCATGGTATAACTCTGATGTCTACTCGGTCCATCTTTTCAAAAGCCCTAAATCATCACACCATTTCAGTACGTCATCATGTCTGCACTGTTATGTCCTGGAAAGTGTACATACATTTTTAGTGTACTACCTGCCAGACTGTATGACAGAGAGGGAGATTCATCAGACTGCCAGAATGCTGTGACCCAGACCCACTCACCATCAGTCAGTCCGCTACAGAGCCGGTGACACTTGCTCAGCCAGGGGCAATATATGAGCCAATACCGCCAGACAGACGGACGGACCCAACCATGCACCAGTGCATTTGTGAAAATGATCACACACAAATACACACATACACGGCCCTGAAAGAAATATGTCCTTCTCTAATGCCTTCACCTGGGCTCTGTTTGCTCTCGTAAATGTCAATATTTCCACAATCTTTACCCCTTCCCTTCTCCCTGGCCGAAGCTTTTCTGTCAGAGATCTCAATGCATCTCAAATTGAACTGACGTTATTTTTTTTTTGCCAAGCCGCACAAACCCTATTTAAATATACTAGGGGAAAAAACATTGCCACAGTGAGGAGATGCAGTTAGAAGATAGATAAGTTATCAGAAGGACTTCACACTGCCTCCTGTGTTATCAAAATGTGTAAGCTTGGACTTCATATTAGCTCTGCTGGTGGGACATGATGAGTGTGTATGTGGAGACTGGTTGGCGGGATATTGGCAGGGGGCGCGCGTGTGTGTGTATGTGTGTGTGCCTACGCAGACAGTGTGTGAGCATAGACTTGTGAGCGTGTGTCCCACTCCCCCTAGTGTTTCTGGCAAGTAAAACACTTACGTCATCTTAAAAAGGACACATATTATCCTCTGCCCATCATCATCCAGAACTACAATTTCAAATCTCCTTTGAAAAGGGAATACTTTGTGCTGATTACTGTAGTGGCAAGCTCAAACATAATTGTCTTCTGCATCTCAAAATCTCAGCAACACCCAAACCTTCAGCTTCCTCTTCTCACACTCTCTGCCTGAAATTCTCTGCCTGTCTGTATCTCTTCTCCCGTCTTCCTATCAGGGCCCATCAGAGCGAGTGAGAGAGAGAGCGACCCCCGAAGCAGGGCGGCGTGCTCTGACCCAGCTCTCGTACTCGAGCCGCCTCATATTCAGACACAGGCTTTCAAACACTCACCTGCCGTGGTTGCACAGCAAGAAGCACAATGGGCTTGCGTCACGTCTTCCGTCTCGGCTATTTCTACATGAATGCGCTTTCATTACTTTGTAAAAGGAAAGAGAACGGGGATAAACAAGCCTGACAAAGAGGACATTTTCTGCATTTGTCTTCTGTATAGAATACTGTTATCAATATTAAGTGTAAGCTTCATTTGAGGTACACAACTATGGCTTTTACACCTTCCTAATAGCTTTAATTCACAGTGATCAAGAATTTATGCAGCAGCGTAAAGAAGTACATATACTCAGGTTCGACAGTTATTTGACACCTACAGCAGCTAGATTCAGATTTTACAAAGAAAATCATGTCTTTTTAAAGTCTGACACTGTGGGCCCCACCATTTGGCAAACTGGCACATCTGAAAGTATGCTGAATTAGCTATTGGCAGTTCTTGTAATCTACCCATGGATGTACAGACAACTGCCACTAATCAAACACTATAGAAAACTTTAAAACTTGATGATTCTCAGACTAGTTCTGGAGATAGAAGCAGCATCTTTCTCTCTGATTTCCAGGCAGGATTATTGATGTTTAGTCATGATGTGAGATAATACTATCTCCGGAAAGTGCAAGTCACATTTACTCTAAGAAGAAGCACTAATATTGACACAAACTGTTTCTGCAAAACTGCATTATTAAGGCTGGGTAACATGGTTAAACCCAATATATTGCAAATATGAAAAATCACATGACATAATAAAAATCATCTCGATGTAATGAACTGCATTTCACTGCATTACATCAGAAAAAATACATCTTTTTGTAATTAAACTGCATTGTTACTACTTTTATTTGAGAACAGGGGTCTGAATATTACTACCACCATATGATTGTACAGTGCAATATTGTCCCTAGCTATTCATCAGCACCCAGACAACGACATTACTAATTATGTGCATCAGTTGAGTGATATGAAATGGCAGGTGGAATAACAAGATTAACTCAATCAGTGCTGGCATGATGACATATCCTGGTGTTCTTGCTCATCAAAACTAAATGTGGAGGCTGGATTTAAGGATGGAGCTCACAGCATCTCCTTGGTTGCCTTTATTTTGAGGTCACTGAGCGTATTTTCTATGTTGAACACTCGATACAGAACACTATCTGACAGTTTTCCCTCTCAGTAGCTATTATCCAAGCCAGAATAGTTGCTATCTACAGTTGCAGTGCAGCTACAGACTGCAGTGCACCGGCTTTGGTGTTCGTATGCTGCGGGTGTTTCTGAACCACCCAGACTTCACTTCTCCTGCAGGAGCATCTTGAAAGGCTTGTCAGATCTTAGGCGAACACATCTCCTCTGCCTCCTACATGGTCTGACACCAAATGTACAGCAGAACCATGGTACAAGCACAAGCCAGGCTTGGTTCAAGGACAGTTCGCCCGCTCATTAATATATTAACTGCCTCCTGCTGGACTACTTTCTCTATTTCCAGCTCTTTATCTACCCTTGCTTCCCCTTCTCTCTCTTCCTGTCTTTGACTGCTCTCTTTTTGACAAGGCGTACAGTGACAATAGTGGCGGGGCAGTGTTTTGAATACAATGGAGACATCAGTATGTGTCTGGAGGTAATTAGGCCTGATTTCTCTCCCTGAAAGAAGTCAAACACTCCAAAAGGTCAGCAAAACAACAAACACTTACAGTCTCTGGCAGTGTGGCACAGCATTTTCACACAAACAGTTCTTGTAGTGTCTGGACAACTTTCACTCTGTTTTCCTGAGCTCAGAGGCACAAAGCATAAAAATTTCAAAAGCTTTAAATGTGGCCAATTATTCTTTATGCAATGTATGTCTTGTAAATTGTAGGGTAACTCATTATTTGTGATAGTGAGTGTGTACAGGAGGATTGTACATACGAGAGCTGGGAGAGGTCTGCAGCATGGAGGTTCAGCCTCTGCATCAGCCGCTCCATGAGGTCCAAGCCTTGGTCAGTGGTGAGGGAGCTGTGGAGAAACACACAGACAGCTGGGCATCACGTTTGGAGGTTCATACCCATACAGTACACGCAGCCATTCAGGCGTTAAAACACTATTTTTTTTAGGGAGATACTGCCACAATTCATACCCACAAATGGGTCATTGCACACAAGCAAAAGCTACGGTTGTCTGAATGGATGTACTGCACACATGTACACACCCGCAGACAGACACACAGGCACACACAAACACAAACAAACACACAAAGCACCGTGCCAAGGGAAAAGGGATCAGCTGCCTCTTCAGGCTTGGTAAATCACCTGCTTTTTTCCAGCAATGAGACAAACAATAAGGTGCAAATGGAACCTGCATGAGGTGTAATGGCTGTATCATATGGACGCGCCTTTCTCCCCCTTTCCTTCTCTCATCTTTCCTTTTCTTCGCCTACATTCACTTTTTTTTTGTCGCACGCACGTACGCCCAAAGTAAAACATGATATCACAGAGTACACAAACACAACGCTACGCACGCGCATCACGGCGAGATGAGAATAATAAGGTGCAAATGGAATGGAGGTGAAGTGTAATGGTGGTCTGATAAAGCCATGCCTCATCTCAGCTCAGTCCACGGCTGCTCTCTCACTCACAGAGTAAATCGGCAAGGAAATAGACCAAACAAAGGCAATCTGCAGGCCAACGTGCTGGATGGAGGAAATGAGAAGGGCATACACACAAACACACACAGAAAGCTACTTTATTGCTGACAGCTTAACCTGCAACCACTGAGACTGCCAAGTGACTGCAAGGTGACATGCACCAAAAAGTCATGGATCATAATCAGACGGTGTTTGAATTTTCTCACTACTCCTTGGCAGAGAAATGTGAAATGCACTGGGAGGCAGGTGCATTATCAGTTACATGGTATCTATTAGATATATTCAAGTCAAATGTTATGCTGAGATATCTAGTTTACCTTGAATTTGAAAAAACATCATAATAGCTTTCCTCAAACAGAGCACAAAACTGTGTACTGTGCATGAGTGGCTGATTCACTCCACCTTTGAGAGTGGGTGGTTCCTTTTTCTCCACTTTTCGAAAGTTAAAGATTCACCAAAGCAATTCCAGACACGTTTGCATCCCTCTGCGGTAATTCTAGCAACTGGAGAGCTCCAGGAGTGACTTGGTTGTTGATGCTAGCACTTTTCCCCTTGGGTTTCTCTCTGTCTCTCTAACTCTTCTATCCATTCCTTTCGACTTCCCCCTCCACACACACGCACGCACGCACGCACGCACCACCCCACCTCTCCCCTATTCCCCAAACCCCCCACTACCACCACAATGTCAGGAGCTGTCAGATAAGCAGGTTTGCGTAGCCTCACTGCAGGGTGCGAAGCAGCTAGGGATAACAACCATGCAATCATGAGGTCTGCAGCGTATGCAGACACCTCTATAGGCCAACTATAGGTGTCCGCTAGGTGGGCTGAGGATAGACATGGAGAAGGAAGTGAAGATATTTCACTCAGAAGGTGACCTATTTCTTTCCCCTGGCACATACCCGCTTGTATTGTGTGTTTACGTCTTAATCTGTGTTTATATACGTGTGGCAATAAGGTGACGAAGATTGTACCCATCGGAGCTTTATGAGCCTACGTCTCTTGAAGAGCTGAAGGACAACCCACTGACACTGGACTTGATAACGCCATAAAGGGATTTGAGAGAGGGCCAGGGGCGAAGACACAGTCGATAGGAACTTATCTTTGCTGAGCCTGAGCTGAGTGAGAGGTGAGTGAGAAGGAGAGAGAGAACTTGGCTACCCTTCCTGACAAAGTATCATCATTAAAGCTGTAATACAGCACAGTAATACCCACACACTGAGGGACTTATCATCCCTGCTATTGTCACCAGGTGCAGCACACACTAAGGATTTCAAACTACTGTATCCTTTTCCATAAAGATGTGAATATGTGGGTGGTTTTGACAGAAATTGCATCTCTTAAAGGCAGTTTTAAGTGACTGAACAAAGCAGACATATGCTTGGTATTACGGTATGTAAAATGAATGCTTTGAAACAGCTCCAACAGTATGACTCACAACTGATGAGTAGTGCAATAAACTATAATATGAAGCATCTATGAACGACATAATAACCACTTTTGAGAGAGTGGCTTTTACAAGGTTGTCGGTGATGCTTTTTGCATATACTGTAGATTTTTGAGTACAATGACTTAGGTAGCAGAGGTTATTGACATACAGTAGATTAATGCACTTAAAGTCACAACAGTACAAAACAGTTGTACACTTAATATAAATGTAGTTCACAGACATACAAGTCTCATCTATCATGTTGCCATGCTGCCTCTCGTGTCGTTCTATCTAAAAACCAGCACAATGCTGTTTTTTTCCTGCAGTTTTATCTTTTTTGCATTAACCAATGTCCTATAAAATTGACACATCTTTTGCCTCAGAATATCTGCAACATCCCAGCCAAAAAAATACATACTGTTCAACAGGAAAACAAAGACCAAACAACACAAACATTAATAGATTAAAATGCCTTAAAATACACATAAAAAGCTGATCATTCATGATTAATAGTTAGACTCCTAATAATTAATTTACCTTAATGAATTCCAATGTAAGAGACTCATATTCAACAGATAAGAATAATTATTTTTAGATAATAATCATGATTCACATCTTTTATTTGTAATGGATACATATTGTGACATGGACCAACTAAATCCTTAATCTATAATGTTAATTTTCATTAGCTACAGTTTGTAATTATGTTTGCAGAGGTGAGGCACTAGCTCAAATTTTCCATATTACTTGATTCTTGAAGTTGATTCTGAATGTTAGTATTTAGACATTATCACACAATCTAAACAATTTAAATCACTGTAATAACATGTAACACTGTTGACACTAGCTAGCTAACTAGCATAATGTGAATTATACTCACTCTGAGCCAGTGATAATGTAGCCGAAGTGTCTGTCCTTCCCTCTGCTGGAAAACTCCTTCACCCCTACATGGACCAGCTGAGTTTTAACTCTCATGTCCTTCTTCTGTGGCTCCTCCAGCTGCTTCTTCCCCGCCGGGGCCTGAATCCCCTGCATCCCCTGCATCCACTTCTCAATCTCTGAATCCACTTGTGCATCTGGGCCCTGGGCACCACCAGTTAACCGCAGGGTGGAGTCTTCCTTTGCAGGCACGGCCACTGTCTTCTCCTCCCAGCGGTGGGCCACAGGAACTTGACCCTGTATCGTCCGGCTCTGGACGCTCTCCAATCCAACCATTTTCTGCAGGGTGGCCGGAGGCCTGCTGTTGCCCTCTGGAGCATCACCGAAAGGCTCCAGGTTGAGGTAGTCCAGCAGTTTGGAGAAGAAGGCTGCATGCTGTATTGAATCAAAGATTTCTCTTTAGAATACTGAGGATTTTTTTTTACTTTATTCTATCCAAATATTACTATTAATTTCCTCTTTTGGGGAAAAACAAATTAATACCTTGAATAGAGAGTTAAATTTGATGTCATTGATTGAAAAGTTAGGAATTTGTGTTGCATTCACTGATGTTTTTGTGTTCATATCAAGGTCATATCAACTTATTTTCTTCCAAATTATTAAGAAGTAAATTTCCTTTCTTCTTAAGAGTTAAACAAAAATACACAGCGTTGTGCAAAACTATTTTTTATAAATTATTTTTATGTTTAAAGTTCCATTTAATGAAAATACTGAAGTTATACAACAATCAAGTCATTTTCTAGCATCCCGCAGTGGTGACACTGCTTTGAAGTTTTAAGAATTACAAAGGAAATGCTAGTCTGCACAACTTTGAGATCATCCTTATTTGAAGTAGCATTGAAAAGTGAATAAAGTGTAAAGTTTGGACATGTCTCACTCCCTGAGAAACCAATTTGTTGTTTGAGCAGAGTAATTTTAAATTCACCTTGTCAACAGGCTCTTTGTCTGCAGCGTCTATTTGTTGGCCTGGAAACAAACACAATGTATGTGAGCAGATTGTGTGAAGTTTTCTTTTGTATTTAGCAAAGACTCAAAATGAAAGACTAAAAAAGACATTTGGCAGACTTATCTATGAGGATTATATATAAACAAGGCATAATAGGGACATTTATAAATTACAATGCCTCATAGTGTTATATCTATGACAGAAAATAAACACAGGTACTTTCAATGTTGCCAGCTCTTATTCTCCTCCACACACCCACCTTTCTGTTTTATTCTAAGTGAGTCTTTCTGTTTTGGATCCTGCCCTTTGTCTGATTTCAGGTCCTGGTCTTGATTCAGTTGCATGGCTGCCAGAGGCTCCCTGTTACCCTCCTTGTCCCCCCTGGAGTCAGCAGACCCTGGTCCTGGCTGAGCCACAACCACAGGCTGCTTCTCATCCACCTCCTGCAGAGCTCCTGTGATGACCTCAGCCAGCTGGTCCAGGTCGTTGCCCATTAAAGCCTCCATGTTGATGCTGTGCCTTCCAAGCTGGTTCACCACATTGTGGATAAATTGCTCTGGACAGGAAACAGAGAAGATTGACTACCCACTACGAAAAATGCATTTAAATGTCTTAAGATAAAAACATATTTCCCAAAAATCTGATAAATAAACAATGGTGGTGAAAATACAAAAGCAAGAGAGGAAAATATATATAAGAAGATACTAAAAAGCTGATCTTACCATCCATGGCACTCAGAGGCTCTTTGGCAGTATTTCTGTTTGAACCAGCCTTGAGCAGCAGTCTGTCTAGATTAGGCCTCTGGGTTTTGGAGCCAAAAGCCACCTGAGACTGCAGCTTTTCATGTTCACTCGGAGATGGCCGGATGTAGCTAAGGTAGTGGAGTTTTCCTTGGGGTTGAGAAGCCTCTCCACCTGGGGTGCCCAGCTGAGCGCCTGGTGCCCCGGCAAGAAGCTGTTCCAGATGGCTGGAGAGCAGCTTGCTCCTTCCTGGGTCTCGGTTGGAGAAGGACGCACTGAGCTTGGGGTGCCTGCCCTCTCCACTCTGGGTAAAGACTTTGGTAAGAGGAGGTTGGCCAGCTCCCTTCTGAAGACTGTAGACAGTGGTTTCCTTCCAGCCCTGCTGGGGTTTTGACTGACTGGGCTCCGAATCACCATCAGACTTGATGTCTTCATTCTTTAACAAAACATGCCCATTTATAACATTCAGAGCATTGCTTATATGTTAAATCCATGCTAGCAGTCTTAATACAGATGGTAATAATATGGGACAAAATTAGGGTACAGTGTTGTTCACAAATCATTTCTAAGTTTGCAAATCAAACTTTATGAACCTATAAAATACATCTGTGTGAGAAATTCAACTCTGTAAATGTGTTGAAAAGATTTGTATTTGTAGAATAAGGAGACAGTGAGAATGAAATCTGAGGTAACAAAAAAGACACAAAAATATAAATGCTTTTTAGACCATCTGTGAATAAATAAAAAGTAGAAAAATGTGTGTAAATCTCCAAGCTCAAAGATCCCACACAGGTTGTGACACTGACAGTACAATTATGAATTTTAACCTTGGTTTGTTTGTTTTTTTTTTTGTTGTATTTGGTTTTTTTTTTTTTTTTTTTTTTTACAACTGAATATGATTAAACAACCACAAAGCAGAGGGCATGTGGTTCCTTTTAACGTCATCTCCACCACAGGCCCTGAAAGGTGCGCTAAATGTTTAATGTAGACGACAGCGTGGGCTCTTCCACGACCCAGCAGGGTTTACATACATTATCAAATATTATTCAACCTAACTTGAATGCTTTGTGAATGTCACTTTACAAGCTCAAAAGTCTTTTGAACCTAATTTGGGCCCATAATGTAGCGGCCTGACACTTTCTCCACTATTTCCATCCACACTGAAATATCTCAACAACAGGAAATTTTATACAGACGTTTCTAACAGCAGAGATGAATCCTACTGACTGCGGTGATCCCCTGTCTTTGAGAGGGTTTGCTGCTTTACTTTATACTGTGTGGTAGAAAATTGAATCAATTTAATGACTTTTATCTTAGGCCATAGAAAATTGCATTGAATTTCACGAGTTTCTCTAATAATTAATTATTTAAGAAAATAACCTGCAGATTAATTGATAATTAAAATAATTATTAGTTACAGCTCTAGTTCCAGCCTGCAAACCTAATAACATTCCTATCAGCTTCAGCTGCATTTCATACTGAATGCTAATTAGCTAATGTGGTAAACATTATACGGTACCTTCTAAACATTATTATGCTAGCAATGTCAGCGTGAACACGTTAGCTTGCTGACATTAGCATTTAGCTCAAAGCCTTGGTGTGTCAAAGTACTGCCTCACAGAGCTGCTAGCATTGCTACACACTTAGTCTTGTTTTGTTCATTGCTGCAAAGCTGAAGTGACAACATTCATATGATAAATATTCAACCCTGCTTCAGGTCTGCAATAGTTTTTTTTCCTCACCATAAGAACATTAAACAGGTTGTACTGGGTCAGCATTGTTGTGACAGGCTTTAGTATAAAAAGAGAGGCAACCTGGGCTTGACTAGACAGGACAGGATATGAATAGGGATTCAAGATCAAAGACAACTGCCCTTGGAAATTGCATTATGGAAATCATAGATGAGATAGTGTCACTCAAAGAGTAATTTCATGCATTTCCACAACACACAACAAACTTTAAAAGCATATCCACTCTGTCAGGGAAGTAGCAGCAATCCCTTATCTAAAAAGAAAAATTATGAGTCATCTGATTTCAAAGTTAGCCATTTGAGTTTCTATTTAACACACTATTACATTACAGTGCACTGGTGCAGAGGTGTTTAGAAGTCTTTTAACCATTTGGCACTTTAGCTGGCACCAAAATGTGTGATTTCATTCTTTCCTCTCTCTGAGGAAGAGAAATCTTCTAGTTTGAATCATAAGGGCCCACGCTTCAATTGAGCATACAGTATATCTGATCCACTGAGCAGCATTATTATCCATGTCGCTGCTGCACTAATACTAGCTATCTCCCTTGGTGCCATTTTCTGTCCTTCAAATGTATATAGAGAAAATGTCAGTCTTTCCAAGCCCAGCATACTGAGAGGCCATAATGGCATTAGCACAGCGAGACGGGTGTGCTCTGCCATTCATGTTAACCATCTTTGCCTTTTTCCATCACACTACACAACAAAGGATCTCATCTCATCAATAAGGAAGGTCCTGAACTCTTCAACTTTGCATTATGGCTGTACTGACACAGCAGCAGGAAGCAGCTCAGCTATGAAGGATGCTGAGCACATTTCACACAAAGCTGGGGTTCCACCCTAAATATGAGAATTGAATAATGTAAAGAGGTGATGAAAGATCTTTGTGTAAAACGGTCCCTGCTCAGTGGGAGAGTGGGCAAAAGACAGAGAATGAGAAACAAAAGCAAGGCAGGGACGAGAGGGCGACCCCAGCAAAAGACAGATACTGACTCTTTCAAAAGGAATAGGAGGAGGCCCTTCCATAATTTAGCCAAGGAAAATGTGTTTTTTATTGTTTATTTATTTAAGCGGTATGGAGTAATAATCATGGATGTAATCTTTGACCTAAATACTACTATATATATCTAATGAAGTAGTAGGTTTTTCTAGCGGTTATTCCAACAATTTAATTTGGATTCAGAAAGTTATAAAATACATTCATTTGGAAATGGATGGAATAATGAACATTTTTACTGTCCATAGAAAGTCAGAAGAAGTACTGTATGTTAAGGAGAAATGGGACAGAGACAATACTAAGGTTCTCTCCAGTGAGGAGTGGTGTATGATTTGCCAAATGCTGTGAAAACCACAAGTTCCCGTATTTGGAGGGAGTTTTGTTAGAAGAATTTGGTTAGAGTGACACAGAGCATCAACTCGGACTGTTAGAAGCAATGCCTGGACAGAAATATGAATCATTATCACATCTTTTGGTCTTGCCCTGTACTCCCCACGTACTGGGAGAATATCCACCAGAGGAGGTATTCAGAACCTCTATCCCTTTTAGACTCATTGTTCTGTCTGTATGCAATATCCCACAAGACACAAAAAATATTTTATTGGCTGCATTAAAAAAAAAAACAACAAACAAACAAAAAAAAAATTACAAATGGTTGAAGGCCCACACTCCCTTGACTGAGAACTGAAGATAGACCAAGACTAAGATAAATTTACCAATGTGTGGTCAAGGTGCATTAGTTATATCAGACCCCAAAAATAAGACTTTAAATAAGACATGGGCATAACTTAAATATTATCATTACTCCCAGTTTTACCACCCTGCATGATTTTTGTGTCTTTGTCATACCTTTCAAATGTCAGTAACTGCTGCAAGTGTGAAGGACTCTAACCTGAACTTGCTGAGCTCCTTTTTGGACTCCTGGTTGTCCGACTAACTCAGCCTGTGGCAGGAAGCCCAGACCCATCAGGTACTGCTGAAGGTTTCTGCTCAGCTTTGCCTGCGCAGGCCTCAGTTTCACGTCTCTGGAGGTGCTGTAGGAAGTCAGGCGGTCAGGGGGGCTTGGAGGTGTGGCTTGATGGCGGAGGGGGACATTCCTCAGTTTGGAGAGCTCTCTAGAGATGACCTGCTGAGTGATGTCATCCTGCCAGGTTAAACCTGGGGGAGAAAAAGTCAGGTTGAAACTCTACATGAGCACATTTCTTGAGATATGTTGAGGTGAGGTAAAGACATAAAACAAGCAGAGGACACTGGACCTATTTGGTCAACATATTCATTGACGCACGTAAGATTAAAGACATGAAATAAACTACAGAACTCAAAAAAACTACTCTACTGTCTATTGCAAGCAGAAATAGAGAGAAAATAGAGCCTGAAGATAAGTGATAATAATTTTAATAATATATGAGAAAACCAGAATAAGACCACCATCTCATGATCCTGGCAAAAAAGTTCAATATTTTTTTTTACTCGAAAATTGAAATTTACATAAAGGAGTTCTGCTGTAGGCGTTGCAGTGACCATTCTTATATTTTCTGAGCATATCCCACAATTTTCTTTCATATTGGCCAGAGATTGCTGAAGCAATATATAGAAGAGAACTTGATGGCTCTTTTGTTATGTAATCTTTGGGAAAAATCCTGGAAAAACCCATCAGCTTTCAATTGTTCAGTCCTTAAGCCATCACACAAAGATGTGTGAAGACAAGTACTCTACAAAAGGAGGAACTGACCTTTACTTAAAACTTTAATATTGACATTTAAAATACTGGAGACAAGGTATATATAGCCATAAAATGTGATATATATCACGGAAAGACCATGTTCTTGCACAAGTATTGGGTTGACCATGTCAACATACAGATTTAGCTTAAAAAAAATATCAATAAAAATGAGGTGGGAAATTCTATAACAATTTATCATCTACTTGATTGAAAATACTGGTAGAAATGTTTTTTTCTGCACAGTGTAAATGGAAACTGTCTGTTTCCTCTACTGTTTATTCTGTAGTTCTCAGCATTGCAGAGTAAATGAATAGTTCATAACAAAAGAGCAAGGATGAATCAGAATGGTATAGTAGAGGAGGTCTTCAATTGCAACACACAAAAAGGAAGTCATCACTGCACATGCACACTTATGCAAACATGTACCAGCACATGTATACACAGACATGTACTCTTTCTCTCTCACACACACACACACACACACACACACACACACACAGCACAGCACAGCACAGCACAGCACAGCACAGCACAGCCAGTCAACAAGCCCGGGGAGAATGTCACACTGCAGCCTGACGCTTTGCCAACATCTCTGCTAATTGCCAACACATAGTTGGGATGCAGAACTCCTGGGCAGGGGCAAAGCGTGGTGGTGCCAGGACCAGATGGAGCTACCCAAGCAAAAAAGATACCCAAAACATGGCCCCATTCCCAGTGAGCCAAGAGGCATAGCATTCCATCGGCAAAGAGCATAGAAATACCAAAGATATACTTTTTTTAAGGAGCCAAGATGTTCAATGATGACACTTCCATCCTGCAGAAGCATTTTTTAACGCTGGGAGCATTAAAGTAATTATGGGAGTAATTATGCTGTGGCGCAGGCTTAGATTCCTAGCTGCCACATACCTAACCTTTTACCAGACTCATCTTAAGAAACAATGCTGCTCTTAATGATGTGGACATATTTAATAGCAATGAACTAACAGCCTGGGTAGGAATATATGAAAAAATGAGAGTATCAACACTGTAGAATGTCTTCATTAGCCTGGTTTCTCACCCATAGACACTGGGTATTCTCATAGATATTCATAAGCACCAGATGAGGATCTGAGCAATGCAGAGCAGCTACAGATGCCTCCAGTCATTCTTGGCAGCGCTGAATGGAGCACAAAGCAGCGTATGTTGTCACTGTTCTGGAACGCAGCTTAGCCATCCATCCGTACAACAATGACAGTTAACTACCCGTGGCTTACCCAATGTGGGGTATTTTTGCTATATATAGGTATGCTGATGATCATATGTGCTATCATCAGTCGTGATGGGGAAAGCAGGTCTGGCTTCAGCCCTCAAGGATCCATATGGTACCTGTGGTTAACTGCGTCTGGTTAAATGGGTTCAGAGTAAACATGTGATGATGCCACAACGCGATGAGGGTAGCTTCATTGACTGTGACACCTCTATCCCCTCCATCTCCTGGGGGATACACTCATTTCCATGCACGCCATGTTTTGTGTGTCTGTGATGGGCACACTTGAGGGAAAAGGTATGCTGGTGCAAATTACAGAATCAAAATGGGTCATTTTGTGAAAGAAAAAAAGTCAGGAAGAAAAGTGGTGAGGCCTTTACGGTTGGATTCCTCTCAATCAACCTCTCAGCTGATTATCCTGGCACTGAGGAGCTAAATGTCATGCAAATTCAGCTGTAAGTCTAGAGAAAGAGCAGGTTCCATCACCAAGTGCTGCTGGTTTTTGCCTGTTAAGGATGGCACGCCGTTTCAGGCAAATGCCTCAGTTAATTAACAGCTTGCCATTAACGCAACAGCTTTCAAACAAGCAAGATATTTCTGTTGGCCTTCTGTCTGTTTCCTGTGTTATAGAGAGAGAGGGGACCTCCTAAATATTCAAAGCCTATTAGATGGGATCCTGTCTACATGTCTTGTTGTTTCATCTGGTGTTTTTGAAATGCAGATTTTCCCCTTTCCTTTACTTCTGTCCACCAACTGATTTTAAAGGCATTAATGGAAGAGAGCGTGAATAATTTAGCACTAAGTTCTGCCTAATTAGTCAAAATGAAATGTGTCAATCCAGTGCAGTGGGGTGGCAGAGCCAAAATTACAAATACATTTTAAGTGTTATTTCCTTTTCTGCACAAAGTTTAAGTCAATAATTTGAGCACGTTTACCCCTTTTACAATTTTACCCCTTTTTTACCCATAAGCGGCTTCAGAGTAAGAGGGATCCAGCTGTTTGTGAAGTATTTAAATCAAAGATACCTCCACGTTTTAATGGTTGCACCATAACTGAAAAAAATATTCTAGATGTTTTGTGCATTACTTTATACCTTTATATTTAGTATCTTTGGAAACTTAAGGAGCCCAACTAGAAGTTGAAATAAAGTGATGTGGGTTTCAACACGGTGCAGCTGCACAGCAGGAGTCTGTAATGACTGCCCCCACCCGGCAGGTCAGCAAGGTTTTGGGGATGATATTATACTCTGTTGAGTGCTGTGAAGGTCTTATTTGGACCATGCTACTATGCATTAGCATGTCAGTGACCACCTCCACTGAAATTACATCATATTGCCATTACTGCAAAAACAATTGTTGAACAATGGCAAGAACACAATAGACTATTTGTCTGTGTGTTTATTGAATGAAATCTGAAGAAGATTTTTTTGAAATGCCCCCATTACAGACCTGGTCTCACAGTGTGATTCAATAAAAGCCCTCTTGTTTTCCTCATAACAACTCAAATTTTCACACAGCGAATTAGTGTGTCAGTATATCTGTTCTCTCTAGTACCATCTTACAAGGTTGTCAAGGAACAGACAGAGGAGAATATGAGCAGGAAGAGCAATAGGTTTTGTTGTTTGTCTGTCAAAAAAACATGTTTGTGCAGGAAGTGAAGTACAACCATAACTAACGTGGTTTCAGTAGCACTGGAGTGACATGATGTGAGTTTATGGTCACTGATTCTACCTGACTGATAATTCCTGTCAATGGGGCTAATGCAAATGTCAAAATGCATCATCTTACTTGACTTGTCTGTACTATGAGAGTATCTGCTGCTCTGCACAGGGTCAGGGGGTCAATCGACTGCAGGTTACTGACATGGTGTATCAGCAATGCTATTGTTGCAGTTTGACATGATTCTTTATGATCTTATTTACTTGACAGCACATATGACACAAATCTTTACCTTTCTCATAGTCCCCTTTAGTTGATGTTGTGTTTTGCATTCTCACACATGACATACTTACATACATACATATATATGTGTATATATATGTATATATGTGTGTGTGTGTGTGTGTGTGTGTGTGTATATACACACACACACACACACACGCACATAGATAATAAATGTGTCAGGTTTACCACTCCACATTTGTGGTAAAATTTAATCTTGTCCACTCAAATGAATATAATAAAGTTTTAGTGTTAATGTTAGTTGTAATAAATTGAAATTCCTTTTGGTTTTGATGGTCATCACTTATAAGTCATTATAACAGAAGCTGCAGATTTAGCCTGACTTTTTAATTTCATTAAATTCAATTTCATTTATAGAGCACATTTAAAAAATAGCAGCTGACCAAACTGCTTTTAAAAAAACAAAACAGAACCACAACAAAACCAGGCCAACAAGGCATAAAACTGCTCAATCTGGCAGCACTGACTTTAGCACTGTATTATAAATAAAATTGTAATTAAAATGTTATCCATTCTGACAAAACCCTTGGATGGTTTGATTGCCCACTGTGAAAAAATAAACTTGGGACAGGCAAAACAGTGGTTGGATTCATGCTGATTGTTCTTATGTTCAAACAGCATGTTTTACTTTTACAAGAGAAAAGGATTTTAGGATGAGGAATAATTGATGAGTTGGGCAAAGAGCCACTTGTTACTTTAATCTCTCTGATATAGTAAAATCTTGGCTCGCACAGTCTGGATGCCCTAGTCCTGAACAGGTAATGCAAACTTTAGATAAGTTAATGACATGCCTCGTGCCTTTGGAAAGAATAAAGTCTGTTAATACTGTTGGTAGCAAGATCATGGCAGCTCACATTAACCGCGATAAGGACAGGTAAACTCATTCTTTACAGCTTTGCAGGTGAGTTCTTAGTTTGTGCAAAACAACCTTCCAAACTCTTTTAATGCAAAGTGTTGCTTTTAACCCAAGCACAAAGCTTCAACATGTGGAGAATCCACAGATTGACAGACTTAATGTGCCTAGTTACAGTTGCTAAGCTATGATTGGACAATCACAGCTCAGGGGAGGGGTTTAGAGAACGGTCAATTAAATGCTCCATCATTTTAATATATTGTACATTAAATCAATTTACTGCAGTTACTGAGTTAGCTCATGTGTGTATCTCCATACAGCCACAGTCTGCAAAAACAAGACACACACATTTAGCAGAGCCATAATGATTCCAAAGCAATATGACAGCAGCCTGGCTATGAAATGTGTAGAAACACTGTGGCTGCACACAGTGAATACTAAAGTTGCTTGGTCTGGATGCTTCGTAATATAAAAGTCATTTGCAGTTGGATGACAGTCTCTCGCATTCAAAAGGTTCTGTGGAGAAAATTTAATACCAGACAATATGCTCTGCAAAAGGGGACACGTCAACCCAAGCCCTTTTGTACAAGGGTCAATCTCTATTGATCTGAATGACATTGGTGTTGTGCAGTGGGCAGAGATTGTGTGATTTCTACCTGCGTCTCTGATGCAAGATAAAGAGGATTGTAAATCGATTCCATTGATGTTCCTGCCCATTTTTTCCTCCCCTTCGTCTCTTCGATTTAGGTTACAGTACAATGGTCTCAATAACCCTGTCTGGCCTCAAAAAAAAGAGGGTCCCACACGTTTCAAAGATGACACTTCAATTGCTGTTGAGCTGATAAGAATAACGTGCCACTAAGCAGTAACAGTGCCTTGTGTAGTCACACGAAGATAATGCCCTGTGTCTGTGGATGTGATTCTATAAGATAGAAAAGGGGAAAATGATTCAAAGTGATGATGTCATGTCTGCGGCATCTGTAAACGGGTGTCTAAAAACACAAGGTCAGAGAACAAGTCTCATGATGAGAAGCATCTAAAGGATTTAACACCTCTTAAAAAGGAGCAGGGAAAAATTACACACCGGATCTCTTCTCATCCTCCTCACTCTCACTTGTTTATTTCTATGCAGTAATTAGAATAAATGTGTGGTCTCGCCTGGCTTAATATTCATCACGGCATTTTTTTTTTTTCCCTCCTTTTTTTTTTTTTTTTTTTGATTTCCTCTGGCCGACTGCTTACTCTTAATGATTTTCAACACTGGTTCACGCCTGTTAAAAGATATTAAGCTCAGAGTGGCCTGCAAAGCCAATTAGGTTTGGAGGGCTGTGCTTTGTGGTCACGGTCTGTGTTAAAGGTCTCTACTGCCCCCTAGTGGGTGACACCTGCAGTTGCAGTCTGCTAAACTTAGGAAAAAAGATATTTTTTCACGAGGAGATTTTATATATCTATAACTCCCACAGATCCTAATAATGTCCTAGGATGATTCCTCAGATTTATCTAACTTGTACTAATTATCAGGAAAATATAGACTGTTCTTTTATATAGGATTTAGTTGATTGAGTTTACAAGACATTGTTGCCTCCTTTAATCCCAAGTAAATCCATTATTTATTTTTTACTGGAATATGTGGTGAGTTGTTAATCTGCATGCTCAACTGACCCAATGTGCACATACTCCCTAGATTACACAACTGTAATGAATAAATTAGAAAACAGAACACCATGTCTACGTTATTTCACCCATCATTAGTACCAAATTATATATTTCTTTCTCGGAAATTATTCAGAAATTAAAGGCCCATAAAATAACATGTTAGCGTTTGGGTCATATATTCCAACACACATGACATCCAAGCTAATGTCTTATTGAATTGTTTATGGGCAGAGGATGTTTCTCCAGAAGTTTCTTTTGGGGACAAAGGACAAGCCATTTGTTAGGTTGCTACAGCAAATGAGTGAATAACAGTAGACTGCCTGGAGGCTCCAGTCACTTCTACCCGTGGCTCATACTGTAGTAACCAACAGCATGAGAAGGCTCTATTCACCACAGCCCGTACAAGACCTGACACAATTGATAAGATGTGTTGATGAGAAACTCAATTCCTACTTTCAGTTCATTCATAATGAGCGATATAGTTACTTCTGCCATAAAGACCTGTTTTTGTGGATGCACTGTCCCCCCTAAAGGTGTAACCCATTATAACAAGCACATTAGCTGCAGCCATTGATTGAGTAGGAGAAACCGTCTGATGTGTTTAGCTTGTACACCTCACAGCTACTCACCCACAAAATTAGCTCTGAATGTCCTACCGGCATACAAGCCAATTAGATTGGCAGCTGGTGTTAGGCAATGATGGCAAAACAATGGCTTGATATGAGTCAAATGACCTGTTCTAGCTCAGTGGTGTTGTGCGATGCCAGCCAGAGAGACAGCTTGACTTATTTGGCTTGCTTCATGCAATGGCAGTGGACAAGCACTTGCTATAAGACCTGTACATGACTGATAAAGGCTGCACAGAAGAAAAAAGAAAGACACTAGGACAAAGACAAACAGGCAGTGTGTACCTCTGTGAGCCAGTTTCTGTAGGAGAATCCTGAGGCGCTGCAGAGCAGAGGAGGAAATATCGTATGTATACAGGTCTGCACCGGCCAATTCCTGGCACCTTCCAAACACTCCATCTACAGGACAAGGAAAGAGGAAAATGATGAAAGCAGGTTCATAAGGGTGTGTTTTTGGTAGCATAAAGTGAGAAATACACAAAACAAAATTCCCAGTGCATTTGTGGTTCTGGTGATGAAAAATAATATGTTGAAATTGTGTGTGGCACCTGCAGTGTCCCTGTACCTCTCACTTCCTGTTTTGGGAGAGCTAATAGCTGACATTTTTCCTCTGACAGCACAACGATAAGCAGCCGTTCATGGCAGGAAGGACTTTATCAGGGACCCTGGTAATCTCCCTATCAGCAGGCCTCCCGCCTCACTCAATACGGGTTGCTAGGCAACCCACGCTACAGAGTCCCTATCAGTCCCATAATTCAATGGTTGGTCTAGACCTCTGAAGGATGGTGAGGCTCAGGGGGTCAGAAAGCAACGTGTAGATGCAACGCCTGGAATACAAATGACCTGCATTGTCACCTTCTCTCAGCTGGAGAGATAAATCCATGCATCTTGTTGGCTAAACTTACAAAATGAAAGTCCACCTCACAGATGATCTCTGGGGGATGAATCCTGCAGATTTGATCAGAGCTATTTCCTCTGTGTGTGTGCCTGTGTGCAGCCATGCATACTACTGTGTGAGAGCATGTGTGAGAATGCCAAAGTGATAAGATGGGATCTAATGATGTGAATCAACACTTTATCACGCACCACAGCATCCCATTAATTAGCCCCAAGATCTTGCACAATGACAGCAAACATCAATGGTGCGACTGATGCTCATTGACACATTGGAACACCGATGTCCATTACATGCTGCAATTTTCAGTTTTCTCCTACAATGGCATTTTTACACAAGGGCTTTAAAAATAGATAAGTGCAAATCCAAGTATTTATGATCTCTAATATCTCACAAACGTTTCTTTGATATGACATTGTGACAGAGAACAAAGCATGTCAAACCTCACCTTGATATTAAAGTTGAAAAGGAGAAATATTCCAAAAAAATTTTTTTTTTAAAATTTTAATCACCATTTTTCATCTTCAAGTTAAAAAAAAATTACAGTGTCATGTTGAGTGAAAAATTCAGTTCATTACAAAGATAATAATATGATGTCAGGTGGGGCTTTAAATTGAATTCTTATTCCAAACCAGAAATGGGTGTTTTCCAGACTGCCTCCCCTTTTGCTTGTGACCTGTTAAATGACAGCTCTGTACAGGAAAAAGCCCATGGGAGGTAGTAAATTAGCATAGACAACACAGTCAAACACTCTAGAGTTATTTTGAGCTCTCAAGCAGTGTAGAGGAAAACTTCCCACCTACAGACGTACAATTGAATCACAAGACAAATGTCTAGTTCCTCTCTGCCAACAACTCATCTTTTCCAGTATTATAACAGATGACATGATTAATATGATGACAAAATAAAGGTTTCATTTTCCAGAAGGACCTCTGGTATCATTTATTTTTCCCAGATAAAAGCTAACAACACGTATTATGTAAGAAATGAAGGGAGGCTGGTGACATAACAAGTGGCGGGAAACTGATAAATGTTTGATGTGCTGTATCCCTCACTGGTTTCCATGGCAATTGCCACTATTAAACATGTTACTTCCTTCTCCGTTGTCAAGGACATTCCCGATAGCAACCAGACACGCAGACACACAGGGATTTAATGCATTAAAAATAGAAGTCGGGGTGTTTTACAACAAAGAAATCCTTGCTTAGTGAACATAACACTTGACTGATTTATTGAGGTGATGCTGAACTGTTCAGCCACATGCATGATAACTCACAAAGCACTCACAATTTATACTGTTTATTCACAATTGAGATTATCAAAACAAGCAACAATGGTTCATTGTTGTTGACAGTTTGCATGAAATAGTATATTTTCTTTCCCTTATTTGTGACAGCTAAAAACAATAGTTTAATTTCAGGCTTGGAAGAGCACAGCATGTGTTGAGAGCACAGAGGCTTGTCCAAATCTGAAAATAACAGAGAAAAGCAGCACAGTCAAATATCTTTCAGTCTTTCCTAAAATATGTCAGGAGGTAACACACAGCATTAGTGCATCTATAAAGATCGAACACCTTCAAGGCTATTTGAGAATGAAGCAAAGTCTATCAAGCAGAGCAGTGATTTTCTAATGATCATCTGTCAAGTGTAAGAAAATTTTAAGCTGACAATAGATCAATTTGTGCCTCCTTACGAGACACGAGACACAAAAGGCAACTGCAATGCAAATGAACCTTGATCAATGTAATCCATAATGTATAGAATAAGGCCATTGAAGTCGATCAGTTCTTAGATGTACATGCCGACAAATCAGTGTCATTCTCACTAGAGAGCTGCTTTGCTCTGATAAGAAGCATGTTGACAGAAATACAGAGGAAGATTTTCAGCCAGAAAAGGTAAAGACCTCTAAAGCCAGACTCTTGACTCTCTTCCCACTGTGACAGACAGAGTGACACCCAGCTGCTGTTAAAGCTATTTAAACTGTGAAAGCTAACGCTGTGGGATAACAGCAGCAAACACTAAAGCTGACAGCCACCAAAGCATTTTTAAGAGACTGTATGACGAAAGGAGAGGAGGACGGACCCAGGTGACAAATTAAGATGTATTGGAACAGGTGTATTAGCTGTGCAACTCAATTCATGAAAATGAATGGGCCAAAATCAATGCACCGAGACCGGCCAGATGTAGTCTGTTAATAAAGAAGAGTACTCCAACAAAAGCTAAAGTGATCAGGACGTTTAATGAAGAGTTTACAGATTATTCATCGCTGTTTTATGTGACAATTGTGGCTTTGAAATGATAATTACATTCATGCATGCACTGCAATCTACATGTAAATACAGAAATTAACAAAGACACACAAGACTCAGTGCTACATCAAACATACTGCCTACTGAATTTGGCTGTAGAATATAAATTAGCTCTATTATTACATTTTTATTTCAGCATCAGCATATCTGGTAACTTCTCCCATTATATATTCAGATTTTTCTCTTCCAAAAACTTGTGTTTCTTAACTTCCTAAGCACTTCATGTTTGATTATTCTTAGACCTGCAGCTAGAGCCTTGGTGCTCATTCTCTGGGCCATGCAGATTGTTTAGGATTATAGATTTTATAGTGGTTACTTAGAGTGTTTATGCTGCAGTTGCACTTGTTGGAAGCTGCAATCAATAGAAGCATCACCTAAATCGTTTAAATCTAAAATACAATGCGGATGTTTCTGACAGTATTGGCCAATATGGAGGCAAGATAACCACCAATCAATAAAACAGCATTGGTTAAGTGTTTAATAGGAGCCAACCGGTGCCCTCTGGGAAGCATGTAGCACTTATCCGCTGTACTTTAGCTTAGTTTATCATACCAGTAAGCCACAGACTCAAGAGAGTTGCATCAAATTAAAATTAATTTCAAGTTCAGATTAATCACATATCCTTTCACAGCAACCTCTGCGAAAGTATTCCCCTGAAGATGGACATAAAGATTTTAAGAGGTTGGTTCCAAAATGAGGCATGACAGCATATGATCAAATGATACATGGAGTAAGTAATTGACCTACTTAATCAATGACACGATGACATCTAGGGTAAAAGTGCAATATAATGAACAAACGTTTTCTAAAAATAGACTCCCATCAGCCGCTGCTTTCACCCTATAAAAAGTTTTTATATCTTGGAAGTTTTCATTTTTTATTGTCTTGCAACACTCAATCAGAGTAGATTTCACCCAGGGGGCTGGTATTGCATGCACACAATACTCTATAGCTTGTAAATCTTTTAGAGTCATAATTGGTCTCCTGTTACTCTCTCTCTCATTCTGCTCCTTCATACACAGTTATAGTTTTTGTGGAAGACTGTGTTTAGAGATTTCCACTACTTAATGACTGCTGGTCAGTGACATTTGACTTTTAATCACCTTTTGGTAGAGTTACTCCAAACACAGGTGTATTTATTATACATTATTATCAGTTGACTATTTGGTTAAACCCTTCCCCTGAAACCAATGAACCAATTATAGCTTCAAAGGAAGCCTGTCAAACTGTGGATTTTAAGCACCTAACTGTGTCTTTATTCCAGCTAACTAGCACTGAATAGCAAGTTATTTGGTAAAAAAACAACTCCTCAGGACTGGGACATCCATCCGAGATGCTAATATATTAGAGTTTAGGGTAATGTTAGCTCCTCGGTGCTGCTCTTTATTTGGTTTGGGGAAGTTTACATCCAATCATCTCCAGCCTAATTGTGTCATTTGCCAAACTCATAAAAGTGGAGCATCCAATTTAAAATACAAACACTAGAACATACAAACACAACCGTGGTGTTGCTTGTTCAAATATGGTTTCTCAAACCAGTGTCCAAATATTGCAACAAATGACACTTTTCACAGCTTTTCCCTGCAATAACAGCAAGGTCTTCTACATAAGCTGGATCATTACACATTTATACTATTTACATTTTATAGAGTTATTGTTTTAACATAAATCAACCTGAAAATTCAAAAGACCCAAGATGTATCCCATTAGGGGTGAGTGCAAACAAGATATATTTAGATCACTTAATCAGTGTCAAAAAGAAGAGAAGTTTATACATCCTATATCCACTGTAACAATATATTAAATGGTGTTGATTGACACCACACAGAGAGCAGTTCACAACCCTTATCTCCCCTCAGCCATTTTGCATGGCAACAGTATGGGTGAAGAAGAGCACAGTTGGCCCAGCCCAGAATAAACCAGGTTACACCTTCAGGGACCACAGGAAGAGTTGAAATGGCAGACCTAGTTACTCCCACTCATCCCCTGTCTGTGTGGTGGCTGCTGCTCACCAGGAGTCTAATAGAGAGTGACGGAGTGGAGACTGAGTACACATTGAGGGGTATGAAGCAACTAAATAATGTCTCATTACTTGCATATTAGGTGCAACATTAATCCAGCATTAGTATTTTTTTTTTGCCTGTATCTATTTGTCTTTAGTGAGCATGGCGCCCGTAATTACATTTCATTTTAAGGGGAATAATATGAGTGCTGCTCTTTGGGCAAAAGCGTGGAACAAAATAAAAGCGATAATGAAAAGATATGGGAGAAGAGACACATTAAATCTCAAAAGAAGTGACCATATACGTCACATCCTTTCACAATAGTCTAACGTAATGTAATACAAACCCTCCACCACAACCCTCTTTTCTCCCTCTGGATGTTTTTTTATGTAGAGGTGTCAGCAGTTTCTTTCTATTAGGCTACACACGACTCCCCTCTGTACCAGTGCATTCGATGTAATTAAAGCCAGTTTTTTATGTTTGTCTTCTGTGCCGCCTTCTCTTTCCTTGTTTTCTCAAAATCTGGGTTAATGTGGAAATAAGGGTGAAAATCTCCCAAAATTGCCTCTCAAACATGAATATCCACAGATTACTGACTACCGCCTATTCTGTCTTGTAAAAACCCATATAAAGGTAATAATTTGACATTTGCTTAAATTTCCTCTGCAGGGATTAATAAAAGTACATCTTATCTTTCTGCAAAGGAAGATATGAGAACACTGACACAACCCTTGTGTCTGTTCATAAAATATAAAGATACAGGTTTTCAAGGGGAAACAACTAGCCTGGCTCTGTCCTCTGGTAACAAAATCTGCCTACTGGCACCTTTAAAGCTCATTAATTTACATAGATGGAACATTATATTTGTTTATTCATACAAAATAACAAAATGTGGTTTCCAGGAAGTTATGTAGTGAGGTAGCTGGATACTGTCACCTGTTTACAGTCTGAATTATAGATGTATAGAGATAGATAGATAGATGTATAGAGATAGATAGATAGATGTATAGAGATAGATAGATAGATGTATAGAGATAGAT
>CM076667.1:13848831-13993848 GCA_038496675.1 Rachycentron canadum
AGATAGATAGATAGATAGATAGATAGATAGATAGATAGATCGATAGATCGATAGATCGATAGATAGATAGATAGGAAATTAAATATTAGTTGTGGCCCTGACAAGTCAATATAAAACAAAATACATTTTCACATTTTTTTTTTATGCTTGTCCTGCATATCAGTCTGCATGGCAGCTATTGTCTGCCAACAAGCAAGTGTTCCCACTATGGGGTTCATCTTGTTTATGAAATTGATTTTAAGATGAATCTGCAGAAAGTAAATGAAGTGAGAAACACTCAGTCAAACAAAACAAACAACCCCAATGCGGAGGCATTTAATCATTATCCCTATAAGAAAAAAAGCAAAAATTCACTGGGATATATGTAGATCCCCTGTACACATGTGAGGACAATACTGTATCCCAGACCGCCGCTCATCTGTGTGGAATCCTTCCACTATGGGAGAATACATTAACCTTTCACAACGCCTCTGTCGTGAAAGTGATCCTCGGTATTGACATGCCATCAGTCCTCTTCAAAATTAAAGCCCACTGTTTCTGTTGAATGCCACACCATGAAAAGCCCCGACATTTTCCCTCCATTCATCAGGTGACCTGTCACTATGGCAACCACTGAAACGGATACATCCATCTTCTATGACAAGATGATTTTTTAGATTAGGTTGTGACCATTTTGGGTTTGGGGAAACCTCAGTATAAAAAGGGAAAACATCCCTTTGGAAAAAGCCTTGTAGTTGGTCAGATAAATAAAATGAGACAATAATTTTTTGCTTGTTGCAGATGTTTGAATGCTTTGCTTAAACATGACTCATGTCTAAACTGAGCTCATACAAGCTCTCAAATAACCATCTAGCTATCCATAAATCCCAGAATCATTAAAAATAGCCAGGGCGGATTTAGAGCTGTGTTGGGTCGATGATGGCTGATAACACAGAGCTGGCGTACAATATAATGAGGTGTGGTGGGTGTACATGGCTCTCTGAGTCTGACTTACCATTGACGCAGAACTCATATGGTGTACAGAGCTCATCTTCAAACAGACAACCTAAAATAGGAGAAAAAAAAAAAAATTAACAAACACCTCCAAACATAAAAAAACACCCTGAAAATGAATTATGAATACAAAAGACACAAAAGTTGCTTATTTAAGAAGCCTGACTGCTCTGCTGGTAAATCAGTTTTTGATTATTTGATCTGGTGCTGAAACGGTAAATCAATTCAACACAAAATTAATGAAAAATATAAGTGATTTATCAGGCAGAGATGACAGAACTTCTCTCATCCAGTTTCTCAAATGTGAGCCTTTGCTGTTTTTCTTTGCTATACGTTAGTTTTTCTTTGCTATACATCATTGCAGATTGAATAACTCTGGGTTTTGATTAGCGAAACAAGCATTCTGAATATATCACCTTGGGCTGTAGAAAATGGGCTGTTTTCACCATTCTGGATATTTTATGGTCCAAACAATACATTACATAAATAAATAATTGTCAGAGTTAAGAAATAGTTTGACATTTGGGAAAGCATGCTGCTTTTTTGCCGGCAGTGACATGAGATGACTGATACCACTCTGTAAATATTAAGCTGCAGCTATCCAGTACTCTGCAAGCTGATGTGAGCCAGGCTTCATTTGAAGGTAACAAAATCCTATCTCTGGCTATTAGTATTCCACCTCTTAAACTCACTACACATTACTACCTCTTTGTTTTATCCATACAAAAGAGAAAAATTGACAATTTGTGGTTTTGTTGCTTTTGCCAGCACCAGGCAGGCTTTCCCCATCTTCATTGCTAAACTAAGGTGACTGGCTGCAGTTTCATTATTAACAGACAGAAATGAGAGTAGGATTGATTTTCTAATCTGACTCTTACCGAGAAAACAAATGGGGGTATTTCCCCAAAATATTTAACTAGTTTTACTCAATATTGAAACTAAGCTGCAGCCTTAAGTTGACCATATGCATTAAATTAGAACGTGAGAAGAGGGAAACTGCTCAGAAGTTACTCTGCAACATACAGGATACAATGGCAGTAATGAAAACACAGCAAATGTCATTACTGGATATAAATGGAGACCATAAGCATATATGACTGAATGTAAAGAAAATGTACTAAACCGCAGTACAAATTACCCAATGTTGCAATTTCTAAATATGTCACTATCCTAAAAAAGTACAGCTTAGTACTGCATTAACTCTGGCTGTGAGCCTTGCTGCTAATGGCAGAGCCATCAATCATCAATTAGTGTGACTTCTCCTATCCTGTCTCTGACACTAATAGCCCAACTCCATGGGCAACGTTTCCATAAATGAATGTTGTATGAATATTAATGAACTTTAACGCCTGGACTAGGGCTGGGTGTTCCAGACTAATAAATGAACAGATGGCAGGAGCATTATGGGTAGCTGTTCCCTGTGTTCATATTTCACACGTGGGAGTTGCGGCGAGTAGAGGACTGATTGTTCTGCTCGTCGATCTGCTCAGGTGATCCTCCACATTTACACATTTCCAGGAAAAGGTGGGAGCTGGGAAAAAAATAGTCTGTTTTGTCGAAATTCCCTTTGTCTTGTTGTCAGAATGCAATGGCATATTCAGGGTCAAAACGTGCCTGTGCAATAACATCAACCATCAGCCAAGAAATAAACCACTTAGAACATAGCTTTTGGATTTGGAGACAATCTGTAAATAACTAGGCCGAGGCTCAGGCTCAAGTCTTTTATCTTTGTTATTTCCCTCCCTACGCTCATCAGAAGGAGTGACGGAATTGGATGAACCCTCTTGGCCCAGTGGCCTCGATGGACAGCAATGAGCAGCTCGTGACCGTGAATAAAGAACAGGCTGAGTAGGAGGAGAGACTTCTGTCAGACTTCTTTAATAATGAGAAGAGATAGGTGCGTGAAGTCTGTTAATCAATTCAAACAGAAAGGACAGATAGTCAGGTGAAGAGTGAATCAGACAGAAACTTTTCAGGTATCACCTGTTCCAAGTTTCTTTGTGGTATTTGCATCATTATTCTGCTTCCAATGAGGATCCACTACTTAACCATATTACATTTTTTTGCATTTTTCTTGCAAGTAACTACATATGTTGTAACTCACTTGAAAACTGCACATAAACCTAATCCTGATCTTATTTCCACTTCGGACCCAAACAATCCAAAAAAATCTTAAAGTTGTTTTATGTTGAAAATAACAGGGGTCATTCGCAGTGACAAACCCACGGAGAATTATTACTCAACTCCACAGTTCCCTTCGGCTCTATGGCGCTTTTTTAGCATCTTTCAGCTCATTGGTTTGGTTATATAGCCTGCAACACTCATCATTCAGCACCAAACAGCAAATAGACAATGTTAGCAACAAACTAGTCAGAGCAGCTAAAGAGCCAAGGGCCAGAGATTTAAATGTTAATGTTACTCCAAATATGCTGAATATGTGTGATAATACTGTATATCAGCTTTATTTTTACAACTTTGTGCTGCCTCTAGTGGCCAGAGAAAAATAAATAAAATTACGGGCGCAATGCTCACTAAATACAAAATAAATAATTGATGTTGGCTTGCTGACTAAGTATGTCCAGTATGTATCTGTGTTATGGGACAAAATGTAAAAAAAAAAAAAAATTCCTAAATTTCCAGACATTTTAGTGATGTCACAACCATCAGTTATTTGAGAGAACAATCTGCAGATCAAATGATGTAAATATTTCTTGATTGCAACCTTAACTTTCGCTTAAACATGTTTAGTGTTAAATCCATGCCCCTTTTACTAAGAATTTCAGATTTAGTTTGAAGATGACTGCAAAATATATAAGACCAAACTTACAGAGTTATAGAGTAACCACTTAGAGCTGGAAGAGCCATGAAGTCCCTCTTGACCATGCATCTCATCGCTCTGCAATTACTGTCAGTCCATTCAACTTTTCTCTTCATCACTTCCCTGCGTAATTCATTGAGTTCTCTGGGAGGCCTTGTCAGCTCTCAATATTAATTACGACCTTCCATTTAATGAAGCATCCAGCCAAGCATAGTTAGTCAGATATTGTGTGTGTGTGTGTGTTTGTATACATGCATGTGTGTGATAGACAGGAACATGGGATTGATAACGCCACATCCCCTTTCTCCGACATCACGCCAGAGATGATTAAAATGGCGCCTTTTAATTAAAATGCAATCACAGTGGATGCTGGTGATTACCTCAGGCGGAAAAAAAAGGATGCAAGACTCATTGTGGCTGAGGAAAAAAGCTGGTGAAAAGTGTCCAGGTTAAATCTAATTAAAGCACCCTGACAAAGAATAGCCAGATTGTCTCTTGCGCTGTCTCCAGTAATTCTCGTATAAAATAATCCCATAACAAAATGACCTTTCCAAAAAAGTGCCACGCTCTCTATGTGATGATGCTCTGTTGCCATGTGAACCTCACCACAGATCAATCACAGCAGCTCATGAGTGAGAGAGTGACTGCGAGTACAGTCGAGTACAGTCTCAGTGGGATGTACAATAGAGGAACTGCAGAGATGTTTTAAATGTGCTTTGTAGTTGTTCTAAATAAATGCATTGTTTTATTTCTCACTGTATAAACTGGCTTAGTCTCACACTCAATTATACTTTAAGAAAATAATCAGTCATCCCACTGGAACATTTACTTAATTTGATGTGAGTATGCTAAAACAAAAATCTGATTAGCTGATATGCAGAAAATTATTTGTGAACAAATTTGATAAGTGTAGAGCTGTAACTAACAATAAATTTAATTAATCATTAATCTACCATCTATTTTCTCACTTGACTGATTAATCTTTGGTGCATACAATGTCAGCAAATTGTTTTAAAAAAATGCTCAAGCAAAGTTCCCTTAGTTCATGGAGTGATGTTATGTCTAAACCAAAAGATATTTTGTAATCATAGAAGACTTAAAAACCAGCAAATATTTAACATTTAAGGAAGTAAAACCAATTAGGTTAGGTACCAAAAAATTGTTGCAGTTTTTGTGCCAAACGCCTTTGATATCATCAGCAAAATTATATTGCTTATATATTTGACCATTGGTCAAGAGGCCAGACAAAACAAGCACTTTCAAGATCTCGCAAAGGGCTCTGGGTAATTATGACATGTCATAAAAATAAGTGGCACAACTGATGAATAAATGAAAGCCAGTGTTATTCAGAAGAGAGCATAACTCCAGCTAAACATAATAATCCTACACGTGTCTGTAAATTCCAGATTTTTAATCTGGATTCGCACCTGTACTGTACAAAGTCGTAGATCAACACAGACATTAATATGTGATTTTTTTACATCCAAAAATTATTTCCTGAGAAACTGATCAAAATGTCAAGTCATGATTAGGAAAGATAAAAGTGATGGATCTGCCCCTTTAATCAGATCGACACAGAAATCTAATGGGTCCTTTCCTGGCCCATACCCCTTCCCTCCACCCAATTTGGTGCAAATCAATTCAGTATTTTTTTTCTATAATCCTGCTGACAAACAAACAAACAAACCAGCAAACAGGTAAAAACATAACCTCCTTGTTGGTGGAGGTAATAATCAGTAGTGGCAGCACTCGGTGTGCGCTAACTACAGGTGCTCTGAATGTGCAGTAGCTTTCCCTCCCGAAATAGACACAGTGTGACCTAATTCACAAATACGGTACGCAGGGAGAATCCAGAAGGTCAGTGAATTCAGTGAGCCGGTTCAGTTTTTAATATGACATTGTGGTAGTAAGTGGCCTGTGTTGCCATAAGCCTGTGGAATAGCAATAATACTGTAGGAGACTGTAATACTGTCCTACAGATCTTAGAAGCTTTAGTCCCATTAGTCCGTCCTTGTTAATTATATGCAGGATGCTGTCCAGGTCTCGTATAAAAGCTCTTCCAGAAGCTCATGTTATGCTGAAAAATGGACCTGGTTCAATTACCTGTGGCCTAAGCCCCAATGTAGCACAGAAACCCTTTCCCATGATGCCCCATTCATGCCTAACTACAACTGCTTTTGAGGACAGCAAAATGAGCAAGGATCAGCACATACACATGGATACACAAACACATCCATAAACAATTCACCTTCAGCTAAAAATGTTAGCCACACAGCGTGTCAGGGACAATAACAGCATGGGTGTCTTCCCTCAGGGGTGTGAAATCAGAGGAGGTTTTTTTTTTTTTTTTTTTTGAAGGGTAATGCTCATTTATGGTCATATTAACCCCTCAGATCTCCACCTTTGTATTATCAAACCATTCACCACACATCTCTAATAGAGAACGGGAGGAAATGCTTGAGACTGTCTCAAACATTTGGCCATGATTGGCTGACCTTGCCTGGAACATTAAATATGTCCTGATGAGGCTAAACCCAAGGCTGAACAAGAAGTCAGGGACTTGATCGTTTGCTTTCCCTCACAGGTGGGTGGCCAGTGCCAGGATACCATCTGTGATGTCTGAGGGGCCAAGGAGGATGCTGGGAGTCTGGCAGCGAGGACAGCCACTCCCAGAGCCTGCTGCAGTTTAGGACATATTTCATTCACTCTCTGGGGCCACCTACATATCTTTTATTATAATTATAAGCCGCGACCAAGGACACCTGACTCATTTTTACTCACACACACACACACACACACACACCCCTGTACTGTCAGCCAAAAAAAACATTTTAGAACAGTGCAGCGGGTGACAACGGCAATAAAAGTGCAAGTGAATTGAAACGGGAGTGTGCCTGGAACAGGGACAGCAGAGAAGAACATCACCTGCAAGCAAATTAGCATCAGCTTGACACCATGTCCACAGACTCAAACAGCTTGTGCCATTAAGGCGCGCTCCTGCTAAAATTAAAGATGGCTCCAAGCTTTTCTCTGCTCCAAAAGGTCTGTTCTTGTCAAAAGCTGCACGTCACATGTCAGCAGCTGTGGTTCGTTTATCATTATCCTCAACATTTTCATTTATATTCTATCCACTTTTGATCTTAACATGACTATGGCATTTTGTATTTCATGTGGAAACCAATTTTTCTTGGAAAAATCATTCAGCATATATGTATATATAATGTAAATAAATTAGAAAAATATTGTATAATGAATTTCTTCCTCCTAAAATGCTAAACGTTTCCTTTGCAGAAAAGGTAATGCATCTGAGAACAAATCTGAAGTTGCTAAACAACATGAATAATTAGCATGAGCGAGGAGCAGGGAGTTGGAGGGGGCTTTGAGGTCGCTTTGATTGAAGAGGGAACCTGACGTGAAACCACCTGACATCCACAGGAGTGTAACCAAACACATTTTTCACCGACTTTTCAGAGAATTTATCTCAGAATTCCCGGGCAGACAGGTCACTCTCAGTCACTCAGCTGCCAGCTCCAGGCGACAGCCCAGACAACGGCCATGAATTAAAGATGGCAGAGTCACTGCGGCAACGGAGGACCCAGAAATAGGCCGGCTTGACCTTTTCCCTGACCCACGCTGAATGATTCAGACATTTGATTTTCTCCCCTCTTCTGAGGTGTGATTGGGTGTTGAAGTGCAGAACCAGAGCAAGTCAAGCAGCTAAGCGTCCTCTTTCTCATGTGTTAAGGAGCTCAAAGTGAACCAACACAGCCTGGCCCAGAGGGAAATCTCTACTCCTCCAGATGAAGTAAAAGGTGCAAGTCTTATGAGTGCCAGTTGAACCTCATTTAAAGCACAGGTCATCACAGCACTACAGCGTTTGGGCTCTACTTTTCTGGAGATACGACACCAATGAACATGCAAAAACAGGTGAAATAACATTTGTGTTTTCATTCTTGTGCCGGTTTGATAGTTGTAGACCAAACAAAACTATTCAGCTGCAACACCTACAGAGTGGAGCACATTAGATAATGTGAAAACACATAACAGGCCATTTGGGTAACCAGCTAAGTGTTTTGTTTTTTTCATTGACATAGTTGCTGTTTATATACAGATTTCTGAAAAAAAAAAACTGACTCCATATATAAACTTTATCAAACCTTCTCCATTTTAACCCTGCAAATGCGTGTCAATGTATTGCTTTAGTATCATGTGTATCATCCTTAACACTTCTGACATATGTTAATCACCCAATAAAAGGTGATTATCAACACAAACAGACTGTCCAACAGACTGTACAAATAAAGTGCAAGCTACTGTATATTCATGAAAACTGAAATGTAGTTAAACCTTCATTTTAGCAGGTCACCGAGCCAAGATCCATTCTAAGCCGCCTCCCAAAGTAATCTTACAACAGGAAAAAAACAAGTGACAGGTGCAGCAGTATTGCCAGCCAGTCACAGAAGTAGTTTTTGAATAATGCTGCAAACATCCTGTTTCATTAGAGCTGGGTGCGGAGTGCTGCAAGCCACATAGATTTTGGTGGATCTCGGCCAAATTTAGTGGAAAAAAGTCACTAATGCACTTCACAGACGACAACAGTCATCAATTAGTCACAAAAATAGGAAAACACCTCCCCCATTAGATGTTCAGCTGATCTCCTTTGCCTTGCCACCCCCCAGCAGTCATTTTGTTTCCTTGCTGCACTGAGAAATGGTCTTGAGTATTAATCAGCATCACACTAAGACGAAGCAGACGCATTACTGCTTTAATCGCAGCTGAGATGCTATAGATTAATTCTTGTGCTGAACTCGCAGCCTTCAGAATCCTCATTACAGTGATATTGTCCTCATTATAAATCTTGGCTCCACAACACAGAGGTGACCTTCAAACTGATCCACTATTTAATTTGAACCAAAAGAAACAGTTGTGAAGAGGCACAATAGAGCTATTAAATCCTCCTTGTAATTCCAGAGGATGTTTTCACACTCAGTGTCACAAGGGTGTGAGGCTCAGGTATATGGGAAGGTGAGAAAGTACAAGGAGCACTTTGTGCAATGTGCAAGATGTGCATGTGAGAAAACTGTTTCACCAACATAGTAGAGCAAAGAAATCATATTCTTGCACCTAACAAGTCTTCAAGGAGTAAAAAGCCTCTCGAAGTGTAATTTCTTTCTATGTTATAGTTTAAAAGAAGAGCAGTTGTCCCCTGAAAAATGTAACATAACCTTCCTTGCCTCTCTGGTGGCACTCTTCCTCCTTGACCCAGAATAACTTTTGGTTCACCTTGAACGACTTGAATGAGGCGGAACAAGAAACTAACGAGATGAATTGCCTCAACACGTCTGTTTGACACAATTCTGACTTCCTTTCTCTCAAGAGCCGATGATTTTTGTCAGGAAAGGCACAGAAGCACAGGCAGTCACTTTGCTCCCACTCCCTCGTCTCTAACCACTCAAAGCCAACACACTCCTCCAAGCATCTGTTGAGTCACAAAGACACATTGCGCTTTGTCTGTTATCATACTAACTGTGACGGCTAACTAAACCAGAGTATGTATGTATATATATCTATCTGTGCTTACACTTTGAAATTAACAGCAAACTCAAAAATACAATTCTCCCAAACAATCTGAACTACAGCAGCTTGAATAGCTTATCAGTCTACAATTCATGTGAAACCGTACCCTCGAAAACAAGCCTGTAGCAGCTGGATGTTGGTTCAGTGCAGCTGAGAGGAGGTTGTTTATAAAACTGTATGCCATTTATTAGAAGAATCAATAGATACATATTATATTCAACAACACATAGCAACAGATCGCAGAAAATCTTAATGTTGGATCATTACACTCATACTGAATACTGCAGCTGTTGAGATTATTAATTTGGAAAAACAGCCTTTGCAAATAACACACCAAATGCTCATTTAACTATCCCACACAGCCATTTGCACAGAAATGGGATGACAATAAAATCTCATCCAGTAAATACTTTCTTTAAATGCTTGCCATTCACTGGATGAATCAAAGCCTTTAGTGAGTTCTCGAAAGGCTTCAAGTCCTAAGTGTCAATTAAATCTGAACTGAAGGCAGATGCTAGACGCTCTAAACTGACCCTTTACCAGTTCAGTCAAGATGACTCAGACGTCCTATGAGATAAGAAAAACGCACTGCGACCTTTACCGAGACTGTGGGAGACATCATAGCAGGATTATATTGGTTTGGCAGTCCTATTAGTTTTTTTTTATGGGAGGATCGGTTTTTATTTTAATTATGATTTAGTTTCAGGGGGCATTCAGATGAAGTTTTAATACAGTTGAAGTAGCATGCTGATGCTAGCATTTAGCAAGTACCACTTCACAGGGCATGTAACGTGGCTGTAGTCCACTGCTGTTCTCCAAGCACTCTATTATTTTATTTTTCAGTGATGAAAAGAATACATGAGACGTGATTTATCTTTACTCATATAACTTATATTACCAAATATGCGATCCAGAACATAGTTTTCTGTGAGCTAGAGTAAGCTTGGTCTCAGCATAAACTACATAGAAATAACTGGTCCCTTGGGAGAGGCAGTGTCCTAGCAACTCAGGAAATAATAAGACAACACACACCAGACAACATTTAGGATGAAAACAAACTACCTCCAGCATTACAGAATGTCTATTCTCACCTGGATATATACCAAGTCCACAATCCACGCTGTTGTAAAATATCCATCCTCACGTCACTTCACATTTCAATCCTCTCCGATGATTTATAAGCACTATAAGATATCTGATATCACCACTCAATCCTGATATCTATGGTATGACAGAAGCCTGTGGCAAAATAGATAGAGCTCAGTGGCCTATGAATCAAATCTAACTTGTCTGGGTATATTAGGCAATGGCTGCTGATAGCAAGCTGTAATGAAAAGACCCAGCAGCATGGCCTTAGAGTACAATGTCTACATGTACGTATTGCAGATAAGTGACCCTGTCACATATCTCAATCCATTAATACATACTGTAACACTCATTTGGGGGTAAAAGAGTTGTTTCTATAAAGGGGGTTTAGATTAATCTTGAGATGAGACAGAAGTCTTCTGCAAATAAGAAAGAGGGCCTTACTGATCAAAACAATAAATGTGATGCCTGAGTTTTGTTTTTTTTTCTTTTCATTTTCATGCAGTCTCACTTTTGAGAAATGTTAAACTCTCTGCTTGTTCTGATCTCCATGTTCCTGTTAGATTTGTGAATGCATTATTTGAATCATGCTAACACCTTGGTAAGAGCTGAAATGATCCATTCTTCTTTATTAAATCCCAAAAGCTATTCATAACTTGTGTTTTATTAGACTGACATTTCTCTTGTTGATTCGGTATCTGTATAACAAACTTGCTGAAAGTAGATTTATCTTGCTAACAAAACATGGCCTTACAGGGGGAGAATGGCTGCCACTCCAGTTAGCAAACTATGGGATTTTCAGTGGTTGTGATCAGGATTCACGACACAACCGAACCTCTCCAAACACAATAGAGATGCTGAACTGAATTTTAACAACAGGTCTGATAGCGACACTGATTGCAAGGTGCCAGAGTATGAATGTCTGACAAAAATCTCATTGGCAACACTTCATTCAGTAGTCTAATTATGCTGTTTCTAACTCTGTGTAAACAGGGCGTTAACCTTGCTGCACTCTTAAAAACAAACCTTAACTAAGCTTAACTAGGAACTTGGAGAAATAGACATTAATCCTCAGTTAAATTACATCCCTTCTTTTATCTTTTATAATTCGAGGAACACTGAACAGCCTTCCAGAGTGTACTTCATGATATAATTAATGTGAAACTGTTTTGCAATTTGTCAAACTGGTGAGCTCTCAGATATGCTTTTGAATTATGCTTTGCTTGAAGCCACTGGAAAACTAAAGACTGGTTGGTGAGTCACCTCAGCAGAAAAGCACAGTTAAAGTATGTTAACCCACCCATGACCTCTCAAGCTCTTTGGAAGAACAGAGCACCCTCCAAAAAAGGACTGCATAGACATAATAGGACCAAGGTGGCCAACAAGCATGTCTCAGTATTTTACCATTGTGCAAGTCATTCTCTAAGAGCTAGAGTGAATATAGACCCTGCAAAGCAGATGTGACCTATTGTATAGTGCTCTACAAAGTCCACCTTTGTAGAGCAACATACAATAGGTCAGATCTGCATTAACAACATAATCAGTGAAAGTGAAGCTCCAGAGAAGTAAAAACTTGAGCTAGCTAACCAAACTAAGCAAGAGTTCGGCTCAGTTTATCTCCATCATGACTGGACTTATGTAGGTTTAATTCAATACATACAAAACTGAGTTGGTAGTCACTTCCTAAGCTAACAATAGTTAGCATCAGGATGAGTTAAACCATTTTGTCTCCATTAATTGTAATGGTATTAAGATGTTGGTTCTTCAAAATTACAGCTGTGATAAAAATGTGTTTGTAATCTTATATCTTTAGCTAAGGCTAGTTGTATATGTATGCATATGTACCTTGATTTAACATTAGCTTTCTAACTGTAGATGCTGTTTTTACAAGAATTATACATTTCCATAGCATGATTTGAATCTGTTCATATAAGGTGAAATTGATGCCAAAAAGCCAGATTCCATTATTAACTTACTTTTCACCAAGTATTAACAATATTAAGTGCATTTTAGCTTTGTAGGGCAGAACAGCAAAGGTGGAATTGGTGCTAATATATGCATTCTCATATATGTAAATATTATCTTTAATTTTGCTCTCTGCATGCATATTGCCACTGCTTTTGACTTACTGAAGAGCTTATGCATTAAAAAGTCAAACTGGGTGAACTCCTAAAAGGCTTGCACAACTGTTGAACTGCATTAAGTACTTGGAAATATCTAAAAAGATGACTATTTTTTCCAGACACTGTGCAGTTGAAAAGTTCAGATATGCTTAGTCTTATGCACTGGGCCAGGTTTACACCACTGTTTAAATTTTATTTTACAGCACTTAATTTCATAATTAGAGGATGCAGCTGCAGACTTATTTTTCTCCATCTGGCTTTTATGTGCTCACAGACACACAGAACATACACACCCACACACACTAGGCTATGTCTGTCTCTCCCACACAAATAAACCCACCTGCACACACATAATAAGCGTATTGCTTGCAATATATATATAAATGTGTGTGTGTGTGTGTATAAATATATATGCACTATATATTATATGTATGTATACATACATATAGGCAACTACATCGCTCCAGCAGACCTTAATGCAAAGCTATCCAATGACACAGCGTAATCCACAGTGGGACTCATTAAAAATAATAATCATCTCCCACTCCCAGCCCCACGCTGACAATGGAGACCTTTTCCACACACAGAGAAAAACATACTGAGAGTTCAATGAGAAATTCACTTGGGGAATTATCATAGCCCCATTCACAAGTATTCCAACTATAAATTAGCCAACTTGCAGGAAAACCCCATGACGAAAGGGGCAAATTCTGCTCTTATATATATCAACTTTGCAAGGTAACTATCTACAACTGCAAAGATTATATGTATATATATCATAAAATAAGCAACTGTATGCTGGGTGGTGTGTATGCGTATTAAGCATGACGAAAACTGGACGGACTCACTCTTGTTCTAAATATAAAGAATATGATGCATTTTGGGTTCCTGTATGAATCATCACAGAGCTCCAGTGCCAACCTGATACCTATATTTGCCTGTTGCTCATTATAAAGTTTATACTGCCATGTGTTGTGACTGCTGATCCTGGAGCAAGTGTGATTAGAAGTGTAAATTGGAGGTGGTAACTGAGGAGATACTTCTTACAACTAACACACCACTGAAGCAGTAAAATGAATCCTTTAATCTCTATCTGTCTTTTCAAAAGGACACAATCATCTTAATGGCTTCTCTAATATGTCGTGTTTTGAAAAAAATTATGGCATACGTCCAAATTACAGTGTAGAGTCTGAGGCAAGGTCTGGAAGAACAAATCAAGGGTAATGAAAATCTGAAAATGAAACAGAGCTGTATGAAAGATGCCCTTTTCCTGAGGAGGCATGAGATCTTATTAAATATTTAACTAGATTTAAAATTGCATACTCCTTAAGGGTATGTGTTGAGTAATACTATGGTCACCTAAGCCATTTAAGTCATATGAAATTTTGTGCATTATTATTTTTGTGCATCTGTCAATCTAGGATTAAACTCTGATGCAACACTTTTTTTGCACTTTGTTTTGTGTGTTGTGTATCATCTGATGAGACTAGCAGTTAATATAAAGAACATGTGTCATGATACTAAGTAATATGTCTAAGTAAACATTTTATCCATTAGGCCTGACAGATTATGTAACTTTCCCTGTTAGATCATCAGATATCATCCAATCTGCAGAACCAAAGCCCTAACAGAAGTTTTAGCCATTGTAAAACGAAGATGATATTTACTTGCAAATTCTACAGTATCTTGTTGGACAGGGACATTTGCTGAACTTTGGCAAAGAGAGCAAATGTTTGTGTAAACGACCCAGTCAAACCGAGGCAGTCAGGTGAATTCAGCAGGTCTGGCGGTGTGTAAGGCACTGAACAGATGAAACACTTAGAAAAGAAGGAAAACTGTGATAAAAACAAGCTGAAGCACTGTTGCTTACCAAATTTTCTGTCACCGAGGGCAGGTGAGGAGCACAGGCTGAAAGCCAATGCAGCGAAGAGGATGGGACACCACGGTGAATCCATACCGCTCCTGCCTAACACACAGCACTACTGATCCATCGCACACCTCCGCTAAAACAGCATGTTTATCGCCAGCTCAGGTGTGACCTGCTCGGACTAGAGAGACATGTTGAAGCAGGAAAAGACAAGAGAAACGCTACGGCTGAAATTCGCTATAATGGCAACACAGTACAGGCGTTGTTTCAGCACCACAAACAGCAACCAGCTCCACGGAGGAGCCCCTCCTAAGGTTCTGACGTCAAACACACATGGTGAGGACGGATGACGCGTGCAGCATACAACAGCGCCTTGGAAGGATGGATGGAGGAAGGAAGGATGATGAGGGAGGAAGGATGGATGGAGGAAGGATGGATGATGAGGGAGGAAGGATGCATGGATGGATGGATGGATGGAGGAAGGATGGATGATGAGGGAGGAAGAATGGATGAAGGAAGGATGGATGGATGATGAGGGAGGAAGGAGGGATGGAGGAAGGATGGATGATGAGGGAGGGAAGGAAGGATGGATGGATGATGAGAAAAGGATGGATAAAGGATGGGTGATGAAGGAGGGAAGGAAGGATGAAGGATTGATGGAGGATGGATGAGGGAGGGAAGGAAGGATGGATGGATGAAGGATGGATAAAGGATGGATGATGAATGAGAGATTAGGGAAGGAAGGATGGATGGATGAAGGATGCATAGATGAGGGATGGGTGGAAGGAAGGATGGATGGATGAGGGATGAAAGGAAGGAAGGATGGAGGATGGATGGTTGAAGGATGGATGATGAGGAAGAGGAGACAGGAGTACTGAATGATTACAGCCCTGAAGCTGTGCAGGCAACAAAATAAAGTTCACATTGATTCTTCTTATTAACTTGACCTGTAAATAAATAGACATTTCTCGATTTGAGGAACACGCAACAACACAACAAAAACGCCACATAGGAACAGTACCATAAAATTTCACAATAAAATTCAATAATAGTAAAATTGTTATTATAGTTCCATTAAAGTGTTGGGTTAAACTTTATAGGTTTTATAGATTTACAATGTAATGTATGAAATGGGTAATTATATAAAATAATAATAATAATTTATGCTTCGATATGTATGACCATGACTTGGCACAATACATTAAATGCAGTGGTAGAAGGGAACTAAATGGCAATATACTAAAACACTGACGTCAGCTCCATTTTAAAAAGTCTCTTGATCTTAGGGAGGAAATGACAAATTAACATGTGCATACAAATCTGACATTATATCAACTTGCACTCTGTTCACTTGAAGCTAAGAATCAGATAAAACATTTGTATTTGTGTCCCTAAGGTGCACAATTGCACATACTGACTAAAGCAAAATAGTATGAATTCTTAATAGCATAAATTCTTAAAATGGCACCATTCTCCTTTGAGAGTGAAGCAAGATGAGAGGATGATTTAATGCTTGTTTGTGCTGGGTTATTATTCGGCAAATTGCTGTACCGGCAAGAAAAACATCTGTGAAAGAAATAAACATCGGTTTGTGTTGATTGATATAGTTTGTTTTATTCTTACTAGTAACACACTACAGACTGCAACGCTGACAGGCCAACATATATATAAACACATACTGAAGGTGAAAAAATATATATAGATTTAATATGAAATTGTTTAAAACATATAAGTGGAGCACAGAGCTGTGAAGAGTAAAAACTTTAAAAAGCAATGCTTTTCAGTTCTTTTGGCCTGGAGTAGTTGAGCAATATTTGTTAACATTATCAATTCACAACATCTGGACAAGATGTAATTAATGGGTGTGACATCGAGAATAAAAATGAACAGAGCCAATCTGGAACCCAAACCACGTTTTCTGAAATCCCGGTCAGTGGAGATGAAATATTCAGTCTCATTTTTGTCTGTAATGCCAACAGCGAAGCAGATATTGTATTTCCCTCCTGTGCATTTTTTTTTTTTTTTCAAAGAAAGGTGCTTATAAATCCAAAATTTCATTCAAGGTCTTCACAGAAGATTCAAAAATAACCCTGTTGGAAAAAAACCCCACAGTCATTACAGTTTAAACACCAACAATCCATTCCTTTATTTAATTAACAGATTTTCTACAGCAAACAAATGAAACATCTGATTTCCCTCCACTTACCCCTGGATGTCTCTGCTGTCTACAGATGCGACTGCATGTTTGTAAAGCTGCTGTTGGACAGATGTGGCTGCGCTCTTTAAGCTTGCCTTAGATTGCCCGGCTGTAGAACAAACACATTTAACATCTAAAAAACCATAATATATCTTTATCAGCAGAAACAGAAAGTACAGAATATTTGACTTATCCTGGTCATGAATAAAACCTGCTTAGACTCATTTTTTCACAATGAATACCCACTGTGTTTGATGACAGCCAACACGTGCAGGACGGCAGCCAGTTCATTCAGACTGCTGATGGCCTCAGTGTCCAGAGAGGAGTTGACCTCTGTCAGAAAAGCCCTGATTTCATAAAGTAAACGTGTTAAACTAAAGGTAATGGTAAGTTCTGTCAGGTCCAAGTTAGAGAGAAGGGACTGGGGATATTTACCTGCTAACAGATGGTGACTTGAGGATGACCGACAGAAGGATGCTGGACAGAGGAGGCATGTCTTCCACTGACTCTGGGGTGATCACCTCTTCAGGGTGAGTGATCTTTAAAAAAAAAAATACCTAAATTGCTTAGGAACACAAGATAAGTCAAGCTTTTTGGTAAAATACATGTTTTCATTGTGATCATGCTCTTCCAGCTCATACCTTCTGGAGCAAATATCTCTTCTCCACAACAATAATGGCAAAAACAGTAGAAAAGACACCACTGAGAGGTGCTCTGTCCCACGTTTGTGCCACTTGGAGGAACTCTGTCAGACCAGGCATGGCTGACTGACACAGCTACAGGGCAGAAAGACACAGGAAATGAGCAGTTGTACGGTGCTGGGAGGCTGACTCCTGCAAAGACTAGTGGTCTGTTTTTAAGAGTCATTTTTACAGTAGATGTTCCTCTTGTATTGACAACTATTAGGAAAACATCCAGCTTAGAGGTCAACAAAGATTATGTAAGAAATAAGTGAAGTTCATGGAAAGACATCCAAAATATATCACAAAAACAAATCCCAGAGTACCTGTTTGCCCTCCTCTGGTTCCTTCCTCAAGCAACGCGCTAAGAGCTCTATAGTCTTCTGGAAGATGTTTGCCACAACACTCAGAATGACTGTGGTTGCATCCTCCTGATTTTCCTCAGCCTGGTTGTTGTTGTCGTCACGTGTATAACTATCTGCCACCTCCTTCAGAATTGGCAGCACTGCAGGAATACATAGGTAGCCTGCATCTGAAAACACAAAGGACCCACTAAAGATTTTTCTTCAGGTATTAAAAAAAACAACAAAAAAAAAAAACATGATGCAAGAGGACTATTTTAAGATAGCTTGTTAAAAATCAGGGTCGATTTTGCTATTTAAACCTGTGATAAATATAACATGCAAGCTCTTGTTCTGTAGAGCACGACAACAGGTATTTGAAACACTCACCTGAGAGGAGGATGAGTGAGCAAAGGTGGAGGATTTGACCCTTGAATGTTTCGTCACCCAAACCCACAAGCAAAACATCTCGGCACACTGTCAGGAAGCTCTGGTAAAATGCATTGCCATTATGATGAAGAAAAATGTTTCACAGTCAAAAAAGAAAGGAGACTTTTGAAAATCAATGGCAAATAGAGACAACACAGAGTCTTAGGGGAACAACATTTCAGTGTAATGTTCATCTCTAATGGTAGCTGGTGGCCTGTGGAAGTTGCCTACGAGATCCCCTACCACGATAGCAGCAGCCTTGTGGTGACAGGCTGAGAATAATGGCACAATAAGGAAATAAACCCATTTTAGTATGGCAGTATGAACAGGAGGAGGCATGTACAGTACAGAGTGTGTGTGGACTGGAGCACAAAAATCAATGAGCAGTCTAAATTTACCGAGCAGAACTGAAAGTCCTGCATGCAGGAGGCAAAAAGGCTTCACAAAATTTAATGTTGTGGATAACACCATAACTCTGTATTTTCATCTAAAGTACCAGTACAGGCTATTCATTGGGGAGTAAATGAGTAAGACAAAAATCTAGACTGGCAATTTATGAACAAGGAGATATGATTTAATTTGCCCAAAGTCTGCATTTGCCTGCAGAGAAATGATTTTGCTTGGATTGACTTTACGATGTGCATAGATGATCTTGCTCAAAGAATATTTCAGGAAATACAGTTGCACTCCAACACGACACATACAATCATCCATCCATATGCACATCCATAAGTAGTTCCATTGTTATGTTTAGTATGAACAGGCAGCTTCAGAAATATCCTACATGGAGAGTTCAGTGATATTAAGATGATTAAGTAAGCGTGTGTGTGATTGTGTGGGAAAGTTATTCACTCACAAAATAAAACTTATTTACAGCTCGAAAAATATTTACATATAAAGCCATTTGTGTCTTGTGCGTCTTAATTGCTGCATATGCTACAATAGAGAAATGTGCCATTTTAATGGAGAACATACAATTTCACTATTTGCCCAAAAGAGACACTGGTGTTTACAGTTATTTCAGTTTCACTAATTGTAGTCTGGCAAGATATTAGATACTTAGAACATGCCCAACACATAATCGTTTGGGCTCAATGCACTCTTAGTGGATGTTTTCCAGTTTAAATTCTGCTGCTGAAAACAGCACAGCATGCAAGCTGGCTTTTCAAGAACGTGTTTACATTATTAATAGTAGGCTCACCTCAGTTATCTGTGCGGCCAGTGGCTTCGACTTCTCTGAATCCTTCCCATCATTGGTTGTACATTTAACTAGGAAAGGCAACACCCTTTCAGCAACCCAAGCTGCCATTTGCTCCAGGGAGAGCAAATAGTCCCGACTTTGTGAAGCCTAGGAAAGAAGCAGAAAATTGTATTTCTTTTTTCTTTAACTTGCTTTTGTAAGTCAAGATTGGGATGCGCAGATCCAACTTTCCTCTCCTGATGCAGATGTCTATGCTTCACTTCCATCAAATATGATCCTTTCTTATAAATTTAAAATCTGTTCACTACAAATTCTTTTTGTGTCAGGTAACATGAGGCCAAAAATTCCTTTGGAATTAAAACCTGAGTCAACATTAAGAGATATTATCTTTTTATCAACCAATAACATAATGGCTAAAAACAGTCTACTTTACAGAATCAATATCGGAGTAAAAAATTAACAAGAGCTCAACTCTTCCAGTAAACCTCAGGGACGACAAATGCAAAATAAGAAACTCACAGTATGCTGCAGATGTGCACCAAGGCGGCTGTGGAATATGAAGGCTTTCAGTGCAGTCTCCAAACTGGGCCTTTGAAGACCCTCGGTACTGGAGCTGAGGTGAGCATACAGCACTGACTGTTGAGACAAATACCACACCAAATTATATATCCGAGTCATCAAAGAGGAACTATTTAAGGTATGTACAAAGACATATGCAAAAATGATTTAGGCTGGAATACATGGACTGAGAGGGTATATATATAAAAATGTTATGAATTAAAAAACAAATAACTCGGGTCCGTTGAGATGTAATAATATTCAGTGATATCAAACTTACCTTCCAATTTCCTAGAACTGTATGGAGCTGCATCAGTGGTCTCTGACCAAGTGCCAGGACTTTCTCTTGTGTTGAAGTGTGTCTGAACAGATATTCAAGGTAAGCTAGTGCCAGGTCTGGTTTTGCCTCCACCGTCTCCTGGATGCGCACCTTTCGACTGGTATTACCATTCTCCTAAACATAACAAGAGTGTGAATTTCACATAGAGCAACAATCCATGTGTGTCTGGATTAAACATTTTTCATCAAATCTTTTCATGAAATAAATAATTAAAAGCACATAATACATATTTAGCCCTTTCTGTCTATTTCCATCTCTTCGATTTTGTATTGACTGACCCCATGCTTGGGCAGAGCTTCAGTGAGCCAGTCAGTGATGAGTTCGAGGATGTCAGCAGCCTGGCCCCAGCTGCAGATGCAGTCTAACAGCTGGCTGTAGTGTGTTGGCACAGCTCCTGGGTCCATTCTCCTCAGTCTGGACAGAACGCCACAGCTGGGGATGACAAAGCAGGGTGAGGGTGACAGGTTAGACAGAATGAAGTCAGCAAAAAAGAAAAGTAGAATGGGTGTAAAATATCACATTAAATATAAAAAAGTGAATGAAATTCGGACTGAGGGACATACAGAAGATGCTCTACTGCTCACCTGAATGTTGGAACTGCAGTTGGGGGCATGAACGAGGCCAGTTGTATGAGAGGAACAGTGCATCGTTCATCCTGAAAAAAAAAAAAAGGTAACAAATAAATCAAGAAAGCCTCAATAATAGTGGTTCGTTGAAGAAAAACCATCATTAAAAAAAAAAAAAGAAAAAAAAAGAAAAAATTGAAATAATTCAACCCGCTAATGCTGATGTACCTCAAAGGTCTGGAAATACTTCGATAAGACATTTCCAAACTTGGCAAAAGTGTATTTCTGGGCCTCATCATTTTGTTTCAGGGCCTTCTCAACACTTCTCCACAGGATGACCACGACCTCCAGCAGACTGGACACAACAGCTATGTCTTTCCCCAACTTCACAGGTTCAGCCTGCTGAGAATAAAATCTAGACTGGATCTCCATAAACTCATGCATACATGAAACTGCATTTAAAGAAAAAAAAAAAACAAAAAAACAACTCTTTGGTCACTTTATGAGTTCCATTAAATACACTGCATAACAGCTCTGCCACATATTCCTTCTACATGAATCTTATGATGAAAATGTATCATATGTTTATATGTTCGTAACTGAGGTGGTTAATTGTGATATTGTACTGTAATGCATTAGAGAATGTAGTTAAATTAAAAAAACTGTTTTGATCGTATCAGTATATTCATGTTTTTGGAAAGGTACATGTCAGAGTTGTATCGTATTGCCTTTGTTTTCACAACCCTAACAAGCTGAGTATAAATACACATTATAACATCAAATACTGCAGTTTCAGAAGTTTGAGCCAACAATTTTGGGAATAGGAATAATACAAAGTATAGTTTGTGGAGCTGCATCTCTTACTGCGCTGTTCTCCTTGTTGCTGTCATTAATGTCAGTCAGGTCGCAGTCAGTCTGGATACAGTTGTTCAGAACACGCCGAATGGCCAACATCAGTTTTACTGAAAAAGAAGAAATACTTTTTATCCACAAGGGTAAAAGTGATTAAATTAGACATGGCTACTGGTCATCAGATGGAACTGACAATATCTGTGTAAATAAATTGTGTTTCAGTTACCAATTCAGAGCACTTACTTATGTTAGTTGGGGCTGTGTGCTTGTAAGCATACTGATAGAACTTCCTGGCAGCCATAGGATTCATCTGGATGAGGGTGATGCACCGACAGCACCACTCCCTCTCCAACTCGTTGACAGGGAAGAAGGACTTGAAGAGCAGCTCGACAACACGCTTGGAGACTGAATTGGAATCAATAGCCAGACGGGCCAGCAGGTGGTCCATGCTGCACACGTCCCAGAACTGGAGAGTGATGCAGAAGGAAAAAAATAAGGAAAAAATCAGACTCCTTTTCTACCTGACAATGACGGCTGTTTGTATCTGAATCACATCTCAATGTAACTTGGCAAAATTACATCTAGACTGGCGTCAAGCATTTTTAATATATGTCCAGTATAGATCATGAAATACTGTCCTCTGAGTAATACATTTGCTCACATATTCCTATTCTTAAGACTTTTGGAAAGTTTATGACTTACACAAATTTCCAACAATTTGATCTGTCAGCTTCCTTGTTGGAGCTGCACATGGAAGTTTTTTCCCCTGTGCTGTCTGAGACCAATCGTGTTTTCACTCAAATAAAATGTTGTTATCACCTTAACTAACAGAATCTTGTTTCCCTTCACTAAGTGAATCTCTCATTTCCAGCATCTTTGACTGTTGATGCCATTTCTAAGTTGATATTCTAATACTTTTCATACAATGGAAACTTGTAATCAAAAACCAAAAAAAAAAAAAAAAAAAAAAGGAAAACGCTACACATGCTGTACCTTGGCAGCACGCACGGCTTTGACCTTGATAAGCATGTCAAGGAAAGCTATGCGGACTTTCTCCGAGTTGTCATGAAGGCTGTACTTCAGAGTGGGTAGAAGTTTTTCTATTAGTGGATGGCTGAGAGCGTTGTCCAGGACAATAGTCAGGCACTGGGGAAAGCATTACACAAACCATTATCATTAAATATCCTGTTTACTGCCAGTAACACCAGTTATGCTAATTCTGCCTGCTGAGACAATTTAGCTGCAACAAGAATTCCTGATTACATTACCTCTTTATTCAACTCATTACTGCCATTTAGTTAAACATGTCCTCCTCTTGGATCTTCTTTAAATCTTTGTATGGGATCTTACCTTGAAGACTGAACAACGGACATCAGGGGAGCTGGTGTCAGCTGCCAGCTCCATCACCAGCTTCTTCAAGAAGTCTGTAATAATAGTAGGAGGGAGGAGCTCCCAGCACTTAGCCAGGATCTTACAGACTCCCAGGATGGCACTGGAGCGCACAGTGGGGTGAGGGTCTTCGAGGAGGACCTGATGATGACAGACAGGTGGTGGTTTTAGTTTGTCAAACTCACATCAAAAAGTGATTGAATGGATCAAGGGGTTCTCACCATTGCTGTGTCCAGCTGCTTTTGAATGTTCCCATCTATATTCTCATTGCTCTGATCTGGATCAATGACTGGGAAGGCCTCAGTGAAAAGCAAAGTGGCATTTGCACGAACCTCAAAATTAGGAGCCTGAACAAACCAAACAGAAACATGTTATTCTACTAGAATAAAATAAAAAATAAAATATTAGTACAAACGCATTTTTAAATCTGTATGCATACACTTAAAGCTTTCCAGAGAATGGGCTTGTAAAGATTATAGAGCATCTTGTCCACTTTGTTGCAGCCTTTCCTTGTGTGGAAATAATTCACAATCTGTAAATGAGAACAAGGAGATCCATACAGAGTAAACCATACAGAGTACTATGCAAATAATGATTGTAAATACTGAGAAAACATGGTTAAAGCAGCTGGGTAATACGTTTACCTGTCTGACTTTGGCATTGACAGGAGATGCTCTATGAAGAAAAATGGCACATTGCATAAAATCCTGGATGCACGAGCTCTCAATCTGCTCCAAGAAGTCCCCACTAGCCTTCTTCCATGCTCTAAAGTAGATCTCTATAATGTGAGTAGTCATGGTCCTGAACAAAAACAAGATAATTGGAATTAACATGAAAAGAACATTAACTTCTGTCAAACAGAGCAGGTATTCGGTTTCTTACTTGCTATAAAACTCCAGCTGGTTTTTGATGGTGCCATGAATAAGCCAGATGAAATTGACGTTCCAGCTGAAAAGAAACACCAGGAATCGCTTTCCCTGTGAGAAAATACACATAATCAGTCTGACAACTCAGAGAAAAAGACAATGACTCACGCTCACTGCAGCTAAATATCACTCTACTCACATCATCATATCTTAAGTAAATAGGACAGTGAAAACATTGAAGCAACAAGTTGATTATCTCCTTGTTGTCTTCTGATGTGTAGTCCAGACTCAGAAGAACATCATGGAGACTCCAGAGTCTTTGGATCTCAACACCCTGATGAAAGACACAAAATGAAGGTGTTATATGTATATTTTTCAGGCCCCTTATACCTCTTTTATGTTTGAGATATGACTTATAGGACTATATAAGGACTAAAGACTAGACCAGAAAATAGGGCTTAATGATGAAAACATATTCTTAAGATCTAATACTGACGTAACATATAATTGAGATCATATACTGACCGGTTTCTTCAAAATGAAGCTCTTTTGCAAAGAGATGAGAAAAGCAGTGCGACCAAACTTTTCTTTCTCTTTCAGCCCCTTCTTCCACCAGGCCTCACACAGTGCATGGATATGGAGCTGCAGAGGTGCCTCTGAGACAGGCAGAGACACCAGAACATCTGCGGGAAAGACAGAAACCAGGGAATAATTTCATGTGGAGCACAGAGGAAATGTACAGCAGTAGATTGCAAAGAGAAAAATGAGCAACAACACCCACCATGTAGTTTGTGGGCAATTTTCAGAAGGATGCTGTAGGTGTCACCATCTTGTAAAATCTTTAGAGACAATAATGCCACCAGTGCCACAGCATCCACTACAGCCATGACATGTTTCTGAAGGAAAAGCCAATTGGGAGAGGGACACAAAATTAGATTGCAAGCAAAATCATTTGTTTTGTGATTCATGCATAGCTCACAAAACAATCTAAAATGTGACAGGACAAAAAAGAAGAACAAAAAAACAGGACCGCTTTGCATACTGTATATTTTTATATTTAAAAAATATGGCAATTAATGAAACCTGTGGAGGTAGGTGTTACAGGTGTGCATAAGATGCCTGGTAAACTCACAGGGTCTTTAGTTGACTCTACTTCCATGCCCTCCTCTCTGCCCTCTTCCCAGTGTTCGGGAGGTAAGTCCTGCAGCACATCCTGTAGAAGCGAGGCCAGTCTTCCCCACAGAGCCTCCCTCTGGTCTCTGGGCATCTCCTGCACCACCTCCTCCACATCGAAGGGCTCTGCTTTGTGCTTCTGCTCAGCAATACAGATAAGAGGGGACCAGGAACAACTTGAGAAAATGCACAAATATCAGTTCTGACAGCTACAAAATCACTTCATCTACTACTGAGAATTAAATTTCATTTAGAAAGTGTAGTAAAAGGACATACAAGTTACCAGAGCCCTAAGTTATATGTGAATGACTTATTCCGCAGTAATCATTTGGTATTTTTATCCATTGGTTATTCAAAGCGTAACCTGTTTATTTTCTCTCAGTCATCTACGACAGACAGAAAACAAATGTTACACTTTGAATAACCAATACCAAATGATTACTTACAGAATAAGTGATTCACACATAACTTATGGCTCTGGTAACGTGCATGTCCTTTTCCTACACTTTCTAAATGAAATTAAACAATTAGAAAATTAAACATACCCACTGCTATTTGTGTCAAAATCAGTGTTTCAGACTTTTAAAGTTGCTGCTGCATTTAGCTGCTATTTTCTGCAGAACAAATACAAGAGCCCTGAAAAACAAATCTCATCTTCAGGAAGATTGTAATATTACTACTATTTACTGTATAAGTAGTATAATAACACTACTAATAGGTAGCTGTTGGTTCAACTTCATGTTTATTCTTATTGTGTTTAAGCTGGAGTTTGTGCTGTGTTTTAAACTTAGGAGTGAGGGCGGGTTATTTCTCAGTTATGTCGTTTTAAGGTAAAAACTCCGGAGCAGGTGAACACTTCATGACTCGATACCATCGATTTACTTACGTGAAGCTGGATGAAATGAAGGAAGTCCTTCACATTTTCCTTACGAGCTGCTTCTAAAAACGCACCCCGCTTCGACATATTTTCGTGAGGATTTTACGAACAACCTGCGATGAAAAACAAGGTCACGCTGACTTTTATTTATGCTACTTTAGCTAACCTAGCTGTCTGGCGTTACTGTAACAGCACCCAAACAAACATGGCAGTCCGTTTGTCGTTACCGTTTAAAGTGCTATTTACGAAAGTAAACCCAACTCAGTCCACTGTTACTAGTAGTCATAAGCCTTTTAATCGTGAAAGTATAAAATATGTGACAATATTCTCATTAACTACCTTTAAATCTTTATTTTCGTCAGCCGGAAAAAGATAGATCACAACCATCCATAACAACGCTGGACCCGCGCAAATTTGGATTTAGTTGATTCCGTGCGTCATGACGTCGTGCGTCACTTTTTGACGTGTGACGTTTACTTGTAGTTCGCATCTTCTGCCACACGATGGCGACAAATGGCTGCATATGATCTGTGTTATTATGACACAGACCGAGGTTTCTTTAATGGTGGGGTAGTTGTTGTGCACGTGATTCTATTTATTCTATAGGAAATCTCTTTTGTGGATTGCGCCCCAGTCGTCAGGGGAAATTAAACTGCAAAGGCGAAGTCAACGTTTTGCACAGGGTCCCTTTCTCACCGCACCTACCAACATTCCCAAACATATCATGCAATAAACATAATGTGCAGGAGTAATGGCAAATTATATTGCCTTTTAATTGCTTTGGCAAACATGCATAAAAAAAAAAGTTTTCTCCAAATGTTAATGCACTCCTAAAAAATAAAAAGATAAAAAACAGTCGTGAATGACCCTCCTCTAGTCTGCACTGAAATTGTGTGGCCACGAACATTTAACACACAGGGGGAAGAACGGATTCCACTAAATATTAGCAAATGTAATCATTTCAGTTCAGTCAGCCAAGAAAATGAAATTGAACAGAGACTGGCTTCTTCAGCAGGATAATGATGCAAATCAGGTCTCCATGGCTTTTGGAACAGCCCTTACAATCTCATTTGCATTGGTCATTTACATCACTGAAAATTTGTTAGAACGAAACTAAAAATCTGCCTCATGCATATACCACAATTATTATTCTTTTTTTTTTTTTTAAAATTCGATTTTATTATTTTCTTTTTTCTATTTTTAAGTCCATGAAACAAAAAAGAACAGTGTACTTACATTTGAAAAAAGGTCTATCTGCTATCTAGTCTAATTGAGATGAAATCCAGGGAAACTGTATCATATTTACATCTATTGTGTAAATAATTCGTTTTTGGTGCTGGACAGAAGGACCAACCTATAAAAACAAGTGAGACGATTTTCAGAAGTGAAACCATTTATTCCTCAAAAGCCATGAGGCATTATATCATTCAAAATAATAAGATTAAGAAGGCAAAAATTACATAGTGGGTTTTTTTAAGGCACAGGATAGATAACAAGAAAAATATTTAAAAGCTCCAACAAACAGTTATAACTGCATGGCAAAACATTTACAAGCCTATGCCACAGCTGTGCCACCTTAGGTCTGGCAGCCCTGATCATAAAATGCAACAATATTTTTCTCTTTTCATATTTTTTACTTTACTCAACTCCCATTTTATTTGAATCACAATCTAAACCTCATTCAAGTACCTTCCATTCATATTATACAGAACTTGTTCATAGCCCTAAAATGCCCCCAGTATCTGAGACAATGTTCAGAACAACCAATATTGCACAAAGTCCTTTTAAAATATACAGAGCACTCATTTTCTTCTTTGCATATATGCATTCCATGTTTGTAATCAAGCATAAAGAACAATAAGAGGTAAACAATCAAATAACACTCCATGACAGAAAATATCAAGGTCAATACTGCTACTTAAGCCTACTTTTTGTGATTGTGTCTGATCCTTTGGTAAGAGTATTCTCACATGACAAAAACAGAATTTGTCACATTTTAACAAACTGGACAGAAAGCAATAACAGTTTTCACAGATTTCAACATTGTTTCCTTTAAGGAAATATAATGCCATGAAAACATCTGTAAATTCTCCTATCTGGCATCTTTATATTTACAGAAAACACTGAAAACAGAGACAAGGCAGTTAGTGTGTTTCATTACAGTATATTAAAGTATTTTCCAATTGTTATCAATAAAGAAATAATAACAGGAAATGTTTGAAAAAACGTGCGTGCTGAAATAATACCTGTAAACTACATGAAAAATATACATGGAAACAACAAAATGATGTGCCCTTATATTAACAAGATCCCTATATTACAGCACAGAGGTGGTGTCACTATGAAAGCAGGGGATCTTGAATCCTTGTTATGCCTTGAGATGACAATCCATCTTCACTCAAATCATACCTGCAAGAAAAACAACAAGATTATATATTTAAGCACTAAAACATTGTGTTTATTACATTACTCTATATTGCACAGGGCGCAAATAAAATATAAGTTTACCATTGTGTCCATCCTCTGGATATATCCTCTCCACTTAGATCTACCAGCACCTGCAATTTTGAACAAGTGAGAAATAAATTAAGTTTTTAGAGTCCTTAGGACTGGCTCTGCTGCTGGAAAATACTCATAATAGCAACCAGAAATAAGAACCTTTCCCAAGAGCCCTTTGTGTTTCGACAGGATGCTCCCCCCGTTCTTCACAGCTACATCCAGAGTTCGCCTGTGGAGCTCCACCATAGACACAGTAAACTCAAACCTACAAACACACACAAGTACACACACATTTTATGACACCAATCTTTCATGGAATAATTACTCAAGTTAAAATAGCTGAAACTGTTAATTTGAATAATTGCCACAGTACAAAATTGTCTGGGTTAAAAAAAAAAAAAAGGCTGGCAAGTCTTCCTCTAAAGGCAGCAGCAGTTTAAAGGAGGCGCTTATCCAAGAACACAATTAGATCTGACGTTAAATTCATGAGGCAAGAGATTTTGATGGAGCTTTGGACCCTATAACTCAGTGTCCAACAACCAACACAAAACTGAGGGGATGAAATCCACACTGACTGCACTTGATATCACTGTCTCTGAACTCAGAGTGACCATAAATTCACTGTAAACATTACACAGTTTGGTAAAATATTGATTACTATATAAAATGCTGTTGTCGTGATGAAAAATATTGTAACTTTTATGTGCTTTTGATGTTAAGGTAGCTTGTGATCTTAATGTCGATCTTGAGCTTGGTGAATCCCAGAAAATCCTTGAGGTACCAAAGTGGCTCCAAAGGTATCTTAAAACAGAGTCAGCTTTTAAATCAATTCAATAATGATATAACTACAAACAGGTCCAATTAATGTTTGAATCGTTGCTTTAAACATTTAAAGCCAGAGACATATTTGTAAAGACCAATGATAACACATCTGAATGCTAGTGAATATTTTTAAATGACAAACATGCACCAGACATAGATAGTATTAGTTTCTAAACCCACGTTTGATCATAAACAGGGTTAAGGGTCCTCTTCATTGTGCTGGTCTTCCTCCTCCCCGTCCGGCTCTTGTCAGGCAGCAAATAGAGGCGGATGAAGGGATCTGAACCGTCTTTGGTGAAGGCTATCAAGTTACTGAGGACACACAGGACAAAACACACATGTTACCAAGCACATGTTGTTTAGGTTAATGGTGTCTATTCATTCTTAAATGTATAGCATAGTTCCACACAGACATAAGGTGGTGCCTGCTTAAGAGTCTCTACCCAAAAATCATGATTGACTTGAGACTTGAGCCAAAAACCAAGGACAAAAATGTTTTATGTATCAAAGCAAAAACAAATTTTAAATCAGTGTATGATGGCAGCTGTGGACCTCACCGGCAAGAGTGCACCACTACAATGAGTTTGTTTCTCTGGGAGCTATGTCGAACAGTCAGCTGGACCTCACCCAGGGGGTACTGGCTGGGGGCCGAGCCACTATAAACACATTGGAGTCAGTCAGTGTCACTTATTGCAGCTTAATACATACAGCACATGTGCACGCCAGATATATGCAGAGATGGATGGACAGCTTCACAGGTAGTTTGTTAAAATATTAATAAAGATAGAATAAGACACCACCCCATGAGAGCAAACTGCAGAATTTAAATTAAGTAAAAAACAAAATCCCTGAAATAAAGCAAGTAGAAAAACAAAAGAAAAGAAGTTAGGAAATGTGAAGACATATATATCAAGCTGTTCTAAAAATAATGTATTATCTGCTATTTACTTCTGCAGCTGACGAAGTCTTTGTTGAAGCTCCAAAGTGGCAAACGGCAGAGAGATATCTGAGGCAAGGCTGGGTGTGGACTCATTATGAGGCAGGTGTTTCTGAGAACTGGACATGCAGGTGCTCAAGTTGGAGGTACTGCGAAGAGGGCTGGCTGAGTACGGCTCTCCGTCCCTCTGTTGCAGGGTGAGGGTGGAAGCGTCTATAGGTGGTGGAGGTGTGGGTGGAGGCAGCGGGGAATCAGAGGCTGACCGTCTCTGGCAGGTGGCTGTGGTTGGCTGGGGCACACTGGATTTTCTGACCTGGACAGAAGAGGGCTGGTCTGAGGATACTTGCTTCTCGAGGGACAGGATCTAAAGAAAGCCATGACAGGAGGACAGGAAAATGATTAACAAGAATTAAAGATAAGTGATAACATTTTCTATGTGTTCTAACTTTCCTATTAAAGTACAATTAATTTTAGCACCACAAAAATGTGTTTTTTTTTTTTAAAAAGTGGATGTTCATAGTTTGGTGGTTGTACAGAAAAAAGAGTGACCCTGATTGCTGAACTCATCCTTTAAGACTAATCGTTCCTTTTAAGGTGTTCTTAATGCCACTAGTGTTAAATCTTTCAGGTATTTTCAAGGGTGTTTTTAAAGCACCTCAGCCAGATCTGTCTCTCTGGTGCTATCTGTCTTTTTAAGATGGCTCCAAAATGTCCCTGAGCCTTTAAAGCTATTTTCTTTTTGTATATCTGTTATGAATCCTGATATGTCTGATAGGCTGTGTTCCAATATAGGAGACCTATTTCAGAGCACATCAATACCTTGATGCAGCTAGATTCATTTATTTTTTTTTATTTGATCAGCTGTGATTCAATACAAGGTAATGCACTTAGGTTCCCCGTCATGAAGGGCAATGTAATTTACTTGCTACACTAACCTGTTTTTTTTTTTTTGTTTGTTTTTATGGATTTACAGTCTAAAATTATGGCATGAAGAAGAATGTAAATGTTAGCATGGTAATTTAAATAAATGGCAAGGCTTTTGAATGAAATGACTGAACGTTAAGCACGAAATTGGACAGCCAACAATTTTACTTTTTCAAAGTGATGCAATGCAATCAACTCTTTATTAAACGTCTCTCCTCCAAAAGTGATTGTCCAATCACAGCTTGGCAACTAAATTAAGCATCGTCAAGGTTTGGATTTTATTACTTTCTGAAACCAAAAACACGTGTACACAAGTGTAAAGAACGGATTACAATGGTGTGTTTATAACGGACAGTTAGCATGTCCAGCTAACCCATTTACTATTTACAGTTCTCGGACCAAGAAGTATGTCATTAATTATGTTAAGTAACACAATGCCGCAAAAAAAAAAACTAAACAAAAAATATATTCGTGATAAGCACACAACAGTTTTATGGCAACATTAGCAGCTAGGTTCGCTTTTTATTGGATTACATTCCAACCTCTGCTTTGAATAAATGCTGTTGTGAATTCAATCAATAATTTTCAGTTTATTGCTGGCACTGCAATACTTGCTCCAGTACAACAATTATTTCAGATGCACTGTGACTTTCTTTATATGGCCTCCTACAATTGTTTCTGTTTGAATTAGCAGATATAATAAAGCAGTGGGTTTTTACCCTCAAGGCCATTTTAAGTTTGATGGTGGAGCTGGGCCCAGAGTTCCTGAGAGGAAAGCACTGAGTCAGCGTCATGTCCTCCTCCACCAACAGTCGGCTCAAAGGCACCGTCAAGTTACCCAGAGTACATTTGTGCTTGTCATCTTTCACCTGTGCAGAAAGAAAAAAGAAGATGTGCTTTAAGACAAGTCAGCTATTCCCACTATTTGAAACACATTCTTATAAAAAATACATGTTATCATGTGTCATTATGCAGCATTACCTCCACTTCAAGCTCCTGCCTCCTGGGATTGTGAACAAGGAATGAGAAGCAGTCTTCCCACAGAGGCTCCTTGGTCTTGTACCGGATCTATATGTGTAGACAGGTTTGTTAGTTATTTAAAAGACACAAATCAGAAATCTGTCAGTGGTACTGTCAGTCTTCAGAAAGTGCTACTGTTTTGCTTCCATCCATTATCTATTCCGTTTATCCGTCAGTGGAGGCTGGAGCCAATCCCAACCAATCCCAGCCGACATAGGTTGAGGGCTGTATAATCACATATACAGGTGTTACTTATTCCACTTGCTTATTCGTTTGCTCTCAGGTCTGCCTGGGGGGCACTTCATAAACATAGAAAGTTTGACATCATGTGGGATATCGTTTTGGGCTTTTAAATATAACAACTTTATTTAACCCTAATGTTGACCCTGCAAACCTCTGTACCAGCTCAAAAACAAAAACACTTTTCAACAGTTTGACACTTCACTTTTAATTTTTTATGAACATGATTTTGAACTGGTGATAATTCAAAAGTCTGCTACAGAAAATTACACAAAATGACAAATTTTTTTGGGCTGTCAGATAGTCTAGCTATAAAATCTGGTTAAGTTTTTATTCAGCACTACCCTCCTAAATCCCAATACATCAATTTATGGATATATGTTAAACCTCTTGTGGGTCCAATTAACCAACATACTGTATATATGTGTGTGTGTGTGTGTGTGTGTGTGTGTGTGTGTGTGTGTGTGTGTGTGTGTGTAATCCTGGACATATACAGAAACACACACTGAGGTGTCTGAGAAACCCCAAAAAAGGATGAAGTGAAGCACAAGTCAGCAAAACAAAAAGCCTTTGTTTACGCAGATTTTCTCAATTACTTTCTACCATCTAACATTTGGGAAAAGGCAATAAAATTAATTACTCATGATGTGGATTTAGGCAGCATCAATTTAAAGATGAGAGCCAGCTCATTGTTTCATTTCAAATCCTGGAGCCCAGAGCCAATTTAAGTGAAATATATTACAATGCAAACTATAAAAAGGGATCTAAGGTAACAAGCCTCCCTTAAACCATTACATGCTTTAAATAAACTCCAGCATCAGCAATAACTTGGTCCACTCAAGCGTTTCTTTCTCCTGAATAATTTCCCTTTTCAACAATATATAGAAATTTCTCATGAGAAATGGCTGGTAAACACATTTAAAGTCAAACTAGAAACACTTTAGCTGACACTTAACCGTTTGCTGCTGGGGGTTATAATTCCTCGTCTTGTTTGCTTGTACCACTTTCAGTTCATCTTTCTTTTAATTCCACAGTCAGGAGGAAATACTCTGTCATGAAAGCTTCAGGGAGAGGCAGGTAAAGAGTGATATGTGTTGTTTAGACTTTAATACATAGTTGTGTGGTTTGGTTAAAATAACTGCTGTTGTCAGTCTTTGGTTGTTCTCAAATCATAAATTGATATATCATTCCTGGAGTTCAAAGCCAGGACAATGTTGGACAAGATAATCATACTAATGGATGCTTGTACAACTCACCTTACTCTCAAGTGTTTTGTGTCCAACAGTGAATTGGACATGAGGGCTGGGCTCAGAGCTGCTCTTCTTTGCAGACTGTTAGAGTCAGAGAGAGATGTGTTAGCGGCTTCTCCTCACTGTGACACACAATGCATTTACCGTCTGTAATGGACAACATAATTACACCCAAATTCAAACATTAGTGTCTTGCAACTCTGTATCAAGCGCACCACATTGAAAGAGTGTGTACTTCAAAAAGGAGGGAACATTACCATATGTTTTGACAAGCAGGGCTGCAGGCAGAGAGGCTACCAAGGGGAGTGTCAAGCTTTGTTTCCTCTGCAGTCTAATTTTAGTATGCTGGGTTCTGACAGCTAAGTATTATTCAGTATTCCTTGCAGAATAATACCCTAGTCTACAAGCCTGGCACTATGACAGTGGTGGGAAAGTCTTGACTTACTTGTTAACGCACTATTTCACTTGAGGATAGTGCTTAAATTTGACATTTATTTTGTAACATTAGAATTAAGCTCCACTGATTGTACATGCAGGCTGCTCAGACACTCTTAAATATGTTATAACTTGAACTGAGAAGGGACTTACCTTAAAAAATCAAAATGAATAGGCTTTGACATTATAGATATTATATGTTTGTATTTAATGCATTTCCAATAAGGAAAGAGCAGCCAAGCAAAAATTTTTTCAGAGGATGGGAAAAACATGACCTGTGGCTGTTTTTACAGCCCTGAGGGAAGGGCCACAGGACAAATGCAACCAATCAAATCTTGCATCTATTGACCACAGGGAGCCTCATTAGACTTTCACTAAGGTGTACAGACAAACAATGAAGCTGTGAAATGTTTCCTGGGAGGGCTATGGTGTGTGATGTCATATAGACTCGTCTGTTTTCCACACTAATCATGATTGTGGCCATGTATGCTGATCAGTAAAAGGCAATGTTTGAAAAAAGTCTAAACTTTTTGCTGATACCTCCCTCAGGTTTAACCCTTTAAATGTGGTGGTGAAGATAACATTTTATTCAGTATCTTAGTTAGAGATTGTGTTCATCTAGGAAATATCTCCAAAATCTCTATTCTGGTATCAAAAGTAGCATCAATAGCAAAAGAATAATAAGAAAACTGTCAGAGATAAGCTACATTTTAGACTTCACAGCTCTTATAAGTGAAGACAGACTATAAAATGTTGTCAGGGACAAAGCAGGTTTATATTTAATGGAATAACAAAAGACAGCTAGTTGGGAATAAACTTAAAGTAAAGTTTGTACTTTAGTTGCCCTGTGGTGTGAAATAAAACACCTGATGCAGATGTCAGTTTGTTTCATTGATTGTTGGATGAATGTTGCATTGAGGGAGCACCACCAAAACTTACAATAGTAAGCTTGAAGTTTCTGGGAAGTGTTTCAGTAAAAGATTGTGTAACCGGAGAGTGCTTGGTTACAAACATATTTGCTGTTATCTAGTATATCACCTACCTAGTGTTGTGGCTACTAAACAAGGCAATAATAGCTGTTATGAAAGTGATTACCAGGCCTAATGGAGGAACATACCTCCGCCCAGTTGTAATTAAATTGTGTAAATTAAGTTGTTGTAAGTTAAGTTTATGCAGAAACACAGGATGGGTTGCTCTGTATGTTTACTGCTCAAAAACTTTGGCCCAGTTCACCTCCACTGCAAAAAATATGAATGCTAAAAAGTGTCCACAGTTTTAATCAACCATAGAGATTAAATATTTGAATATGAGTGCAACATTACACTTTTGAATGCACACACCACATCACATGAAATGGAAAAATCATGCATCATTCCAAATAAGAAGAAAGAGGTGTATAGCACAAACAAGGCATAAAACAAACAATGCAACCATCCATCTTCATACACATCAAAAAACACAATTCTCTCTATTTGTCTGATCAGAACACAATCACATGACGTTGGATGGTGCACTTGAACACCAACACAGGTGGCACTTTCACAGGGTGAAAGCTGTGCATGCAGTCCATTTTCCCACATTACCTTCAGGGCCTTAAAGACTGAGACTTGCTTCAACCCGTCAAAGGTGAAATCTGACAGGCTGCTCTTTAAGCCACAAGGAAATTGGGGGAGAAAATCACACCCATAGTTAGTAGGATGGGAGTGACACTGCGTGGTTAAGAAGCATGAGAAAACATGTTGAATGTGCTGAAACATGAATAATATGGGTAATAAAGAAAAAGTAGTGTGATCAATGATATTACTGATTCTACAGAGACCGATCAAGGAAAATACAGGTGGGAATAATGAGGATATTTCTAACAGGGCAGACGTGGATGTCCTCTTTTGAGAAATAGTTTGACTTTTTTAACAAGCTAAGGGCTTTCTGTATCGGTGCAGCCACACTCTAATTGGCCCACTAATACAGACAGAGATCATTATGAACTCTGCCAGCAACGCTTTGAAGATAAAATTTCAGCCTTGAACTAAGCCCCTGATTTAGCAGAATATGCATCTGCATACCAAGCAGGCATAGCTGCTTGCATGGCTGAGTCCTCTGTTTTGAATATCTACATCATGTTAATGGTTATTAGCAACTCAGTACTTTTCATTAGACATTATAGTAAAAACCATGCATCTAACACATGCCTTAAAATACACACTTTAAGGACTCTTGTTACTGTTCAATCCACATCATTGCACACTGCTAACAGTAACACCATCCGGATGCAGAGGCTCTGATGGACTCACAAATATTGTTCTATACTCTGACGTATTGGTCTCACAAAAGACTAGACCAGATGCTCTCCTCTCACTTAAATTTCCACAGCCTAAGCTTCCAGTGAAGACACTCTTGGATGAAGAGGAAAAGAGAATAAAGAGAAGAAAGTGCAGTTATGGGGTGTCTAAAAGGAATCATACTGAAATACAATTTAGATAATAAACTGAAGGACTTTGGACTCTTCACAGGTTACAGGTAAGCTTTATGACCTTTATATGCAGACTTTTTAAGCTTTTTTTTTTTTTTAGCTTTTTAAATCCATTTTCAAATTCAATTAGTTTTCCTAGGCTTTTGAAAGGTTTGAAAAGTTCTCATATAACTACAAACTTAAAAAATGACATTAAACAGAATTTGTGAGCAGAAATTACTTCTTCAATTACTTGCTAAAAACCACATCGGCCAATTTGTCACTATAGGCTACATCTATAATGTCCCAGTTGTTCTTGTGGGACTAGCTAGGATAACAAGCATAGCATTGTGACAACCTGCCCTGACTGTTTCGTTCATAGTGAAAACCACATTTCAAAGAAAATAAAAAGCAAACTGATGAAGTGACTCAAGCGTCACAAAGCATAAAATATTATGGTAACAGGGAAGTGGACCATTGCTGCAGATTGACCAATAATCCCTATTTAAACAAGAGCACTCAACTGGAATTTCTTACTAAACTGGTTCAGTGTGTGTGAGTGTTGCTAAACGCAGTGTGTACTGGGTGGAGAAAAAGAAGGCTATATAAGCTTAACGCTATACATTAAGCCACAGCATCAGAACAATGGTTTTGCAAATATTAAAATAAAATGAACATTGCGGTATCTTACTGGCAAGTTCTTTGCTGAGTCCAGATAGACCACCAGCAGCGCTGACGACAGCCCATCATTGGCCAGGCTTCTGTCTGCTCGCACACTTCGCAGCACCTGATTGGACAAGATGGACAAAATGGGTCACCACAGGGAATGGTGCCTGATGATGATGTGTGACACTTCTACTGTTCTGCTGAAGTAGTAGTAGTAGTCATTAAAAGTTTTTTCTTTCAAAGTGTACCTGGTCCAACTTCTCAGGAGTGGAGAGCAGAGACAACCACTCTAGTTTTAAGTGGAGCTTCCCAGTAGGCGTTTCTTCCAGGTCAAACCACTGAAATAATGTAACAAAAATCATTAAGGGAACCAAAGCATTCATTTAAGGCTTGAAAAATGTTTCAAAAGCCCTGTGCTATACCAGTAAGGAAAAGAGAAGGAAAAGTTCATTATTTTAGAAAATACTTTTTGCTTTCAGATTTATACATCCCTCATGCTTGGACAGGGACTATGAAGCTCAAGCGAGGAGCCAGTACAATTACATTTACATTTACTCATTTGGCAGATGCTTTTATTCAAAGTAGCTTACAATAGAGAACAAAGACCAGGGGAAACAGACAGCCTAGTTGTAACATGCTCATTGGTAAGCTTTGGAGCTGCTGGTGGGCTGATTTTGCTGTCTTTAGACAGAGCTATGTCTATGTCTCAGAGTGTCTCCTCCTGTTTTAGTCCGTATGCTAAGCTAAGATAACTGGCTGCTGACTGCAGCTTTATATTCATAAACATAGAGATAAAGCTGTATCAATTTCTCATCTAACTCAACAGGAATTCCCAATATATGTAACATAAAGGCAATCAAATTTCAATTAAATGAGCAATATGAATGGGCATACAAAGTGTCTTACCTCATCAACCTTCTGTTCTTTGTGCAGCTCAGTCATATCGATCATGAGGCTGTGAGCAATGACAAACGGGGATGACAGAGAAACAGAGAAAGCACATCTATTAATCTGAACAGTGGGTCCAGTTATTGATTGGCTGCCTTGTGTTGCCAGCACTGAGTGTAGTGTTATAAGCTTGGGGCAAAATCACTGACTATGCCCTTAAGGCTTTGGGATAAGATCTCTACTTCACCTTAACTGACAACAAATAACAGATACATTAACAGATATGTTAGGTGGCAATATGTAATACCACAGCAGATCTTCAGCTTGTCTGTGTGATGCTGGTCACAAAAAAAAAAAAAAAAAAAAAAAAAGCATGGCTTTTCCAATCATTGACAAGGCTGTGGTGCAACAGACCTTGTTTCTTCTGAAATATGTGATAAGATCAAAGCAGGGCACCCACCTTCCCAGGAAGTCATCTTTGTCTGGATCCTCATCAAACAATTCAATCTCAAGATGTTGACCTGAGTGTTCGTACACCAGTGCCTGATGAACATAACAATTTGTTTAAACAGGCACGTCATTAATGCAAGTTTATAGTGCAAGTGACATTCAAATTGTAATGTTGTGAATATCCACCTCCCTACTCCAACAGACATGCCAAACTTGTCACCTCGTAAACTTCATTCCACTTGGGATGGAGGCTCTCTTTGACTGTTTTGCTCTGGAACAGCTGGTTACCAATCTGCAGGACACCGTATGGGTCAGATTTGCCCTTGATCAGCCCTCCCAGAAATTTATCCTTCCCTTCCAGATCCTGAGCCTCCAAGAAGTGTATCCTCAAGACTCCCTGTGGATGCGTACATGGCACAGTGTTAAGGGAAGCAACTCTGAAATAGCAGCCTCTGACACTTCGAGGCCAAAGTGGAGTCAGAGATGATAAGATGTGACATTGCCTATATTACTGGGTTTTACTGGGTATTACTGTATAAGGCAGTGCAAGAGAAAACTGCAGCTAAATACCAGAGTTAAATAGTAACAAAATGTTAGTAATTACATCATGCATTATTTATATTTCCTTTTCCATGGATATTATCTTTAGTAACTCTAATGATGGAGGGAATGTGTTGAACAAGAAATTCAAATGCCGACTAGATGAAGTTGTTTGTCATGATAAAACACAACAGATTAGTATCTGTTTGCATATAAATTTGAACTACCGTACATTTAATGAACTTCCTTCTACTTACTTACTTCCCTGGACTATAGAACTTTCACCAAAAACTAGATTATGTGAACAAAGTGTACATTTGACTAGGGCAGCTATAAAAAATATTTTCATTGTCAATTGATCTGTTATTATTTTGTTCTAGAAACTAATTTAATGTTTAGCCTGTGAAATATCAAAATATTAATAGTAAGGTGATACTTTTAAATGCTTTGTTTAATAAATCATGCTTTGTTGGTGTTCTGGCTGTTTTTGTTTCATTCTGTTTAAAGCCTGAAAACAACTTCATTTCATTACAGAAAGAACATAAAAAACATGACCCAGGAGATTTGGCTATGAAGGACTTTAAGCTACTAACCATGAATTCCCTTAATGATTGGTAGCTGAGCATATAAACATAGACAGAAAAGACATATTAAAGCTTCTGTTTAATTGGAAGCATTTAAAAACTGCACTAGTACCTTTGGCATAGGGAAGCGTAGCTTGGCAAGTTCCACATCCCCAACCAGTGGGATGGTGACACGGTTGGGTAAAACCAGATAACTGTAGATAATGTCTTGAATCAGACTGTCAGAGAGGCCACTGCAAGGACAGGAGAGAGGGTAGAAAGAAGTGAGGAAAAGAAGATAAACAGAATGAAGCAATGAATTATTTAAGACAGTAAGGGTGCCCTTGGGTTATAAATATTCTTCTTTAATCTCAGCTTAGTACTGCACATTTCTGGTTTGCATGTGTGAAGATAGTAGGAAAACTGGAGTCAGTTCAAGCATGTTGCTGTAGCTCACCAAGAAACCTCTGTCTATGTGATCCACTAATGATTCAACATTGCGTGACAGCAACAATGACAGTGAGGGCAGAGAGTGGCATTACTGCCAAGCTTTCCTGTATTCACTGAGCTGCTGCAGTACAGCTGAGAAACTGCAATCACGGCTAGAGAAAATGACAGTGAAAATTCATCACCCAGTATTATTGCTCATCCTGTCCCTTGAAGAAACACTGTTGTGACTACAGAACAGCTGCCCATATATCATTATTTTGGATACCTCAATCAAAGGTGTTCACAAGCTGCTTCTGATACTAACTGGAAGTGATCCTGAAATTGGCTCTGCTGTGATCCCAGGACCCCCAACAACACAAGCTTAATCTATAAAATAAGCTGCAGGAAACACTTAAGTGCTTCCATGTGAGATACAACAACATATTCAGTTGTAGCCTAATAAATCGGACATTCACTTATACACAGGACCTGACATACTGATCCCATGTGCTTTCTACTTGCCCACCAGTGTGGAAAATTACAGTATCTACTTGACAGCTGGTATGTAATTGGTATTATAAATTTAGGGAACTCCTATACATGATGGTTTCAGGCAGCTGAACAAAAAGCCCCTGTGTTCAAGAGTCACTCCGCAAACCAAGAACACACGACACAGATTCAACCTGATTCGACCAACTATTCTGGTACATAACAGTATTACAGTGTATTTGATTAAAGTTGAGTCAAAACCAGCACGTTTTGAAAAAGCTTTAACGTTATAAAAAGTATTAATTGATTTTCTCTTTCCTATTTCCAGCAACAGAAAAATCTATTTTGATACTTCACCATCTTGACAATTTAGTTTGTTATACCATATGAATAAGGCAGTAGCTAAATCCCATAATAATGACAAAAAAAGTGAAACAGTAGCTCTAGCAGAATTAAAAGCAGAAAGACTAGTAGAATTCACATGATTTCACACAATATAATTTGAATGTATGTACATAAATATACTTATATGTAAATAATAAATAAATATATTTTAAATTTGTATTTGATAGATATATCATATATCAAATACTAATTTATTAAAGTATTTTAAAATGAGATAAAAGTTAAGAGAACAGGGACATATTTTGTTTGTAAACTGTAAGTGTTTTGTGTAGATTGTGAGTTTACAGAGTTCAACATATAAATGTTTTTTAGGTTTTATGTCAAGTCTATGATTACTAAATCTTAAAGGGAATGAAATATATTTTTTGCAATTTATATAGCTGCTGGGCTCAGAGCCTTTAGACAACAAAGTCTTTTTTTCTCAACTTCACTGTTAATTACTGCTCTCTGCTTTTGTAAGGGAGTATACACATTTATTCCCATGATTATTAGGCTCACAACCACTAATTTCCTCTTCCTCGATATACACAGCATATCGGCCACCTGACCTTAGTGATCATCAGCAAACACACACTAAAAGCTAAGTGATTGTTCAGACTGAAAATCCATTAGCAAACAGATGGCTAAATTGTGTAAAACTTTTTAAATGAAAAAAGCAATGAGAACCAGTTTCCAAATGTCATACCCACCCAAATGTCAGCAAATGATAACCTGCCAGCAGCTGTAACACAGTCAAGATTGTGAACAAGATCCAAATTCCTGCAGTCGGTTTCAACCTTTTAATTTAGTACTGTAATAAAGGTAATGTCATTGTGATGGGTCTATCATTAATTGGTATGATATATATTTTGGTATTGGTATATATATGATATATGATATGTACCAAGTGGGCCAGTTTATAGTTCAGTGCATTTATATTTACAAATAATCTCTTTTTTTTTTTACAACGTTAATCAATAGTGGGGAGCTACTCATATGTATAAGAACAACTGATTGTTTTGGGATTGTATCTGAGGGCATTACTCATTTTCCTATATATATACACACACACACACACACACACACACACACACACACACACACACACACACACACACACACACACACACACACACACACACCTTACACCTGTTGTGTTCCCTAGGTTGTTGTGGGCCTGGGTTGTGCAAGTAGTAACACAAGATACTGAATGGGGAGGTCAAACCAGGAAACGTTGTGTCATCTTTCTTAAACTTTCAAAAGAGAAAACATGTATTTACTTGTGACCAATAAAAAGATGTTGGTGCTCGAACTTTTTCAATAAATATATAATGTCACTATTTTCCCATAGTCTCATAGTTTACCATAACTCCATGGGTGCTCAGAATAAATTAGAAGGAACTGTGAAATTCCTTGAAGAGCTTTGTTAGAACCGAGATGATCTAGAACACATGATGAGAACATTCAATTGTCACATCATAAGTGTAGAACTCAACAACCTGTTTGCAGCCTGTACCTACAGAAACATTTCATACCAACAAAGAAACCCGAGTTTAGTAGTGTCTCTGTGTTTGATCGAAACCAGCCTTCACCTTTTTACGAAACGACTGTATCTACTGTATCTACTTTTACCAATTTTAACGTCATTAACTTCAATTACTATATCAGAATTGTCTTTGTCTCCAAAACTACCTCAAGTTGAGCTGCTCAACAACTACCTTCTGTTGCAAATAAGTCTCTTTGCTGAGCTGAAATGAACTGCCAAGGAAGCCAGGTAAGAATCATTTTTCCAGCACTGTACCTCTCTTGGACAGGGCACTTTTCCATGCTGTGTATTCATATTTTGCCTAAAGCTTTAAAACATTTTGATAGTTTGTTGAGTTAATGCATCACAATTCAACAATTTGTCATATCTACTAAAGCACACTGAGAAATACAGTACTTCTAATATATTTGTTAAAAACACACACAGAAAATTATTATTTTATGATTGCAGTAGAGTTTCTTTGCCAAAAATCTTTTTCCTCCCAAAATGCCAGAATATATTTCTCTTGCTGTAATTTATGTCTCAAACTAGGGAACTAAAAATGGGAAATTAGCATTGTAATATAACTAACCACGCATGTGTGTAAATCCTGATTAAAAACCCTGACCCAAATGTTATTTAAACCAGTGAACCAAACTTAACTCAACAGAAAATTAAAATATATGTGGAAACATTTTTGTTTTTAATTTACAGAAAAATAATAATAAAAAAAATTATCCAAACACTTTTATTACATTGTGGTCTCAAAAATGTTTGATTTTCATAGGATATGTATGAATTTGACTTGCTGGCTGTGGTTACATGATGCTCTCTGTTGAGAAGTGTATCAAGGACTCCTGTCCTTAGACCAAAGTAGATAGGTGTACAGGTTCTAGACTTGAACTATATGTATCTTTGTGTTTTTCAGTCATTTGTGCCAGCGCTGTTTGGTGCTGTCCTGTACAGCCCAACACAGTATAGGCTGGCTGCAGTACAGCTGCAAACTGACCAGCTCCAACAAAGTGCAGTGGTACAAGGCCTCAGGGATGCCCTGTGCTCAGCCATCAATGAGATTAAGTCTCTAAAATATGAGAACAAATCTCTGATGGAAAAACTGAACCTCCAACAAAAGGAATGGAGGCAGGTGGAGAACCAGCTCCAAGAGGAGCTCAGACAGAAGGATGAGCTCCTCAAAAGGGCCACTAAAAAACGGAGGGCTCGCACAAAGGCCCACGTTGACACCCTGGTCCTGCTCAATCAAAAAGAGAGAGAGCTGAAGAGGAAGGAGCTGGCTGAGAGAGAGAGAAACTGGAGCACAACTCGGGAGGAACAAAAGGAGAAAAAGACAAAAAACGAGCAGCAGACTAAAACTCAAGAGGAACAAGAGGAGGCAAAGAGTCACAACAAGGAGGAGAACAAGACTCAGGAGGAGAAAAAGACAAAAAATGAGCTGAAGAACAAGGCTCAAGAGGAACGAGAGGAGGCAAAGAGTCACAACAAGGAGGAGAACAAGACTCAGGAGGAACAGGAGGAGATTAAGACTAAAAACAAGCAGGAGAGTGAGGCTCAAGAGGAACGAGGGGAGGCAAAGATTCACAACAAGGAGGAAAACAAAAGTCAGGAGGAAGAAAAGAACAAAAACAATGAGAAGGTGAAGGAGGAGGCAACAATGACTGACAAAAAAGAGAAAAAGTCAAAGAAGAGCGGGAAGAAAGAGAAGAACAGGGGTTAGCTATCATGCAACATCCCTCTTCTTGAGACCCCCGCTTCCACTTTGCCCCTCCTTTCCTTACCTACTCCACTCCTTACTCCCTCCTTTCCCATGCCCTCCCTCAATCCCCACCCTCTTACCTACCTTACCCACTCCCTTCTCCCTCCTCCCCCATTCCTACCCTCAAGCCAACCCCCCAGCCCCCTCCTCTCTTTCTGCTTTCTAAATGTGTTATCTGTTAAATAAAGCTATATGATTGTGCATTAAATCTGCCTATCTTCACCTTTCTGAATATACATTCACAACCCTAATCAAGTATAGTGTTTGTTTTGGATTAATAGATCAGATATGATAATGTTGACTTTTTATCTTTTCAATATATCACTTCATTTAGACTTTAAGTAGACAATTGGAGTCAACATATTATTGGGAATCATGAGGGATATGGAAAAAGTCAGTTTTCTCTGGGAATCTTTTTTCAAGTTTCTGACTTGTTTTGGTTATGAAACGTGTCTTAATACCCCCTACCCTACTGGATTGCCATGGTTAAATCTGACAACAACCGAGAGGCTCAAAAATAAATGGGCTTTTGGAAGTAAGTCACTAATGGTAACTCTCAAATGTGTTCACTGTTCTAGAGAAACTTCCTTCTTGCCATCACGTCTCTCAAAGTCACATATACCATGTAATGATACACTCATGTCTACATACTTTTGTCTGCTCTTTCTGATTTAGGATGGATTTTTTCTGGTATAATGTTGCTCTACATCAGCTGGGGGTCTAAAGAGGCATCTGTTTACTAACAAATTTGTCATATCAATTTAAAAATTGATAATAATATGTTAGTGTAGTGTTTCCAGCTTGTTTATACCACCTACCAAGTAGCTAAAAAATTATTAATTGAAGGTTTAAGCTTTGCCAAGTACCTCCATTTCATAATACAAGCAACCACCATGCAAGTGGAATAAAAAACATCATTTAGTCAAACAAATTTAGTTGCCTGTGTTTGTCTGGAGTCAGGAGAAAGAGTCATATAATCAGTCCTTAGTTTATCTTCCAATGAAACAACAGGCTAGAGCTCTTCCACATGAGCTGCTTAGAGACATTATGATTCTGTGGAGGGTGATTGATCAGAGCCAGGGCTTCTCTCCTGCTGAGAGTTCAGGGTGTGAAGGGATTCCTGCTGCATTGGCACTTACTGCTGTATCTCTGTTGCTCCGCTGCTGGTGTGTGTGCATTCACAATAACAAGGGTGAGACAACACTGCTGACAGCACTATTGTGTCATAAAATCTACAGTATGTACAGTTTAGTAGTGTGTGTTTTTATCTGCTGCTGAGCCACGTCACAGACAATTTTCTATCATCCTTTGGAACAATGATCTTTTTAACCCCTTCTAGCAGGATAGGTCTAGAGATTGTGATGTCTGAGTGTCAGTTCACCACTGCTTGGAAATTTTCAACATTTCAAAAACAAACTTTTCCTTCAGTGCTATTATCAAGTTGATTTTTTGTTTAATGAAATGTCACAACAAATATTGAATAAATTGCCATTTGGTACACACATCAATGCCCCCCTCAGGATTACTTTTAATCACTTTGGTGATTGTGTAACACTCATTGTTTCAGTGTTTTGGTTTATGACCAAATAACTGCACAACTAACAAAACTCCTATAAGCATCAACTGTAATTTGTGTTTAGTGCAAATTATCAAATGTTAGCAAGCTAACATGTTAACCTAAGATGGTGAACGTGGTATCATTATACCTCTACTTATGCTACTACTTATACTTGTGTGTTAGCATTCTCATTTTGAGCATGTTAGTATTCTGATGTTAGCATTTAGCTCAAAGCATTGCTTTGTCCAAGCACAGACAAACAGGGCTGCTTGAATGGCTATAGACTCCAAGGCTTGTTTTGACTCTGATTCTAAAACCTACTCAACAGTAATGACATATTACAACATGTAAATAAACAAGTAAGACATGTTGCATAATAATGTCAGGGCTTAAGAGAGACACACTGGGCAAGCCATCAAGTAGGCAGCTGATGTTGTCTGTCTACTGCCAACAGACGACCTCCACAACCAACACAGCCACATAAACATAAGCACAAGTATACACACAAACACACACATACTGCATTGCACAAGCTGCAAGGATCCATTACACCCCCACAGAGGAAACGACAGAAGGCCTGAATGAGACCAGCCAGTCAGCTTTGCCTGTGTGAACATGTCTGTCCACATCAGCAGAGTATAGGACAAGCAGCTGTAATCTTAGAAAATCCCTTGCTGCACTTGCATTATTTGGGGTGTAAATGATATATGAACCACTTGAGACAGTGGCAAGTAATTGTGTTGGGCTGTTAGCAGCTCTTAACTGACTCACATTTACTCTCTGCTCACCCTACACAACAACCCAAGGGGAGAAGACAAAATGAGTAAGAATGAGGAAACAGATCAAGCACTTAATCACAAGAGTAACAAGGACAAAGACACCCACATTGTCCAACAGATTAGATCACATAGTGCTGTTATGCTATGAAAGACTAATGGCATTAAAAAAAATGCAGGTATGTGTCCAGGTTCCTGAAACTAAACACTACATACATTTGATCTGATCTAAAACAGAGAGACACTTTCTTGAGGAGCATGAAAAGCTGGTTTGAATTGACTTACTTGAGCCCTGGAATGTCCAGTAGATTAGTGAGGCCAGTCCAGTTTATGTCCAGAAGCTAAAATAAGGAGGAAAAAATGTGAACTGGAAACAGTGAGTGATTTTTTTTAATTCACCCAAACATTTTGTTTCCTGCCTCCTGTGCTAGATTTATCGCTTGGCAACAAACCTCACTGATTTATAACAGTGGATACAAAGAGTCCCACACAAGTTGTAGCAGAACAATATGAATCAAAAGTTTTTTTGGATGACTTGCTCATGTTTTGGGCCATTTTGAAAACATTAGCACTACTTAACTGACTATATTGCTACTGTGTGACTTACTCTGGCTGGTGGTTGCTTCATATACATCAGTTTGCTGATGGACTGTAAGTAACAAACTTTTCTCTCATATATTTATGTTGATTGTTTGAACCTTTTTCCAATGAAGGTCTCTTCAATTTCTAAGTGTTTAAATAGATGCTGTGTGCACATTATTAGCTACAGCTTATAAGTAACAACAACAGGACAGAAAGCACAGATCCTTGAAAGGAAACAAATACAATAATAAATGCTGATTGATCTATTGTATTTATAAAAGCAGCAGCAGCCCTCTGGAGTCTGATTAGTTTTCAGGGTACGCTTATGTCTAGAATACTTTTCTATGGTCTCATCCATGTTTTTTCCAATTTATTAAGGTGTGAATAACCTAAAATTATTTTCTGAATTGAATCACTTTCTGGGTAAAACTAGAACCAGGTTATCAAATCTGGAGATGGGAAGGGAGCTGTGAATAGCATCAGCCTGGACCTGGAATGCAGACAGATCCTGCCTCTCAGTCAGCTTTGATCTGTTTCTGCCTCTGAGCTGAAGGAGCAGTGTTTTCTTAATGAGCCTTTCCCCCATCTTTCTGCCCAAGTAGCTTACACTGCAGCAGATGCACTGAGCACAGTAGGGAAGAGGGGAGCACTGCAGGGCTGTTAATGATGTTGGAGGGTGGCTATGTGTTATGGGAATATGGTGGAAGGGACACACTATTTGAAGCCGCTACCACCTCTAATGCTCACAAATTAATACAATATATCTTGTTTGTTTAATCTGTACAAAAACTAGATTGTTGAATTGTTATTTACACTAGCTAGAGCCAGGCTAGCTGTTAATACCTGTTCTTTAGGCTAAGCTAAGCTAAGCTAAACATGTGTGGTATACACACATCGTCACATTTTCAATTATATAAATGAGTCAGCGACTATTACTTCCCATTGCTGATTCTCCTACAAATTCTTAGAGCTTATTTGTGATTATCCTGGACATTTTACAGCCTAAAAATACGATAAGACAATAATGCATTTAATATGTTCATCAATCAATACATAATTCCTGTTATAACTGGTCACAGTAGATATCCTCCAGTGTTGGACCCTGCATCATGAGCCATCATATCAAGTGCAAGACTATTGAGTGTATATTGGATCTTTTTATTTAGACTGCACTGAATTTCATTAGTGTGATCTCACATCCAGACCTGACCTGACATGGTCTGGAAATGTTTCTGTTTTATTTGGCACTCAGGATCAGGCCTTGTATGGCTGAAGGAAGGACCATGAGTTATTTGAATTCTCGGGACATGGTGTCAGGACTTTTTTCACCCACAGGAAATTGCTTTAGCAATTTGCTGTCTTCTCCACTATAAAATGTAATATTCCTCATCTAGAGGCAGGAGGACGATTGGGATACATAAGTGTGTCTAAGTGTGTGTGTGTATGTGTATACGTGTGGGACTGCACGACGATTTACTGACTACAGCTGTCGCCTTTTTCTTTCTGCCTCCTACAGTAATATCTCCACCTTGAGCTTTAGTTGTTGTAGAGGAATCTGCCAAAGTAGGGCTGGTTTTATCTGCAGCTATTAATAGCTCTGCTATAGTTCCACTGGGTCCTACTATTTGGTATAAATCGGTCAAATGTTTTTAAGCTGTGCAGTAGAGGCTCTGCTCTGGTTGAACAGAAAGATTGATGGCATGTGCAATGGAAAATATTGGATAACTAAACAACTGACAATGTGAAACGCAAACGGTGTGAGGTGATTTAGATTGTTTACAATACATAGACAATGTGGATACCTATGCCAGTGAAATAAAACCAACTTTTTTGTTTTGTGAAAGTTGTTTTGGGAAATTTAGGAAACATGTTATAGTGCAATTCCACTGTGATTTGACTCAAGTCAAATCACAGTGGACTTGAGTGGATATTGTGTAACACTCATGCTAGAAAATATTTAGATAGCTGGTTTTGTATTTCAATTTAGAAATCCCAGTTTAATAACACACTCTAATCATATTGCATTTGTTCAGGCACCAATGTCATTATAAATTCAACTGTGGCTCTATAAAACAGCTTTAATTAACTATATTAGTTTCATATTGTTGGCATCTCGACTTACTGGCTTCTTGAGAAAGAACAGAGACAGGGCACCAACAAGAGGCATATCACCCAGCAATGGCTCCATCACCACTCTTAACACGCCGTGGATCTATGGAAATACAAGAGGAACAAATTGACACATATACACATACACACAATGATAGATCTTAAGGGAACTGACACCGTTTTGGCCCTTGACATTCCTGAGCGGTGGAGCTGTTAGCCGTAGCATATGAAAGGTTGGAAACCTGATCACAGCATGACTTCACACCTGCCCAGTGTCATCCTCCTTCTCCATAACATATTATGACAATTACAAGGATTATGGTATTGGAAGCGCTGAATGTGTCATGTGGCCATCACACAGCTGCTCTAATCCAGAGTGGGGACCAAAAGATGTTTGAAATCTAGCACCATTTTGTTTTGAAGCAACATTATATGTTCAGGAACAATAATAAGAAAATCTTGTTGAGCAGAACTGTGTGTGAAACTGCAAATTACGCCAGTGAACCAGATACTAATAAAGGACCAGTGAAACCAATATCAAAAAAGTACGCGAAACCAATACTACCAATGCTTTTTTAATGTTTGCATGTAGCTCACAACATACCACAGGTCATTTTAAGACTTCACTTCATTTCTGTGGCTGAGGAAAGTTCAATTAAAAGTATTATTTCCAGAAACTAAACACTGTAAAAACGATCTATCATTTTGTCATCTGTGAGATAAAAGCTGCTCCACAGAAAATGACAATAAGATAACTATTCATAGGGAATTTAATCCTCATCTGGATGCAAGCCATCAGAAAAATCCCTTTTTATGCGGCAATACCACATTACAAATCAGTCATACTAGTTTCTATCTTAAAGAAACACTGGTATATTATTGAATGGACAAAATTGTCTCAGCCAATAATACTTTCTTAAAGGCAGGGTGACCCACACCAGCAGCTGCCTCTTGGGGCTAGACTAAAATAGATGGATCTTAATTACATTTATAAAAAAATTATAAAAAAGTTTGCTTTCAATTAGTCATTTGGTGCTGTAAAGTGGGAGTGGGCTGCTGTCATGATTGACAGCTGTGATGTATGCTGGACCTTGATACTGTGGCTCCAATAACCGATCACTACTGACTCCAAATGATGTCACCAGCGCAAGATGACAGCACCCATTGGCTTCATTTATGTACTGTGTGTGGAAGTCGAGACATCATCCATCTGCATTTAAACTCATTACATTTATAGGCTTCTTATGTGCAGTAGCTTTGTTGAGCAGTGGAACCACACAACAGGCTGATAGTTAATATATAATAAAACTCCACTATCAGCCGATGCTTAACCCCAGTCCTCACAAAGCCATCTGCGATCTAAGCATTATCATGGAGTCAACCGCACCTGCTTTGTGTAGCGTAAAGCAGATCAAGGAGTGATGGGGACTGATACATTAGTGCTTGATAATGAGCTGCAGAGATATGTAGGTCTGCCTGAGCTACATAATGGGGGCAGCGGGCAACAAATGTCTCCCAGGGACAGACCTCACAGCTATCGGTCTCCAAGGAGGCACAATGATTGTTTTTTCTGTCTGCTATGTTTCACTGCAGCAGGAGCACACAAAAGTGCCAAGGACATGCAAGACCAACAAAACACACACTTACTGTATGTAGTCAGGTGCTAGAAAGAGAAAGGAAATCATCTCAAGGAGCATAAGGCAAATTAAGAAATTGCATATTTTTATAAAATTTGTTTTAAATTCTGTTTATTAGATACACTAAACAATGGAGGTGCTCAGTCTAGTGAGATCATTTTAATATTTTATATTAAATCAAAGTTAACTTGTATAGTAATGCCTTTTTATAATACTACTTTTATCAGTTTACTTTTCTATTATGATCAACTTTAAACTTTTCTCATTTGCTTTTATGTTGTTGTATTTGATCATCTTTATAGCTCTGCAGAGTTGTAGTTTCCAGCTTCAGACCAACCAAGGGATTACAAGATGATACTCAGGACAGAAAAGAAAAATAATTCTGAAACACAAAACTGTGTTGTTGTTTTTTCAAATTTCTCTCCAGTCATTCATTTTTTTCTTTCACTGTATCATATATTGGGTATTTCTACCCCTTCAGGCCTCTAAATATAATTCAAATGAAAAATCTAAGAGGAGAAAAATCACACTTTGGTTAAACTGTGACAAAACAAGTAGACACTGCTTCATATCAAATCCTAAGGTAAATCCTAAAAATGATTACATCATTATTTCTATGCTTGTCTGTACTAACTTTATTAATACATACACTAGTGACAGGCTGAAAAGTACACACATTTCTCCACCACTGAAGTCCAGAGTTTAATTTGTGCTTTTAGACCAGACTATGATTAAATTATACACTCAACATCCCAGAAAGCTTTCTGTATTTCTGCATTAAGTAGCATTGCATTGAAAGACAAATAAATTGAGTATCTTGCTATTATCAAAAAAGCCCTTCCAGTATGGAAAAAAGACAACAGGACAGACTTACTTACATGAATTCAGTGTCACTTTATATCTACCATAGATAACAAAACCCACTCCAAGTGCCAGTGTTAGGATGTAAAACTTACCTGGATGCTCTTAATGCCAGCTTTACAGTAGTAACGTTTGATGTCCACATCAATCTCTGTGTTGCCAACAAAGCTGGGTAACACAAAAAGAAGACAACAAGAAATAAAATGAAAAACTGCTGAACCAGACTTTCCTTCAGTTTTCTAACAATCTCAAAAGCAGATTAAGATCTGGTTTTGGTGACATGACAGTGGTTAAATCTATCTAAATCATGGTTTATTCATATTAATACACATTATTCATCTTTAGAGAGTTGTCTAAAATCCTGCAGTATAAATACAAACATGCATCCTACTCAGTGGCAATCCTAGACTCTGGGGGGGGACTTATTGGTAGACACAGCAATTTAGAGATATTCCCTCAATGCCTCACATGCAGGCAATGGATAGAAACTCGATTGCGGTCACATCATCAGGGGCCCCACATCAGGGGAGGTTTTGGGGAATTCGCAGTATACTCTATAGTGTCTTTATGGGAGGTTTAAAGGGGTTTATAGTTATGTGCCAATATGAGGAGCCATTGGGGGACCCTCTTCCCATTGGAGGCCCCAAGCATTTGCCTGGTTTGCCTTTAAGCATGTATTCTTCGAGATATGATATGTTTTCCAGACCTTTTAAGTTAGAATGACACTGTTTATGGTCGTCATGTTTTTTATCAATAGCCATTCAGTGAATTTACATTTAGTACCTACATCTATACAGTAGTTTGTATTGTTAGTGGTTGAAATACCATGTTAAATTGCCTAATTCTGTTTGTAAGATCTTAGTTGCCCATGTCTGAGTGAAAAGGGTCATTTTTTGACAGACTTGTATTTTTGTTTGGCTGCACTGTAAACACATACATCAGTTGATCTCATGCTGGATTTTGACAATCAGCTGCTCAAGGAATGTGCACACACACTGTTGTATAAACACCAGTATCAAGGACTAAATTGTTTTATAACTTTTAACTACATTATTTTTTAATTTCACATCAGCAATCCCATAATGGTCTGAACCATTATCAAAGAAGCTGCAGAGGTAAAGCAACAATAATTTGAACAGAGATCTGGTTGGCTCACCTGATCTGTAGGTCCATGATGATCTGTCGCTTATCCACATTCTCTGAATAAACCTTGACTCCATTGACCCTCAGGGGCTACACCGCAACAGAGGGAAGCATTATGGCCACAGCACTCAAGTCCATCAACACCTCAACCCCTCCCAAACCACCACGTGGTTAGCACAAGGTTGACCCCTCTCCTGACCCCACATGGAAACTATTTATGAAATAAGCACATGTGTCAGCGACGTGCATGTATATTCATGTTCAAGCTGCCACACACCCATGCCAGCTGTCCTGATGGCACCTGCTGCTCATAGTCTGTTTTGTCACTGAAAACAACACATGATCAGTGTGAGTGCCTGAAGGCACCTCGCAGGAAGAGATGCTCACTTTGTCTCCAATGTCGATTTTGCTGAAGCAGAAGGTGCTGAGATGGGCGTTGGACTCCTTCACTGCTGGCTCGATCGTCTCGTGGAACAGCTTCTCCACAAACTGGCAGATGTAGGGCCACATCTGCTTCACTGTCTGAGGGGATACAGGAAGAGAACTAAACTTCAAAGAGAAAAAGAAAAGAGAAAAACTGGTGCCCTTTTACACCATGGAATTATTCATAAGAACCCGCAAATGTATGTGTCATAAGCTTTCACATTTCTTCATACAGGTACATCTCTCACACTATGAATGATATAGTTGTTTTAAAATATTCAAAAGGTAAGCATTTTCAGAAATATCTCATTCACATACATCAGGCAGGGACAAACAATGAAATTTTAATGTCTGCATCTAGATCATGTTAATGTACACTCATGAGGGCTTTAAAATTTACACGCAGCTTGTTTCCATGGGGATTCACAAGGGTTAATGCATTTCACAGTGCTGCAGAACCTAGGCTGCATGTTAAGTCAAATGTGCTGCAGTGTACGGTGTGGCAACAGTCACAGCCCCAGTGGGGAGAGGAGAAAGCAGAGGAGTGGCAGGCATCCAATTTCCTCCTGTTCTCACAAAGCAAAAGGAGAGCTTCATTCAAGCAAACAAATTCAAGAGACAGCCATTCAATTCTTTACCTTGTTTAGCCACTCCACTCGCTCTACATCTGGGAAGTGAACCTACAAGAGAAAACAGAGCAGATAATCTCTATGTTGGTTTCAATAAGAATAATAAGCCTGAAATATGATTAAATTAAATATATTATCTATGTGCTGAGTTACACTAGTGATCTGACTTTAAATTATATATTTTTAATTTCTGGGTGATTCATAAAATTTTAAACTGAACATTAATGTGTGAATTTTTTTTCATGCCCTGATGAAAACCAAAGGTTGATAGAGCAATATAAAACGATGATTATATCATCATTACAGAAATAAACCAAAGACGAGAAGACAGTCTGAGTCTGTCTCTAATGGGTGTAAATACTTGAGAACATTTGCTTTTTGATATGAAGTTGTTGCTTGATAAAGAAAAGAAGATGAAGGAAAGGAATTTCAAAAGTAGAAAGGTGAATTCCAAAGCACTGTTCAAGAAAAGGTCATTGGGTTTTTCCACACTTTTCATTTCTACCTGAAGAATGGATTGATTGTTTAACCTTTCTTTTGTCATCCTCCTTTTGGGTTAGCTGGTATAAGATTGCTAACATCAATACAAACCATAGAATATCATGTCTTTCCTCAAATCTTGAGTGTGAGCAAAGTGCAGTCATGTTATTTATGTTATTAGACCAATACCTTTGGATTTACTGGAATTTTAGAAAGAGAATTAAGATTAAGTGACCACATTTTAACATACCTGTATCCTGAACTAGATCTAAACTAGTCTCATTTTTCCACTCCACATTTGTGCTGTGAGACTGAGCTACAATTCGACTAATCTTCTGAATGACCACAGTAAATCAGGCATTGATTTAACGTGAGGTGAAGGAAATGCTTGAAATAAAATCAATACCGTGCACAAAGGTGTGGAACCATGCACACACCACCTTAATAAATAACAGATAAACTATGCTGACTATCCATCACACCAAATTTAAAGCATTTATTACCTCATCTAAAAAGCAAGATGAAGTGATGCAACCCGCTGGAATGCTGGTGAGATATAATGTGCTGTGCGGCAGCTACAAGGGCCAGCAAAAGTGCTTATCCAGCATTTATGTCAAAGTGTGAATAAAGCAGTGACAAGAGCAAGAAGACAGGGGACAGAAAGTTCTAGTTAATATGACAGAGTCAGGCCCACAGTTTTGTTATAATCCTTTGGACAAGACACTGGTAAAGTTCCTTATTTCACCCGACACAGTGACCTTATTCAGAAAATGTAGGTGAAGCAATAGATGATTCACTTAACAGGCCATATGTTAATGCTGGCTAGGAAAACTGAGATGTCCTGCAGAAAGTGGGAGTAAAGCATCTTCACGTTTCTGAACAAAGCAGACACAGAACTTGTTTCAGCTGACATAGGCTAGGTACCCCAATGCTTAGCTCCCAAACTTGTGTTTAAATGTTATAAGTCACACTGCCAGAAGTGCCTCCAAAGGTCTTCGATGATGCACACAATCTGATCCAATCTCCAAATACAACACCTTTCAGAAAAGTTAAATCAAGCTGCACAATTGAATTGTGATATGTATGATGTATGAAATTATAATAATAATATTGTGCATTTAATTTCTGATATAATTTTAGGATTGATGATAATAGAATTATGACACCTTTTCCCTTGTGTACTTTGTTATTTTAAAATCATTTTCTCATCTTTTTATCATATATAATATAAAAGAAATATACCTTCTTTACCTGGTTGGTAGTTTGGTTGGTAACTTAATATCTGTGGTCCACTGGTTGGATAATTTTGCCAGCATCTATGGATGTACACTCAGTTGCTGCATTATCCGATGCACCTTTAAAATCTAAAGCAATTCAATGCAAGAATGCGGCCATAACTTCAACTTTTATAAAGTAGATAATGTCAGAGAGGTAATAATTTGTTGATCTGGGCTGCATTATATTGAGTGGTCCTTCTAATGTTTTGCCCACCCCATTTACAATATCATAAATACATTTCAACAGGCCAGAGCAACACCATCATTGAACTGTTCTGGTGCTTGCCTCTATACCTGATAAGAGTTGAGCAATTTTTAGTAAATAAATCAACAGCCTGTGCAATTTGTTTTTTAAATTTTCATTCTTGTGTTACTATAAACTAAAACTCAGAACATTACTTTTCCTGTAAGTAGCTGCTACACAAGCCAGCCAGTGACTCACCAGGGATGAATAAAGAGTAGTGCACTTTAGAAATGGAAGAGTGGGAATTGGGGCAGGGCACTAAAAAAGGCCATGTAAAAACAATACCGCTTGAAATTGAACTTAAGAGGAAAAACTGGTAAGATCCAAGATTTAGGAGCTATAAAATGGTGAAAAATTCCACCCCTGATGACAGTATTGATGCACTGATATGTGTTCAGCTTGACAGTCTGAAGCGCACTTCATTCATTCATTATGAAGCCCTGGATGGTGTAAAGTAGTTTCCTGTGATGACCATGCACCCATATCACCAGAGCTATATGTAGTGCTGCACTTGGTGTTTCTATTACAAACCAAAGACTTAAAGCAGGGGTGTGTTGAGGTCACTCAATAATAGCTCTTTCCCTTGAGTGGAATACTCTTGCTCTACCCCATCTAGCTGCACCACCCCCATTTAACAGCCTCAATGCATCCTCAGCCATGTGTCAGCAGAATAAGCTTTTAGCTGCTCTCAAAACATGAGAATGCACTGAACATCACAGACAAGTTGAGCCGTGACTCTTGGATGAATCTGATATAGAAAGTCTTGTATTTATAGTTTGATAAGTTAAGCACCTGAAACTTGAGGCCCACTTTAATTTGCGATTGAGTTGAGCTGGATTTTGCGCATGGATAGCACTCAGTTACATGGAATTATATGAGAAGGTTTTAGTGAAAATAAATCTCTCCATTTCACTCTAATTTCTACCCCAAAACATACAGTGTTATGCACTGAAAATGAAACAGGGCCTCAGTTCATCTGTGTATTTGACTTCCAGTGGAGTTTGCTTGCAGGAGTCAGCAGGTAGTCTGAGGATGGGTCAATGTATGTAATATGGATTATAAATAACTACAGTGTGATCAGTATTTAACCTTTATTTAGAGAACTATATACATTCATTTAGAAGCCAGTCCCTTTACTTTGAAACATTTCCCCTTTGTGTTATAACACCACACCCTCTCTTCTGAGAAAAGTCACACAAGACCTGACTGTGACAAAAATGAGTTGTCTCCAGTTTGTTCAGTTAGTCTATTGATGTGTTATAATCGAAGGTGTATTTTGTGTTCAGACACCACGTCATTAAATGTGTTAAATGTTATGTCGCTGTTTTACATACTGAAGCTGCTGGGGTCCATGGAGAGGTCTAAAGACTTTCCCAACAAAATTCTAACCACTAAACTATTAACCCTGACAAGGGAAAGTCAAGCACCACTGAGTTATCTAACAATTTCACTAAGATGAAGTGTTGCAGTAATAGAGTGAGTTAACTACAAGACAGATAACTGTCTGGATCCCAAAATAACAGGGACCCCGTGGGCATGTTTCCTTTCCAGCAGGGTGTCTGGTGTACCATTGTACCCTGCTGTATTTAGACTGGGGCTCAGTCTAATGTCACTGCTGGGGGGAACAGCTGCTCCATCACAGCTTTACAGCTCAACTCTGCTCCTCCTGCTCTTGACAGCTGATTGTTTTTTTTCTTTTTTCCTGGAAACTCAAAAATATTTTTTCACAAAAATACCTCACACACGCTATACTGAGAAACAGCTCAGCTCAGATACAGTGATATCTTTTCGTGTACTGAGTTTCACAGAGGGACTTACCCATGGTGGTAAATCAGAGGTCGTAAGACCCTGTTTGACACTTCTCTCCTCCTGTTCAAAGAAAGCCAGAGCTCGGCTCAGACGACTGTGCTTCCCTCCTGTGTTCCTCCTCCACCAGAAAAATATACCAAGTCCAATCAACAGCCAGCTGAAGCTAAACTCAAAATAGCCCAAGGCGTATATGGGGAATATTAGAACAAACGTTTTGGCAAAGTGAACCCAGGTCTGGGTCAGTTCGCTGGCCGAGGATATCGGGGTATCATCGGGTACGGTCCCCGCTGAGGGATGGTGAAAGTTGGCGCTGGGCTGAACTGGGCTCGGCGCGGTATGTCCATTTTCCTTAGGTGAACTGGGGCTCGCATTGTGTGAATGGGCTCCGCGTACAGCTGTCATGCTGTCTCTTGACATGCTTCTGTGTCCCGGAGTCCGTTTACAAACTGTTAAAATTCGGATAAGCTCGGTGACTCGGTTCGCATGTGCGAACGGACCGAGGCGGTTCCTTTTGGGGGAGCCTGTTCTCACGTTGGCTCACCTGCACACCGGCCCATTGCAGTAGAAGGAACCGCTAGCATTGACAACTTCAGTTAACGCTCCGACTAAAGGCTAAGGACTGCATTCCCTTGATTAAAAGAGTCTGCTGAGCCAGTCCAGTCCATGGCAAGGACAGGAATGATCATTTCCAAGAACTCACAGTCACTCTGCACTGTACGCTCCCTTTGGTGCCCGTAACCCTAGCTAAAAAAAGAGAAAATGCCGCCATCTTGTGCTCGCTAGTACTCATTGTACATGTAAATAGAAGAAGAGTAATACTTAGAAAACGTCAAAATACAAGTGGAATTTATTTAATTTATTAATTAAACTAATTTTAGTAATAATAACTGTATTTCAAACAAATAATAATATTGCTACGTATCTTGCTAGCCTCCTTTCAAGTACTAGATCCATTCAAATAGAAATGACGAGCACGGAGAAATCGTTCAAAAGACGAGCGTTAGTCATAAAATGAACGCAAACCAAAATATATATATATAATTGTTATTATTATTAACTGCAAAGTTTCAAAAGCTTCAGTTAAAATAATAGGGCTCACAGCGTTGCCATGACAATCGGCTGTTGATTCCAGCGACTGCTCTGCTGCTGATTAATAAGCCTGTTGTCAAGCCGAAGTGACGCGATCTCCTTGGTTTCGAGTAACTGCGCATGCGCACACGAGATTTGCATCATGGCGGCGTCACTACAAAAATATGAGCTGATTTTCGGTGATTGAAAACCTCTACAAAACAAACAAACAAACAAACAAAAAAATACAGATCCCAACATGCATCGTGAAAAGGTAGGTTTAAATCTTTGTTCTTATTCTGTCCACGCTGAAGTCGGGAAACGTTTTCCAATAGAAAGTGTCGTGTCCGCGGTGGTAACTAGTTATCAAACGTTGTCCAATGAAATTAACGTTGTCTAACTGTTTCTTAAGGCTTTGCCATGATGATTTATGATAATATTTTTTTGTCGTTTAATGTACGTTGAAATGTGCATTTGGTAAAAACAGGATAATGTCTTTATCTAGAAAATAACCAAGGAAGACACATGGAGACCAGCTGACCTGAGAAGACATATCAAGGTAGGTTTTTGAGAGTTAAAAAGAACCGCTGAAGGAATTTCAGCATTTTAACACAAAAACAAATGATAAACCAGTCCAATCATTGAAATGACACGTTTTATTTTTCACTTTTAGGAGGAAGGACATGGTAATGAGTATGTCAGGAGGCGAGATGACAGTGAGAGAAAGCACAGAAGTGGGGAATCCATAGAGAGACGCCACAAAGACCCAGAGAAGGAGACCAGACATGAAAGAGACAAACGCAGGGAAAGGGACAGTACAAGAGAGAGAAGAGATGAAGATGGAAAAGACAGATATGCCGAGAGAAGTAAAGAGGGTACACGTGATAGAAGAAGTGATAAAGAAAGGGACAGAAGACATGAGAAGGACAAAGACACAGAGAAAAGAAAGGAAAGAGATAGACAGGTAGATGGAAATAGGTACGGCGATGAACATAGAGAGAACAGGGACAGGAGGAGGAATAAAGAGGAAAAGCATGATCAGGAGAGAGACAAGGAAAGACACAGAGATAAGGAGAAAGACAGGGCAAAGGATAGAGAGAGGCATAATGAGGAGGAGAGAGACAAGAGGGGGGAAGAGAGAAACATAGAAAGAAGGAGAGAAGAACACCACAGAGAGCACAAGACTGAGAGGGAGAGAAAAAGACATGAGGAAAGGGGAGAAGGAAGAGGAGATCGAATAGAAAAGTATGAGAGAGAACAGAGAGACCGGCATCGAGAGAGAGAACGTCACGGAGATGATTACGAAGAAAAGAGGAATGACAAAGAAAGACGAGAAAGACGTGGAGACAGGAAGCATTCAGAACGGAAAGAGGAAAGGGGTAAATATACAGCAATGTGTTCATGTAGCTTGCCATTTTTACAGATTAGGATATCAATAGGAGGTCAATATTTCTATCTTTCTTGATTGTAGAGTACAGAGAAGAACACAGAAGACATAAAGAGGAGCGAGAAAGGAGACACAAAGAGAGAGGATATCATGTAAGCATCTGCATTGGTAGTAATTGTCCATCACAATTTTATTTTGTAAGAAAGGGCAAATACATTTATGGATATTTTTTGCTCTTTTTGGGATACATTTGTGTCCAGGTCAGTGAACCTGTGTCAAAATCCATTGGTTACATTGTGTGGACTTTGCTGCTCTCTAGGATGAAAAGCAGAGGCATGACAGTGAATCAAGGGAATATCAAGACATGAAGAGAGCAGGTGAAGAGGAGAGACGTCATCATGGTGTCAGAGAACGAGCAGAATGGAACAAACAAAAAGAGAGAAGGCACAAAGGGGAAGATAATCCAGAGAAAACACACAAAGAGAGAAGCTGCAGAGAGGAAGAAGATCCAGAGAAAAAACACAAGGAGAGGAGATACAGAGAAGAAGATGCAGAGAAAAAATACAAGGAGAGAAGGCACAGAGATCAAGAAGATCCAGATAAAGATTACAAAGAGAGAAGACATGGAGAAGAAACGGACCTAGTAAGACATCACAGAGATAGAAACAACCTCATGAAATCAACCTCTGACAGAAGTGATAGGCATGAGACTAATACAGCAGAAACAGAGGTTAGTAGACAGAGGAAATGCCTGTATATCCTTCATAACACTGATCCAATCCCTGATCTTCTCCGACATGTCACTTTTGCAATCCAGGAAGTGTCTGAGCACTGGACAACTAGTGTTAAAGATGTAGGAGATACAGAAGAGCCCGTAAGATGCTCAGTTTGGTTACCTTGCTTACAACCTACAAGGAAAATAATCTGCTCTTGCATTCTTTCTTTGGTGATTGGTCAACCATAGACAATATAATATTTACCAGTTACAACAGAACTCAGTATCCAGCTACACCTTGCTTTGCTTGCATGAAAGCAAACCTTGTTTTAGTTCATCTTTTACCAAGTTAAGAGATTAAATATGAAAAAAACTTTTTTTCTGGGTGTTGTTTCTGTATGTTTCTGGGTGTCTGATTCTGTAGAATCTCTTCGATAGTTTGGTCTGTGAGCCACCTACTGTCTGTACCTTTTACTGCACTGTGTGCAATCTTTTTCTTCTGGTTTCAGCTTCAGCTTCACATAAGTGTAACATCATTCTATGTATTTTTATTACATCTCCAGGTTGTCAATGATGGAGATTTAGCTGACCAGGAATATGAAGATGATTTTGAGGTAAAAATACAACATAATAGTAATGACATTGTCTACATACTGTAGATCTAAATGATTGTTCTTCAGCTCATTATGTTAACATATTTGTCCTTTTAACATTTATTTACCTTTTTTTATGTGTTATTTTTGCATGCCTCTAATTGTTACATTCAAAGAAACTGGTGAGTATTCAGACTTGATACAAGTGCATCAATTTTTATTTGTTACAATGTGAAGTTTATGCTGGATGTTGTTTCAATGTTCGAAGGACTATGAAGAAGATTTTGAGGAGTTGGATCAAAGTGAGAATGAAAAGGAGCCAGAGTTTCTGCAACAGGGAGATGAAAGAGAGGAACCTCTGACACAAAAACAAAAGGAGATAGAAGCTATTCAAAGAGCAATGAATGAGGAGAATGAGCGAGTTGGAACAGCTCAGTCCCGACAGAGTGGGAGCAGATGGGAGGAGGACACACCTAAATGGTCCAGAGGTCAGTTTTATTTCTACTCTTTCTGAGTGATATCTTTCAACTTCTGCACTTGTTGTTATCCCATGTTAAAGTCTATTGATATTTTTTCATGCCCTATTGGAAGTCCTTTCTCTTTACAGTATCTGAAAAGAACCAGAGTCAAGCCTCTCCACGTGGGAGGTTTATTGACTTTGTGGCAGCAAAACAGCGTGAGGTCAGCAAGAAAGTTGCTACAAAACAAAAGTAAGTTGTCTTAAATGTTAAATGGATCATTTTAATGTTGCTGGAAACCTCTAAAGGAATTAATATTGTATAAAATTTTTATGACTTTGGACACTTTTGCCAAGCCCATAGCATATGTATTCTTAAATTGTACCTTCAATCTTTTCTCTTTACAGGAAGCGCAGCACAGAGCTGCTTCGCTTAATTGATCTTGATTTCTCAATGACATTCTCCCTTTTGGATCTGCCACCTGTCAATGAATATGACATGTACATCAGAACCTTTGGAACTTTAAATACCAAACAGGTTGGTAATTTTCTATTTTCTGTTCACACAGATCACACAGAGCTTCAACCAAATTATAAAAGAGAATAGAAAAATATAAATTTTGCCACAGTCAAAGTCTAAATAATATGATTGAACCTTTTCTTTGACAGGCTTATGTGCAGTGTAATGAGGATAATGCAGATCGAGACATTCAAACAGAGGAGATCGAGGTGTGTGAGAAGTGGACGCAGCATCCTCCAGAGCGAAATGGAGCTTGTGGAGGTGAGGAAACACCCAGAGTATCCTCTGATGAACTCATAGAGTTTACGTGCAGAGTTCAATAAAGATGCTTACTATGCTTTTACAGATCCAAACCTCTCTCAGGAAGCACAAGAAAAAAACATTAATGAAATGAATTTTGATTCCCAGCGTCTGACAACATTCCTGCGCTCAGCCTCACAGGTTGTCTTTTTACACATACACGTTCTTCAGACCCTATATGACTTTTTATGTCCTTTACACTCTACTGACTACTGTTGTGTGTTGTGACTGAATTAAGGTTATGGTTGTCCTGTTGGAGGAGGTTCAAGCTGAGAGAAAGTCCCTGAGCAAGTTGAGGACTCAAACAGATTCACTGTCTTTCAGCGATGGAAGTTTACAGCTCAACACCAAGTTGCCTTTTCTTTATGGTACATACCACAGCCAGATATCCCAATCTACTTTACTCTCATCAGTACTATATTAGTTGTTACTTGTTTACTGTAACTTGTGGTTTTAATATAAGAAAGAAAATAGTTTAGAATATGCTGTATAAGCCAGCACATTTACATGAGTATACATAATAAGGGTGTCTTGTCTGTTGTCAATCACAGGTCGCCACATCAGCCTGGTGCACTTTTCTCAGGTCCAGAGGCGCACCATGATGTCAGTCCACACGCCTACAACTCAGCCCAGTGCTGTACGTCTTGACAGCTGCACTATCATCTGCATCTGGAACATCTGGGAGCCATCAAGACCTCAGAATATCCTTGTCTATGAATCTGAGGTGACATTTTCTAGTTTCTTTTTCAGTTGTAGTGAAGTTCAATGTAATTTAAAGTTCAACATATAATCACCCTAAAATTTTAAATCTTCCTTTTTGGGCAGTATATAGACTTTAACACTGGTACCAGCAAATCATATTGACTGGAAATCTACATTTAATTACTAATGGAAAGAAAGCATTTGCTCTGCTTGACTTTCAAAAATAACTTACAGTCAAAATTGCTGTGTAATTCTTGATATTTCATAATAAAATTATCCCAAAAAGGCCAGTCTTAAAAGACAACATGGTATGAAACCAATATTAGTAACTCTTTCTCTGTCCCAGGTGCAGTGTTGCTGTTTCAGTCCTGGAAAGGCCACATTGGTGTTTGCAGGCACATCGGTTGGCTCTGTGGTGCTGTGGGACCTGAGGGAACATGCTGGTAATCACTACCGCCTAAAGATAGGGGAGGATGAGTGGAACTTCAGACAGCCTACCTTCTCCACCGGTATGTTTCAAATCATTGTTCTTTATTTTCAGCACATGGATACAGACATTTGTAATTGATAAAATATTGCCACTGATGTCTGTCCTGCTTCTGTTTGAATATACACTATATGGACATAAGTATTGGAACCACCAACACATTGGCTCAGGCCCCTTAGTCCCACTATAGGGAAATTTTATTACATTAGCTTACTACAACATTTTGGAAAAGTCTATGCTTCCAACTTTGTGGGAACAGTTTGGGGAAGGCCCTTTTCTGTTCCAGCATGACTGTGCCCCAGTGCACAAAGCAAGGGCCATAAAGGCCTGGTTGGGGTTAAGTCTGGTGCAGCAAAAACTTGACTGGCACGCACAGAGCCCTGACCTTAACCCCTTCAGGATAAACTAGGTCAATGTGTGGCCTTGCAAATGCTCTTCTGAAATGGCAAATATTCTGACAGACACACTCCAAAATCTTGTAGAAACTTCCCAGAAGAATAGAAGCTGTTATAGCTGCAAAGGGGGGACCAACTCCATATTAATGCCTATTGATTTAGAATGTGGTGTCATAAAAGCTCCTGTAGGTGTAATATGTAGTTGGCCCATACATTTGTCCATATATTGTACTAAAAATATTGCCATTATTTTAGGAAGGAGCTGATTCTCCTGAAAATATACTATGTCATTGATCATACCAATTTCTGCAACCTTACACCAATCATGTGTTTTCTTGTCTTACTTTATTTTAAGAATATTAAGGCTTCAGCTTTCACTCTGTCATCTTTGTTGTTGTGTATTTCACTTTTTGCAATGAATGTCAGCAGGCAATATATAGCAAACATCTTTATTTACTATGCATAGGCATTCAGGACTACCTCTACCTTTTCTCCTACTTCAGGTTTAGAGGCTGTTTTCTTATGTAACAGTAGTGATGATTCACTGTGTGCTGATATGCTCTCTTTCGTCACCTTGTCAATGCAGATGCAGTGATGGCTGGCTCAGGCCATTTCTCATCTGTGACGTCTGTAGAAGTTGTCCCCTCCACTGTAGCAGGGGGGGTAAGGCCAGAGGTCCCCTTGTTGGCATCTGAGGAAGGTATGGTATGGTATAGCAATGGTTAGCACATCAATTTAAGATCTTGCGTATAAATTTATAAATGTGCCATATGTTTTTGCCATTCACTGTTGGCTTTATGTTTCATTAAGTGTTATTCTGTTTCACGATCTAGAGTCGTCCGGATTGTCATTCCAGCTGGCTTCTCTGGATGAAAGTGGGGTTTTAAATTTTTGGGTAGGTTGGGCAACAAAGTGGATTCTGCATATTTTCTATACAGCAGAGATTTTCAAACTGGCAGAAGAGTTTAACACGTGGGCCATGGAGGGAGACACGTGAGCCAAAGATACTGCCTGAGATGAAAGGGATAAGTGCATAAAGATACAATAGAAAGTTCATTATTTTAGTTTGGCTCCTGAATTACACCAAAACTGCACTGCTTATCCAAGTCATAACTGAAAACATTATACACATATTTTTAGATTCAGTATGACGTATCTATCAGAGGATATTTCATAGCATATTATTAGGAAATCAGAGAAAAAAGACATGTTTTATCTCCAGACCATGCCAGATAATCATCCTATTTTCAAGTTTTTGTCAGTATCAAATAGTTAATTAATTAATTTGATTAATCAATCTATTTTCAAAATCACAACATGACCAAGTGTTGATTTATTTAGTGGAGGCACAACATACTATAAATGAAGCGTTTGGGTGTTATAGTGACTCCCTTGCCTATAAATCATGTTCTTCTTCTCAGCAGAAATCACATTATCATAAATTTCTTTTTTTTTTCAGTGAAAATGAAAAGTCCAACTGAAATTGTGACTCGTGTCATAAATGCAATAACTGGAAAAATAATTGTATATGATTTTTTTTTTTTATTTATTCATCATTCAGCCCTATCATCAAATTAATACACCAATAGTTGGTAATAGCTTATTCTAGATATTTTTGACAGCTCAGCACAAACGGCACATATGACAAACTTGCATGATTTTCTGTCTGTGCCCTGTAGGTGGTAGTGGAACTCCCAAAAGCCAACGAGGCAGGCTCTCCAACAGATCTAGGTAACATACTCACGTTTTTAAGCATGTACATGCTTTTCCCATGGAGGTACTCATCTTTCTCACACGTGGTGCCAGTCTCAAGCTTTCTCTGTCTCTCCTATAGGGCTCAGGCCTGGGGGCAAAGTAAAGTTGCTCCACAGCTCCTCTCTCCTCACTGCTGAGAGGTGAGATTGATAAATAGCTTGTGATGCATCCATCACTGCCAACCACGAGGCTCAAAATACCCCACAATGTCTTTGCCCAGTGGAACACAGCTGCGCTGTCGTGGTCATAAGATCTTGTTTGTTATGTACTCAGCGCTGTTGTTTTAGTCACCTCAAAATTTGATGGGTACATACTGTGTATGTAGTGATATACACTTGGGGTACATTTTGGGGTCCAAAAGTCTGACACTTCTCTCCCGTTCACTTCACATACTATACATAGTGTGAATTTGATCCAGTGTCTCCTTGCAGAGTTGCACAGTATGTTTTTGGTAACATTTGACCTCTGGTTTTGTCATTTTCTCCCTCTCTTGCTCTGACTTCCTCTCAGGGTATCACTGAGTGATGCAGTGAAAACAGGGCCACTACAGACTCATCATTTAAAGTTTCTTCCATCTGACTCCAATCATTTTTTTATTGGCACCAATATGGTAAGCATTATTTTGTCTGCCAATGTATTTTTAAATAAACCCTCTCAAAATATTCAGAAAATTAGGCCACTTTTGAATATTGTGTCATGCCAATGCCATTTCTGTCCTAGGGTCTTGTCACTCATGGAACAAGTCACGGTTTGAAGGCTCCTCCAAAGTTTTACAGGTTTCAGGAGGCTGGAGTCCGACCTGTTGATGTCAACTCAATCCACTTTTCTCCCTTCAAACAAAATTTGTTCTTGGTGAGAGTGCAGTTTTCTTAAATTAAATTATTTTGTTTATCATGTCGGTACGGGAAATATACAGCTCAGATTAGCATTAAAAACTGTCTATACAAAAGTAACATAATCTGCCCAGCAGCACCTCTAAAACTTGATTCTTACTGTATGCTTAAAAAATATGTATGTGCCTTCTTTTCCTCTGCCCCTGTTCCAGGTGGGTTGTGCGGATGGCAGCATAAGGCTGCATGTGGTCAGACATGAGCAGCCTGTGGCAGAGTGGAAGAACAGTACAGCAGGGGAACCAGTGGTCTCACTGCAGTGGACCCAAACCAGGCCAACAGTCTTCTGTGTGCTTGATGCAGCCTCTAACCTCCACATATGGGACCTGATGAAAAACGACGCAGAGCCTGTGGTCACTGAGAGGATGCCTACGGATAGGTAACACCAGACAGACATGAATGTGTGAGCAATTTTATTTTTGTTGTATTATGTCAATGTCAATATCAGGTGTGTGTTTCCTGTTTTTAGGGTGACGGCCATGTCTGCGTTTGGAGACTCGGGACAACAAAACACATATTCTGGAATAGCCCTGGTGCATGAGTCAGGAAAAATAGAAATGCACTACTTCACAAGAAATTTTACTGTGCCCATTCTTGCAGAAGAGGAGAAGTTGGAGAGTATGGTGACTGAAGCCCTCTGAAGCACTGCATCTGAAATCAATTGATAGATCTTTTTTGTCTCTGTCAATCTGTATAGTATATATTATAATTTAATTTGATGTGTGTTAGATTTTTCTTCTGAATTTGATGACACATGTATATATAAGAGAAATGTGGCTGAAGAACCAAAGATCCTTCAGAGGGGCATCAGTTCATTTAATATCCTAGGTAAAAACATTATTAGAAACAGATTTGATGTAAATATTTATACCTTTTGACTAATTTGAAATATTTGTACGGTGGTAATAATTTCCTTTTTATACAATAAACCATGTATATCTAAAGCTGTGTTATTTAATGCATCGGTAGTTTTAATTCTTATTTAAAATCAATCTAAAGTGTAATGTGTTGAACCAGGGGAATTGCTAAGATTTTAGAAATACTGATGTCATTAATTCATTGGTCTTTCCTTCCCTAGAAACAAATGACATAAATAGGATTTGACAGACATGGTTTTATTTTAGTTTATTATTTTAGTTTAGTTTCTGTGATTTTAATGAATTTATTAAAGTGATTTATCTTTCTTTTTTTTTTTCTTTAGCTATTTTTAAAGTCAACATTGTGCGACCTGCCGCCATGGATGTAGCCGAGCGACTGGTTACCTAGCAACAAGGACTGAACTCTAAAACGCAGGGAGCTGAAAAAAACAAAGTAGCCTGACTTTTAGCAAACTTGTTTTAGCTAATTGTTTTCAACACGAATAACATCACAGATCACAGATTACATACCGTTGCTTCACCCGGGATACATACCTACTAGTTCGTGGAAGGTAAACACAAAGTTTAACTTAGTTTACCCAGGATTGAAGTTCATACCTAATGCTATAAATCATCAATTATATGTTATAGACGACCTAAATACAAAAGGAGAATATGAAAATTACGCTTAATAAATAAGCCAAGCAGAAGTGAAAAGATGAGTGATTTTCATTAAATTGTATTGCTGATTAGAATCATTTTCTCGATTAATCGATTACTTTGGTCTAAAATTTCAAACAGTAATGTAATAGCAGTAAATTATAAATCAATAATTGTGGATAGTTTGACTGGTGCTATGATAATTTAACACCACCATGCATTCATGTAAAAATTGATTTTTTTATAGCTTGTCCTGAAGAAGTAAATGTCACTAGTGCTGTTAAAGCAAAAGGTCATTTGATGCTGCAGAGTCCGGTGTAGAAACTGGTGGAGATTGTGGCCCCAGGACAGAGGAGCACAACAGTTCTCTTACCCAGTCCAACCCCAAGGCTGCTATCCCAAGGGAGTGAGACGTCAAATGGAAAGATGCTTGGAGAGCATAATCTGTCCACGCAGGTAGGCAGTAACATTGAGTGACTTGTTGTGGGCACTTTTAGACACCTTACAAACTACATTCCTTCTTTTTCTCTCTAGGTAATACACTCTCAAAGCAAGAAGCATGTGTTCACTCACGGTCTTCACTGTATACAGCATTTCTCCTGTGACAGTCCTGTGCATTTCATGATGTATTCTGAAGCTGCTGCAGCATTCATTAGCCTCCATACAGACAGCACAGTCTGCCTTTACAAAGCTGATGGCCAGCAGCAGACTTCTTCTGTACACCTCCTTTTCATGGGCCTGACTGCCACAAAGATCCCTGGCTGTCTGGTGGGTTGGGGCCCAGGTCCGGTCTTTACACTTTTGGACTGTGAGTTACGCCCCCTGGATGCTGCTCATGATGGCCTGGACATACGTGTGTGTCAGCCTGCAGAGCACTCCACAGAGTTAGTGACTGCAGGTGTAGGGAATGTGTGTGTGTGGTCAGTGATGCTCATGAAGTGTAAGGTGAAGATACAGGAGGGGCTACAGGACAGCACTTTCAGTCACATGGCACTGGCACCCCCACGATCTGACAGGCCCCACAGGGCCTTTGTTGTGTCTGGACAGGTTGTGACAGTGGTTGACTTGGACATCGGAAAGGTTTTGGAGCACAAGAGGGATCTCTGCTCATGGTGTGTATGGCTTCATGTTCTATACACTCAGTGGGCACTTTATTAGGTACACCTTTACAGTCCAATTAAGATGGCTAGGATGTTTGCAGTTTTGTTTAACTGTGACAGAGGCACATTTCTGTAAATAGGAAAGACAAAAATATAATCTAGACCAGGACAACACTACCTTTAATTAAGACCTCAGCAATAAACATGTCATTGAATTGGCACATTCTGAGGTGTCGTATTAAATTGCAATACATTACAAAGGTGTACCAAATCAAGAGGATGACATTTTTTAGACTGAATTTTAATTGGTATAAACATTTTTTTTTTAAATTAAATATTAACAAGTCATGTTTTACAGCAATATCACTGCATTGGTATACTGCTCTCAACTGGACTGTTTGATCATTGCATCTGAAGAGTCCATTAGAGTGTGGGGGCCAGACTGGGAGCTACGTGTGGCATTTGTAGGACACAATGGTAAATTTATGACTTAGGCACTCCATATTTTCATTCTCTCTCTCTCTCTCTCTCTCTCTCTTAATGGTTGGACTACTTGTTGAACTATATCTGTTTTTTTTTTTCTTTGTGTCCAGGTGTGGTGAACTCACTGTTCTACTGCTCTGCACTACACATGTTATTATCATCCTCTGTAGATTGTACAATCCGTTGCTGGAATGTGGAAGAAGGAGATGTGATTGAGTGTGTCCACACAGAGCAGAATACCCCTCTTTTGTGTATAGGAGGCACTAGAAAGGGCGATACTTTCTTCTCGTACTCTCACCAGGGAGTGGACCTATGGAGCATAAAAAATTTGTACAACCTCCACTGTAAACTCAAGGAGGATGAAGGAGCCCCACTGAGACAAATTCTGGTCTCACCCTTCCCTGCTCCTTACCCTAGAAGAGTTCTCTGTGTCGGTGGGGACAGTGATGTTGCTCTGGTAGCTGCAGAAACAGGAGCAGTGTTGACGTCTTTCAAGGCAAAGCAGAGGATCTTGTGTGCTGACTACTGCCTGCACAAAGAGATTCTGTTGGCCCTAACTGAGGCAGGTACAGTGATCCAAGCCAACACACTGACTAATCCAGTCACTTTGATGCAAGAGTGGAAGGGGAAAGGCCAGGGGCCCTGGCGGGAGCAAGAGCATGTGACAGGGAATGATGCCCAGAAAGTGCCCATGCCTGGCCCGCCCTGCTTCCTTGTACTCTACAGTTATGTGGCTGAAACCCAGACAGCTTTAGAGGAGTGGAGGCAGTTACAGGACAGAAGAGGGTGCAGTCACAGGAACAAGGCAGCACTGGATGATGCCAAGAATAGGCAAGCATTTTCAATTCAAAGTAAATATTCTGTAGTGCCAAAGGGGCTTCATAACAGCAAATGTGATTGTCCTTTTGTCCTTGAGACAGGTTTTTGATCATACTTGGCCACAATGGAGGTTGTGTGAGTGTTTTAATGCTGGATAATGGGAAGGTCTTGTACAGGATGCCAGCACACAGCGGCCAAAAGGTCACCACATTGCAAGTGTATCCTAAGAATGGCTGTCTACTTTCTGCAGGTATTTTCCAACTTCATTGCCCTTTTATGCTTGTCAGTGATGACTTAACCACTTTACCTCAATCCTTAAGGTGAGGACTTGACAGTGGTGGTGTGGAGGGTGAGTCCTTACATCCAGGATTGTCTCAGCCAACAGCTGAGCCTGCAGTGTGGCCAACCTCAAGTCTACCTGGCAGTGCTTGGGGCTCAGCTGGCTCTGACCTTTCAAGACCCCAACAGTGGCATCTACAGTCTAATGCACTTTAATGTGCTCAACCAAAGGCAGACCAGTCAGCAACCCAGAGAAGGACATTTAGACCACTTAACAGGTCACTAAGAAAACAATGTGTCCAAAATGATTTGATTATTTGTTGGAGATTATGTTGTATTATCTGTGACTGTTTATATTTGTGTGAGTGACTGGATGTTTACTTGGTTTTCTTGTAGGTCTGTGTGTATGTCCTGATCTGGAGGTGTTTGTTTCCAGCAGTTTAGATGGTACAGTGCATATCTGGAATGAGGAGAATCACCTCATCAGGTTAGTTAGTTCATTCGATGTCACTAATCTTTTGTGTTTGAGATGGGAAAAGCATACAGTAATGCAGAAATGTGTTTATTTATGCATCTGTCTCTCTTTCAGGACTCTCCAGCTCAACATGGTGCCTGAGTGTCTGGCTTATGGTGGGTTTGGAGGGGAGCTGTTCCTGGGCATCAGAGGAGACCTGTACAAAATGAACTGTGCAAAGTTCCTGCCACACAAATACGAACAAATGGTAACTAGTCAGTGTACACAGCAGTGTGGCTGAAGGATATACTGTATAAATAATTGGGATTTTTTAAAACAAAGCTGCAAAAAACCTTTTTTTATTCTAATTTGTTATTCACAGCTCCTTTACACTTGTTGTGCTGAGTCTGTCCCTGACTTCCCTATCACTGAGAACAAAGAAAAGTACATCAAAAGAAAGTAAGATTTATTCATGTTGCATATAAAAATCAATCCAAAACCGTGATCTAATATGAACATGAACAATACTGGTCCAAACAGGACTGCTCAGACAGCTGAAAGTGAAGAAGAGGAATCACCAGCAGTTACCACCAATCAATTATTGACCAAACACATGTGGAGACAGAAGGTGTGTCTAAGACAGTGAATGTCAATAGTACAATGGAAAAAATGTGAATTTGAATAATTTCTTTCCTCTGTTTTGTTCCAGGAGTACGAGAGCTTACTGACCTCAAACACGGACCTGTCTGCACTCCTACAAGGCACAGTGAAGTGCAAAAAAGGGAAACCTCCCAGTACAAAGCAAACCAAGAAAGAGGCTTTTGACTGCTACATGAAAATACTATATGGCCTGCCTCCCAAAATTGAGGTCTCCCAATTATTTTACCTGCTACTTTTCAGTACTTTTTAGAATATACTGACTTTTGGCAAAAAAGCATAAACAATAACCTTTCAGCTCCCCTTTAATAGGAAGTAATAGTCTGAAGGTAGCTACTTTGTCTAAAACCCAGCATATTTATATATAGATCATCTGTATGATGAAAATATGGAAGTGTTTTTGCCTTGGCCTTTAGAAATAAGTTGCTTTATTTGAATGTTTTTTTAATTACATTTGGTAGAGAGAACTGCTCTATATTATTTGTGGTATTATACTGTGTTTTCAGATTGATCTGGAGGACACTTTTGAACCTGATACATTTTCATTTTCACCATATCCTAAACCAAATGACAACAAACCCAGTAACCCTTCTTCCTTAAAAGAGGACCCCCGCCCTGAATCGAAATTGATCATTCCTGTGGTTAAGGAGAGAAAGAAGGTATGTGTGTTCATATGATGAGCAAATCCTTTTTCTTCTTCACCCTGGATTGATGTTTAAATGAGTAAGGAGTTTAATTTACAGCTTTAATAGTTTTAGTTGCTTTCCTATGATTACTAGCATGTGCAGTCTTGTATTGTCCAGAAATAAATATATCAAGAAGTAAAACTTTACTTTGGCTGTGCAGCGGAAGAAGAAAAAGGCTCCAGAGCCGATCTCTAAACCAAAGAACCTGATGAAGGAGAAGCCACGGCCTGTTCAGAGAGTTACACCCAAGAAACCCATCATGGTGGAAGAGGATGAGGAGGTAAGAGCACATTATAAAAGACATGAAACAGGAACAGGAGCCCTCACTTGTATGTAAATTGTCCCTCTAGCCTCCAGAGATCATTCCTCCAAAAGAGCAACCCAAACCCAAAACTCCTGTTCCACCTCCTCCTAATCCTCCTCCAAGGACCCCGGCACCACGCCCACCCAGCCCTGAGGTGCCAATGTTCCTCAAACAGTTTGCAGACGCAGGCTGGTTTTGTGATTTGTTCCCTGATAAAAAGGTAGCCTCTCTACCCTCTTCTGTTGTTTATCATTCTCCTCTCTGTCTCTCCCTCTGTATCCTCATTCTGCAGATATTTCTGATTCTGGAGTTGCAGGTTACAGATTTGCCACTACAACACATTATTACTATTATTATTGTTGTTGTGTATTGATATACACCATTAGCTTCAGGTATTAGTATTATTAATATGAGTATAGCAATCAACAATCAATAGTATACACAGCTGTTCTTGGTCTCTCTCTCCGGTTGCCCAATGCATGCTCATTGTGGGAACTTTTGGGTTTCTCTCCATAAAATGTGTGAAATACCTTGGGATAACTTATAATGTTATAATTTGGCTTGATACAAATAAAATTGGATTGATTGAAACTGAGTTGAATTACAAGATATCAGCATTACGCAATGTCGAAGTTGGTCCAAGTTTCTGTCTTGATGAGTGTATGTCTGTGTGCAGAGTATCCCAAGCACGCTGTCTCCAGGGGACTTCTCCTTGTTACTGGTGGGCTGTCTTAATACCTGCAGCACTCTGTCCAAAATGAAGATTCTCGCTGCACTGCAGGCCCTCCACAGCCAAGGACTCCTACAGAACACAGACAAGCTTTACCAAGGCCTCATTGACTTGGTGCCTAAATTTGTGAGACCACAAATGGTACTGTATGTCCAGGATCAACATTGTCATTGTGTTTTAAGAAATGTGCTATGAAGTTGCAACTGATTCTTTCGTGTATGTTTCAGTCACCTTCTGAGAGGTCGGTGCTTGGTGAAATGTTGAATCTCCTGATGTGTCTGAAGTCTGTCAGTGATGACCTCATGAAAACCCTTCTCACTCTTCTGGCCTTTAAAAAACTGATTCTCCGGTGAGTATATTGATGATAACAATAGAAGCCACTTAACCTATATATATATATTCAATTTAATAAGTGTCATTTAAACCTTTTTGGAATGACTGCAGGTTTTTATTATTTCCTTGTTCTGTTAATAGCGAAACAATTCTGCGCATGCTGACTACATTAGGTGTTGAAGAGGCTGAGCAGTGGCTGTGGCCAGAGTTGGAGAGTTGGGATTCAGAGCTGCAGGATCAGTCCAACATCTGGAAAAGCCTCCATGACAGAGCGGATTGTTGGCTGGAGTTATGGATCACCAAATACAAAGTAACAAAGATGTTTTATTCAGCTCTCAATTTCTTCAACTTACATTTTGTTTTACACATGGAAAAGAAATCTATTTTTCCTAGTCGTTATCACCATCCTTATGGTAGTATTTATAAGTGTGACAAAAGGACAGAACAGGTGTTTGAAAACTGAGAGGCTCACTCTCTGTGAATCAGCTCTCCACTTGCTTCTAATGTCCTTTGCTGTGACCTTAACTCCTCTAAATAGGAGTACATGAGAGCTTGTCACAGTGTTGTTGACTTGCATAGCTGCTTTTGGCTCCCTACTGTAAGTGATTAACTGTGTTCCTTCCCTCTTTCTACACCTTCAGGATCACAACATGTATCAGTACGTCAGGAGTACAGAAATGTGGAAGCCGTCATGCTTCAGCGTGGTGGACGTGCTGAATTATTTCTGTTTTGTCCAAAAAGAGGAGTACAGAAAGGCTCGAAAAGTTGCACCTTCTGGTCGCAAAAACACTGTACTTCTACCCCTATATGAATGGTATGTGGAAGTAATACACATATAGCGGTTTCCTCTCATTGTGGTAGACTGCTACACATTTGAACTTTTCTGTCTGTGTAGTAGTTCTCAGCCAATCATTCGTCTAGGAGAGACTTACAGTATGGCCAGGATACGCAGGCCACCAGGTAACATTTCAGTCTTCTGCTTTTACTGTTTGATTGTTTTTCCAGTTTTTTTTTTTTTAAACACCTAATGTGTTTTTGTGATACAGGAATAATTCTACCTCCCCTGAGAAACCGTCCCTTCCTCATGCAATTTCCTAATTTCATCTCTTTGCCGTTATCTCGAGTCACCCTGTGTCCCTTTCACACCTACTCAGACGAGGACTGGCTGAAGACTTCATCTCGCCGCTACTTCATCCAACAGCAGTCGTACGTAGAGTACTACAGATGATGCCTCGTAGTCTGTAACATTCCCATCAACACCTGATGAGACATTAACATTTTGAAATGTGTTCCTTATCTTCAATATTTAAACGATTCTTGAAACTTTAAAATTTGACAGATTTATTCTGTGGCTTTCAGTATGTAGATGCATTCATGTGGTACAAAGGTGATTTGATACATTAATTTTCTGTAACAAAAACAGTAACACTTTTTGACTCAATATACAAGTTGAATTAAAAGCACAATTCTGAGCATTTCAAAACAGATATTGAAGAAATGATTGTATGACAAATATGTAGAATAAAACAGCACAAATATAAGAATAAATGAATTAATACAGAAAAAAAACACCCAGTTAATTGGTACAAAATTCAAATGAAGCTAAATATTTGACAGTTACATTCATTTCCCATTTCAGGAAAATAATTCAAATATTTAGCAAACGTAGACATATTTGTAGTTCATCTCAGACATGTAGTGTGCTAGTAGATATTTGGATCTGTGCCTTATATCAAGAAAGTCACTGATGTAAAGGCACAAGGAAAGATAGGCTGTAACCTCTGACCTGGTGGATGTGATTCTTTGTATCCAAAGTATCCTGGTAACCTGATTATAAAGTAACAACTTATTTTTGGTACAAAACCAGATGTGACTCATACGCACTAACGGTAGCATAGCACCTCTTAACTGAAACATGGAATATTAGCTCCTCCAACAAAGGGGTCAAGGTAATTTTATCACCATTTGTTTTATCAAACACATCTTTAAAACTTTACATTCCAACATCCCAGGAGGAACAAAGCGCATACCTAGCTCTGCTATCACAATTTACATTTTCAAAATTTACATCTGATGATGATCACATTCATGTTGCTCACAAGAAGAAACCTATTGATTTGATTATTCAGCCTTTGAATTTTGGTATTTGATTTATTTTTGATTACTCTTTTGCTAACTGCAGTTTTTTATCCATATAAGAAATAATAAAATAAAAAAAATAATAAAGTCAGCTTGGATTGACTCCAGCCCCCCACGACCCTGACGTATAAGCGGTATAGACAGTGGATTAAATCCTTCTCATAACACTCACAGCGTTAAAGAAAAGATAAGAAACTGATAAAAGAATACTAAATTACATTTAGAATGAAAATTTGATTGGTATTACATTGCTCTTGTTTGTCAGTGAGTGAACCTAAAAGAACCAGTGTTCTAGTCCACCAAGTCTTTATCATAATTGAGCAGGTCGCAAGTCAGGAAGAGGTCAGAGCGTCCGCTGTCTATTAACACCCTGTTGAGCAGGCTGCTGGTCGTGTTGATGTCTGTGGTTTCATCCAAAGGCCAGTCTAAAAGCTGAGCACTGGAGGGCAGGTCAGGAAGGCCTGGTTGATAGTCCTCAAGGGGGTTGGGGTACAGTAACTGACGGAGGGATGGCATTCGCACAGCCATCCTCACCAGGTCTGTGAGGCCTGATACGGAGAGTGGATTCAGGGCCAAAGCCAAGCTCTTAAGGACAAAGCACCCTCCCAATGAGGGCAGCAGGAGTCCCAGCAGGCCGTCAGTTAGGCCGCAGCCGCTTAAAGAGAGGTGCTGCAGGCTGCTGGAAGCCTGGGACAGGAGGCGGCGAATAGAGGGCAGGGTGCTTTCATCCAAGCGGTTCTCACTTAGATCCAGCTGCTGCAGCCTGGAAGCATGGTGGCTGCAGGACAAATAGGCCAGGTCAGCTGGACTCAGGCTCAAATATGGCAGCTCCAGGATCTCCAGAGGCTGAGGCAGTGAACTGTAGGAATAAAGGGAAGGACAAAACACTTATTTCTTAAATCAAATACAGCATAGTAGTTAAATTGGAGAGATTGGATGGGGAAAGTAAGCAACTGAACCACGTTTTTGGCCACAAAAGAAAGTAAGACTACTGGCTAATTCTATTGATTTGACTTGTTTTGACTTATGTCTGTTTGTGGTTTACATTTCTGGGAAAACACTTCAAGGAAAACATCACATGGCTCGGAACAAATTTGTCCGAGTTGTGTTGGATCAGAACTGAAGACCACATAGCAAACAATAATTCCATCAGTGTGGGTGGTTGGTATCTAAAAGGCCACATTCGTAGTGTAAGAGGACTGAGGCTGTTACCATTGGGATCCTCTCTCTCTCTCTCTCTCTCAAATTAACTTAACAATTGGAGGGCTGGTGGATCTTTTAATTAAAAATGACAGGAAAGATTTAAAAAGCTTCAATTTTAATTTGAGTGGTTATAGATTAGGGGCACAACTAATAATTATTTTCATTCAGTTGTTGATCTGCCAATTATTTTCATGCGCACTCCAAAACACAACTCAACTCAATTCAAATAAAAGGTGCAAAGCCTTTTTAAATTCTCATGACTATTAATAACTAACTACTTGTTTCAGCCCCATTACAGATCACTGTTTATTTCAACATTAAATATAATTTCATAATAAATGAGAAATCTTACATACAAAGTTACAGAGCAGTATTTCAGTTACACAAGAATCCATGCCAAACCTGAGCAGCACACGAAGTTGTCCCGGCAGGCGCAGTGCAGTGAGGCTGAGGCGTCGCAGCTCCTGAAGCTGTGCCAAACCCTTTGACAAGTCCCTCAGTGCCTCTTCTTGGCCAAGGTGGTCCCGGCGAAAATCTAAGTTACAGTAGTGCAGCCGAAGGGAGTTCAGTGCAGGAAAGGTTGAGAGCTGAGGAAGCAGCTCAGCAAAGCCAGCCACCCCAAGGCTGCTGTAGCGAACATCGATGCCTAGGAGACCCTGGTGAGGTAGGAGGTCTAGCAGAGTCCTGATACTTGACACAGAGATTTCCTCCACACGCAGGTATCTGCACTGAAGCTTGAGAGGTCCTATTGTGTTGAGAGCCACACGAACACGCTCCCACGATCGGGCATTGACAAAGAGATCAGCTCTCACGTGCACCAACACATCACCTACTGGATCTTTTTCCTCATTTTCCTTTTTGCTACCTGCTAAACCTGCAAATGTGTCATCTCTTTTCCTCTCTTTCTCCATCCTCCTCCTGACACCCTTAACCATTTCCTCTTCACCCAAAACTTCCAATAATGCTCCTCTCTCTCTGTCATTGCTTGCCTCATCACCATTAGGTTCTTTTCCATTCTTCCGCTGTCCCCTCTCTCTTTTTATATCTTTTTCTCTCTCCAGGGCCGAGAACCTTTTTCTTTCCCTATCGCCTTCTCTCCTCTGTGTCCTCTGTGCTCCAACTCTGGCCTGAACAACCATGGTGCAGAGAGCTACAGTCAGAGACCAGCCCCCCATCGGGTCTCCCATCCCTCCTTCATCTCCTTGGAGCCCACAGAGGTCCAGTATTTGCAGGGCACATCTATGAAACGAAAAGGATCAGTCAGAAATAATAATGATTATTACATAGACAGAATTTACAAATTGGACATGTGTTACTAAGAAGCCACATTTTAAATAGTAAACTTTTACTTTGAGCATTGCTTGCTGGCTGCTGCAAGAGTGCAGATCATCGTCCAAAAGGCAGAATAATTATATACGCACCTTTGGTCCGAGAGTCCTCTGACAACTGCAAGTAACAAAGCCTGGATGCAGAGTCGATTTGGTGCGGTTTGGCCTTGTTTCCTGCGTCCGCCTACGCGCAGGGCGCGCTCAGGCCATCTCTGCACCAGCTCGCCCACAGCCAGCGGTCTGTAGCTGGTGAAGGCGGCCTCCAGCAGCGGTCTGAACAGCTCCTTGGGCACCCACCTTAACCAGCAAGGCGACGAGCTGTGGTCACTCACGACCTCCCTCGCACAGAGGCTCACCAACGAAAGCACCATTTCAGCGCACAGCAGGTTTTAACATCAAAATATACACAAGTGAAATGATTCTGCGTCTTGCTCTCTGCAAAGGCACAGAGTTAGCTATCTGAAACTAGCTTAAAGACTAAGATTAGCTTTATGACAGCAATTTGACGCGGTTTTATTAATCCCCTAAAAGAATTTATAACACCACCTGATAGTCACTGGGATTATTAACAGTAGTAACCTATGCAGCGACGACCCGAAACCTTGAACGAGTGAAATATAAGACGCTGGTCCATCGTGTTAGCTAACTCGACAAACTATCATTGAGGAAGCTGCAGCTGGAGCAGGAGTGTTTACACTGGAGACTGACGCACGCCTGTGACGCGGCACGTAAAGGCAGACGTCATGACAGAAAGGTAAGCTCTCTTTCTCTTTTTTTTTTTTTTTTTTTTTTTAGCACTTTTAACTTATAATATTGCTCTTTTATTATTGTTTTTGTGCGGCTATTTCGCATAAAAGCTTCCTTTTGTAGCTTTACTGCCACTTGGTACTTTTTAATTAACAGAGTGCACATATAGGGTTTTACAATCCTGAGCACCAGGTGCTACATCCCTCCAAACGAGACCTATTTAAGGAGGTGATACTAATACTAGGAAATGTTTTTCACTTATGTAAAAATCCAAACGAGGGGTTCAACTTTGGTTAGGCTATCAGTCATGTTGATGAAGTACTGTCAGTGCTGCCAAGTTTAGCCCAGGGCCCTTAACCTTCACTAAGCTTCAGCATTGATGTTCTTTGACAGAAAACAGTTGGATTTCTATATTAGCTGAGTTTACTCTTCCAAAGGCACTTCAGACTCTATTGTGAAGTAGAATTAGCAATAGTACAGTGTATATAATGAGGTGTTGTGTTATAATACATTATATTGTTGGATGGATATGAACAAAGTAGTATTTTAATGTTAACTGACAGAAGTGGCACTATTTCTTTTTTTTTTTTCATCTATGATTAGCTCAGCCCAATTTCAACACACTATGTCCAAGTTCAGTGTGCTAACTGTCACAATGAATAGTTGTGTGTGATTATTCAGTATGACAGACTGAAGTTCAGAAGCCAAATTCAAGGGGAATAGAATAGAGAATAGAATAGCTATATTTTATCTTACTTAACTTTGGCACAGGGCAGAGAGACACACTAGACAGTGGCCCAAGAAAAAAGGGAACTGGCATGTACCACAGAGTCAGTCACTCACTCAAGTGAGTCACTCACATAATATATATACACCCAATAGACTTATATAATGCCACAATCAATAGGATTGTGGCTTATGTTTGAACTGTCTTACTGTGTTTTTAATAGACAGAGCCAAGCCTACCTGGAGAGCGTTTTTTATACTGAGTGGATTATTCTGGTGAAGTAAACTGAGAGGCAGAGAAGCTATGAGGAAGAGAAGAAATATTTTGCATGACAAGCACAATATTTAGTTTGCCCTTGTTGTACTGTCAAAAATGAACCAAAGAGGATGACTCCACTAGATGGCACTAAAGGATCACATAGTCTGAAGCCTGTCTATCAACAAAATCAGACACAAACATGGGTATGTTACAATCTCAGTCAACCTCATATTCTTAATCAAAAATCACAGACGAGACAGATGTTTGTAATTACACATCAGGAAGCAGGTGTTATACTTTTTTGTTGCTCATTAGGTCAGTGAGTTGCAAGTTTGTGAGACAATTTATGGCATTAGCCTTAGATCATATTTTACCATTGACAGGGTTTTGTTTGTAACTGGTGAGTTTGATGATGATAGTAGGTGTAGAAGGAAGTCAAACTTGTGCTGCTCACTCAGGTTTTCCATTTCTGACTTAGCTGAAATTGATGCTTTGCTTGTAAATGTGATCATTTTCTTTATTTAGTGCTACTGAAGGACTCATTTCACAGAAGGTGTAGGTAAACACTGCTATTAATACTCCCACGTCTTGCACGCACATATACACACACACTCACGACAGCAGCTGCACACAAATAAACATGCTTTCAATTAATGTATTGCTGAAGTGCTTTCAGAAGACCTGCAGGGATCTTTGTCCATCCCATTACTGCTGCCTTTGACAGATAATTTAATGCCACTTCCATAATTATGTCATAAAACCTTATAAAAGCTATACAGGGGCAGCAGGGGATCCCCCTGTTTGGACTGTGTTACAGTGTCTACTGTGTAAATTCGTGGAGCTGTGCTTTACTTCATCTCAGACTATTCTTTACCTCAACATTGTATAGATGTATTTGGATCTATATTCATTTAATTTTGATGGATTGTTAAGTGTGTGTGATAACTGTGTGTTAAAATACTGCTATTTCTCAAGAGAAATATTCCTCACAGATTAAACTGGAATTGATGCAGTATCTTTATTGAGAATTCCAGACGCTGCCCACACAGGTGTTTTCATATATCACATTTGGTTAGACCTCTTCTCGGGGCTGTGTGGGCGTGTGCAACACTGTGACTTGACTGACATCTACACTGCCCTGCTAGTTTCATTGCATCTCCTGTGCGATCCCAAGCCCTCTGTGATTTTTTCCCAATTTTATGAGTAGTAGAGTCTCCTACAGAAAATTATGCTTTACTTGCATTCAACCTGCTGTATTTGTTAATTACCAGTCACCAGTATTGGATTCTTCTCAAATCCCTCAGGTCTATTTGGAAATCTGTTAATCGAGTTTTATAACCATTTGCTCTCTGGGGTTTACATGCAAGTAATGTCACTATGCAGATTAAAGTGCTGTATGTCTCTCTGTGTGAATTAATCAGAAAGAATATCAATTTATTCACACATAGCCCATACAACAGGGTATAAGTGTAAGGGTTATATATAAGACACCACAGTCGTCCAATATGTAGGCCCAGTTTGTGAGGAAAAGAAGAGTTACCACTTCAATACCTTTATGTATTAGGGATTAAGAAGACCAGAAGAAAAGGAAATTTTGAGGCAGAAATCCAGTTGGTTTTTTTTAGTTATTATCACAGGCGTACAGCAGTGGAGCCTGCGTGACCTCAAACAATGAGGAAGTAATATCAATTTTCAAAGCACCATGAGGGTTACACCTCTGCAGACAATGGCCTGTTCTATTCCAAGTGTCCCAGTAAGCCACAAGACTGTGACTGTGAGGCAGCATGCACAATACCAGGACTCTGAAACTCCAGCAGTTCAGTGGAGCTCAGCTTTAATCAGTTTTATTATTTACACCTGTAGTTATCCTACATGTCAAAATCTAATCTGTGGAAAAAGTCTGTTATTATTTCAGTTAATTTTAATGGCATTTTGTTGGTTCACTGATTCCGTAGTGCAGTTTATTCTCTTCTATTCGAAATCTATTATGTGCATATGCCTTGTTATTTTCAAATGTGTAGACTGTTAACTGAACAGCTTATTCAACCAGATGAGTTTTTGGATTGCCTTTCTCTTCATACAGGCCGGATCTGTCAGAATTTAATACATTTTGAATTGAGACCAAACGATTTGTTGCACTAAATTTGGTGAAATAAACACCATATGCTGAACAGGCTGCCTCAACCGAAGCCTCAGGCAGTTGGACAATAAAAGAGTGAAGACAGAAAACACATTTTTTTGTTCTTGTGCCAGTTTTACGTTGTTTTACACTAAGAAAAAAAAACTTTTCTTGTTTGAGGTCCAAAAATGCCTCCAAGAAATCTATACATGAGACTTGAGCCCTCTTAACACATTCTACCACACTATACCTGACTATTACAGACTAAAATCACCCCATGGTACCAAAAAGTATGTGTACACATAAACTCATCTGCTTCTGGAGCCTTTACTGAATCTAACTATCACTATCCAGTGTTTGTTACTGGAGACTTACTGGCAACCTTCTGCACCCTGTAGCCTTCCCTCTCAGGTTAGTATTTCACTTCATTCCTACTCATTTGTGACTCTGACTCAGACATATTCTGATCCTCGCAGCTTTTGTTAATGATCTTCTTTAATTTAATTTGACATGCAGTTGCTCCTGCAGTCTTTAAATCACACATAAGCACATAAGCACGCATAGGGATTCAGTATCTTCCTGGTTCCCCAACCAGTCTGTCAGAATCAGAATGATACATTGCTGTTGTTCACTTGGCCACAGTTCTCTACTCAGAGATGATTAAAGCACCTGGGCCACTCATTAATGCACTCAAAATTTCAATTTCCCAGATGTGTTGTGCAGCCACTGCTCTCATGACACTTTCCCTGTCATATACATGTCAGTTTAAGCCTGTCCTCTTATATATTTGCATTTTACAAGGATGCCTCATCCATGACCTCCCCAACCTCCTTATCCTTCCATCACATATATACCCAATACAGAGTGTTTTTATCATTTCTACAGTGTGTCACATGCATTCACACAAAGCACTTGGCAAAACTGATATCAAATATATTATATAGATACGTAGTTTATGGAGGTATAAATTCTTCAGCTGCTTCCCTGCAGTGAACTAGCTTTGTTTTTGTTTGAAATTACTTTTTGCTGTTGAAGCCAAATTTCCCATCTGTTCACCTTTTGTTTTCACCTTTTATCTGTGTGGAATATTTCACTTACAGTCTAGGAAAAATGCCAGATATTTTCCATTTAGTCCACAGAAATAACAGAGCAAATGGTCCAGAGAAGCAAGAGTTTAACCATTCAGTTTCCAGACAAAATTCATGTATATTATTCACTGATAAAATAATAAAAATATAGCAATAAATGGTTGGAAATGTTTACAAGCTTTCATTTTGTATTTCAAGCTATCCTCACTTGACTATTATTAAATGTCATGTCATTTGCTACACAGGAAATGGTGGCAAATGTCACTTTCTTCACATCTTCACAAATAAATGATTAATGAATAATAATAATAATAAAATTCTCCACATTTCATTTAAAATCCCATACAGATTTTTAAACAGTTACAAGATGGTAACTGTTTTATTACACACGCTCTATAATTCTGAATTTTAGCCTATTACCCCCTCTAGTGGCTGCAGATATGGGAGTTAGATATTACAGTAAAATTACAGTACCCAGTTTAGTGCTTCCAAATTTCATTGTTTTTTTAATAATGGTAAAGGCAAGAGAAAAGGTTAATAAAAGTATTGCCAACAGTATACTCAAAAAGAACTGATGTCCCAACAAAAGATGATGTAAAAATAGATAAAATACACAGGAGAGTGATTGTTTCTTTATATGTGTCACCATTTTGATGATTTTTTTTTTTTTTTGTGATTACATAGTGACACATAGTGCAGCCATTGTCTGACAACATTGTTTACTGATTAAAGTGGAAATGGTGTCACCAGTGCTGTGCTGCAATAACACTGAGGATATACTGTACATGTGAACATTCGACACGATGCCTCTTTGAAAGTCACAAAGTAACTTGCAATAAATATGGAGCTTTTGGGGCCCCACAGCAATTGACCACTTTTTTCCCAGTTGGTAATCCACCCTTGGGCAGAGGACAGGAAACTGCAAACTACTTGGCAGAGAGAGCTCAGAATAATATAGGGATTCATATTCTGCCTCAGGATTATCTGTAATAGGAGACAGCATATAGGAAAATAAATTATTGTTATAGAGAGTAGTTTTCACCTCTTTTCATTTCTACAACCTAGTAAACACATTAACAGGCTAATGTATGGTTATTTTTTTCACAGATAGTATTAAAAACAATTATTTAAGGATGAGGTAACACTAAACATACATAAGTAAAAATGTCTTCAAAGTAGATGAGACAAAATTGATAATCCTTTACCCCATCAACAACATGATAGAAAAGTTGATTAGTTTGATCTTGACCACTGTCCTTTAAATGAACAAGTTAGAAAAGTGATATATTGTCTTTGACAAGTTAAAAGCAACTCCTTCTGGAGGGGTATGCTGAGAGGACAGGAAACCATAAAACTCCTTGAACTTCTCCCTGTTAACTTCACACGCAACAGGGACTGTGATACCAAAAAGCTCTGCATCTTTTGAATTCTTTATGCACATCAGAGTTTAAAACTGTCTGTTTTGTCTATATCCACTTTTGTTCTGACAAAAAGGACACTGTGAAATGCATTCACAGCACTTCTCAAAAATGTAAGAATATGGACACATGAAGTGCCAATTTAGCAGAAATAAATCCCCTGAAAATCGCTTTTAAACAAGTTCATCTTGAATGTTTGAAAATGTGTTAATGAGTAATTATTCTCGCAATGGCAATAGAAATAAATCACCTTTTTGTTTTGAACTGTGAAAAACAACTGTTAAATACAGAAAGGCCAGGCCACGTCATGCAAATGTTGTGCAAGTCAAAGGTAAACTTTCTAAACTGATTAGAAAGATTACATGAATGTAATAAAGCGTTTTCACTGCAGCGTTATGGGCCAGTACTATAAGTGTGGTCCCTACAAAGTCCCAGTGGTCAAAGTGTCTTGTAAAAGAGTATCACAATCTTATTTACAATCTTAAACTTACAGGACCTAAAATTTTGATCAGAATTATTTTTAAAGGCTTGAATAACAAAAAAGTATCCAGATTAAGTTTCATCTTTTTTTTTTTGATACCAATCCAGATTAAATTGAGTCATTAATTTGTGCTTTGATTAAAATACAGATATACTACAGTGGATGGTGTTTTTGTCTGTGAGATGTTTATCTACTGTTTGACATGAAGAAGAAAGAATTAAAGGTGGAGAAATAACTTTTACACTCAAAATGCATGAGCAGGTACACACATGCGAGTGTCTTGAAGTTTTTACCATCCCATGGTGGTATTTTAGGCCTTGACAGACCACGAGCTATTCTGCACCAGAGTGTATTTTATCTGATAAAACAGGAAGTTTGATGTCACTCACTCCACATCAATTGGCTTCCAGCCTTAACCACAACCATGGTTATATGCCTCATAGGTCTATAAGCCTTGACATTTTGCTTTATTAAGGTGGCATTAAGGAGTAGTCCTACAGTTCATGTAGCAGCTGTCATTAAAAGAAATGACTTGCGCAGGATACAACTGTTTGCATTGTGGCCCAAAACTACACAGACTCACAGCCTGTCGGCCCTGATGGATGCATGTAAATGCCTCAATTACAACACACGCTCCATGAATTTGTGCCCTGCTGTCAGCTCATTATTCACACACACACATAGGGTTGTCATGGTCAAGGATTCTGCCAATTTCTCATAATTTAAACATCACAGCACTTGAATATCAAAAGGTTTGAGCAGTCATTCTTCTTTTTTTATTTCCCAACTTTTCCAGGATCATACTCAAGGAGGGTCATCTCAAACTTTGACTGGAAAAAAAAAAAAAAAAAAAAATTAAAGCTGAAACTTACAGTGAAGGAAATGTCTCTGATCTTTGAGCTGTCACTATAAAACTGTCCCTTCTGCTGTTTAATGAACCTTCCCTCTCTTAGTCATTAATCAAACTGTAATTATTCAGGTGATTTACTTTGAGAACTAATGACCAAAAGAAGAAAGGCCAGTTTCTTAGCTCTCAAAAGACTTCATAATAATCTGATGCATTATTTAGAAAATCTAATCTGGAGCTGGTCATTCACAACAAGTTAATTACTAATGCTTGTATTTACTGTAAAGGGCTGATTCAGTTGCATGTTTAAGATTACATCCATGGTTTTGGTCTATTTTAAAGGGTAACACTCTCAAGTTTTTCCTAGTAGTTAGAATCGTTGTACCAGGAGCAGTGAGTTACAAGAGTTTGATTTTTTTATTTCCTCAATATATTTAAAAAATAGATGCCTGCAGATGTGAATTATTTGTTGGAAAACACAAAGGGACAACAGAATAAAGTGTTACTTAATCCAAGTTCAAATTTGGTAACAATACCTCAGAAAATTATTATTTTACATGTTGTTCTATCTCTATGTATTTTCCAACACAGGCCAAAAAGACACAACATATTTTAGTTTTAAGGATTATGGCACCAGTCAGCACATTTCAGTTGGCTCAATTTAGACCAAACAAGAGGGACAGGCCCCTCCTTTTAGTGCAGGCTCTGGTTGGCTATTGTCGGCTGTGGGTAGGACATGGACACTCCTGCTGGCCAAGAGAAGTATCAATCATAACGTTGCGTGCAGCCGGGTGCTGTATGGCTAATGTCAACATGCTAACTTTAGTCATGAGGGAGAATATGTGGAAAATGATGCACATCTGTCAGATAATTAAAAATGAAACTACAGTGGTATAATGTATATTTATTGATAGAATAATGTGTTTGGACTAAATGCTGGATTAATTGGAGATTTGTTACAGGACCTTTTTGTCAACATTTCATCGATTGTGGAGTTACATAATTTTTTTAATTGTTTGTTTGTAAGCTTTTAATGGTTGCCATACTGATGGTGACTTAGACTTACACCTGGTTAAAACAGGCTGTGCTCAAAAAGTCAATTTTTGCTAAGGAAGCGGTTTAACTGAGTGAAATGGCCCAAAGTATTGGAGACACTAACCGGATTCCTGAGATTTATTCTAAGCATTTTGGCAAAGTGGCTCTTAAACACTGACAGGTGGCAGAGTTGTGGCAGGACAAGGATCTGGCAAATGGGATGTGTAAGACTCAGGTGTTTAATGTCGGCTGATTTTCCAGCTCATATTCCTCTTATGAAGTTCATTTGTCAATGCAGTGATGACTGTAGTAGGTCACACATCACAGCACACTACATAATCTTCCTCCTCACACTGTGCTGATTGGAAGTGCTGAATGAGGCATCTCCTACAGATACACTGTCAAAATTAAACTCCAGCTGTTATGGCCTCTTCACTCAGCAGTGAATCACTGGATTCAGTTTGGAAGAAAATTAACAGGAGCTATACATTGGCACGGCTCGACTAAGATTGTGAAGGCAGACTGGCTGCATTCAAAATGTGGTGAAAATGTTCTTCGCTGTCTATGTTTTAATTATCAATGCATTGAAGGCGCCAGGGAAGGAAAAAAAAAACAATTATGATAATGAATCATCATGACTAGCCAGCACAACTTCACTTTCTTCTTCTTTTTTTCTGCTATAGAACTACATTTCCTACAAACCTATAATCACACAGACAATCTTCAATGACTTTCTTACTACTGCATAAAGTACATACTCAACTGAAGATTTTTATTTCTTACTATCTGATTTGGCTTTCCTTTTGGGACAGTCCTTTATTTATTTTTAAATTCCCCACTGTGGTCTACGTGCCGATGTGAAACAGTAACCTCCCACTTTCCATTACTCAGGTGAAACATCAACAGAAGGGCAAAAATCTGAGGTCAAAGACAATCTGTCTGGTTACAAACAGGATTAAATTCAACCTTTGTTTTAATGTGTGCGCCACTATTTTTGTGAAACCGATTTGTTCAAGTATTTGACAAATGGTTGCACCAGTCACACCAGGCCCAGGAGCCTCAATGATTAATCTTTCTTATTTAAATCATTTAAAGTGCTCCTTGGCTTTGACCTCAGTTTTGCTTGTGAAGGTGAACTGAGTCACAAGAGTTTTTAAGAATTCATAAGATGTAAAGCAGGAGAGGAAGGAAACACATGAGCGGTGAAGGGAAGCTTTGTTGAAAATTTGCCACATTGTTGTACTTGCAGAAATGTTGTTTTTTTTTTTAGCATAACTTTGGTTTAGACTTAAATATCACAACAACTGTATGGACTGCTGTACAACTGGCAATTTGATGACTTGATCTATCACAGAATTATATTTAGTTTGGTTTGCTAAACACATTCATTTCCTTCTCAGCCGTGGACCTTTTAATCTGTAAAGTGATGTTTGGGGTCTTTGGTGTTAAAAGTACTCTATACCTGCAACTAATGACCTTCCCGAATTAGCCTCACTGCTAATTCACATGCTAACATGCTAACCTGAGATGACGAACATGGTTAATATCACCTGCTTAACTTTGGCTGCCGTTGTTATTGTGTTAGCTTGCTAATAGTAGCATTTAGCACAGACTGTGCCTAAGTATGGCTATAGACACTCTGGTACAAAAATAATTTGTGTTAATTAACTCCCACTTTATGAATGAAGTCAGCTTTGTGCTGTCGTGTTGGCTGGACCCTTTACTAGCAGACATTAATGACTCCCCTTGTTGAGCTCAAGCTAATAATGGTTATGAGTCACCATGATTGACCCCATTGCTATTCTGTACTCTTGCACCTTAATGTCATATGTTGAAATTGGAATAAGATAATTAGCTAGACTTCATTATCCTAACCACAAATTGCTTCCCACCTCATGTATTTCTGAATCGTGACAGTTATTCCAATTGACTAACTGCTAATCTTGGCTGTTAGAGGGCTCAAACTATCTACACGATATGTGGCGCTGTCTCAACATGCAGCTCCCTGTACTATATACACTATCACCACCACTGCCAAAAGGGATCAATACATACGTGATCTTTTCCTTGTTCCATCAGTCCCTCATCCCCAATGGAGCTGTCAAGCTTGCCTTTTCTCTCAAGGTTAATTTCATTTGAACTACACCAGCTGCAACTACAGTCTTGTACTGGCTTGCTGCTTGTCTGTTTTAAGGACCTGTCTTTATTGATTTCTGTGAAATGAAATTATGCCTCACCGTAAAGTGAGGCTGAGCCCTGTTGGACACGGTTAACGATGCTCATATAGCAGTTCATGTTCCCAACTTCAGCTCTTCTCTTCTCTTGTTGTATGTTCCATCCATCAACTTGTAATTAGTTAGCTCTAATGTATTTTATCTTGTTGAAAACACTTGGGTCTCTGCAGGATTTTCATTGTTTCCACCCATCCAGACGGATGTATATTTGTATTATGTTATTAGCAGCAGTTATCTAAAAGCTGCTTGTGCCAATGCTGGTTCAGTTGCAGCTCAAATAAACGCATTAATACAAAACATTTTACCAACCTACCTAATTTTTAGCCATGTTAGCAATGTGGCTGTCAGTTGACCCACCGCTTTGATCAAAATGGAAATATCTCAACAAGTGTTGGATGGATTGCCTTGGACATTCATCATGCCAAGAGATTAATTTGTCGATGCCCTGACTTTGTCTTAAAGGATCGATCAAAGTTAATGCTCAATTTCAGGTTTCAATTAGAAAAGAGTTATTATACCACGTACATCAGCATTGTTAGCATTGTCACAGTGTCTATAAGTACAGCCTCAAAGAGCTGCTAGCATGGCCACAGTTTGTTTATTTATAAAGCTATGAAGATCTGCACTGACTTGCTACATTCACAATTTGTCATTTTAATGGCTCCATTACCTAATTTCAGTCTTACTAAAGTTGGCTCCTGGCTGCAGCTTCACATTAACCATTCAGACTAAGAAAGCATCTTCTTATCTTACTCTCAGCAAAAACGCAAATAAACATGATTCCCAAAACCGAATGTTGACTCTAATCTTTTGTTTAAACCCATTTCAAGATAGAACCACTCAAACATACTCACGTTTGAGAACTTCATTACTTTCCCTCGTCTTGTTATGACATAGGTCCATGTTAAAAACAGCAACACATGAACCAGCAAAGTGACCTTATTGAGCAACAGCCATAAAAGCCATTTATTACCCTTTACAACACACTAACACACGTACAGGATCAATCCAAGATCCAGGTAAACTGGAGAAGGTGAATCAACGCTCTACCTCGACAGGCGGTTTCCCTCATGCCCGAACAACAAAATGCTTGACTTGGAGGTGAAAATCAGGTGCTCTAGTTGAAGGACAAACAATATGTTGCCGCTGGGCTCGATATGGCCGCTGTTGGCCTTCAGTCTGGTGTTTACCTCTGATCGTATCCATGGCTGTTCAACTCAGGAGTTTACCTGTGCTCAAGGGTTATGTGTACCTGAGGATTGCGTGTGTGACTTCACTGACAACTGCGGAGATGGTAGCGACGAGCAGAATTGTGAGTAAAACAGGACAATATACATTATTAAAATTTAAACATGTATGTTTTTCAGAAAGTGTAGACATATTATTATTAACGATCGTAGAAAAAGGTTGGAATAATGCAGTATTTTACCTTCCTGTTTGGTTGTTCAAATTTAATTAAACATTATTTAATCATCACTCGCTTCCAAATAATAATAAATTAACAATAATTAATTACTGATGTTTAATTCCCTCACACCTAAGGCCACTGCTGGTCCATTTCTCTACCACTGACACAAAACTATACTTACAAGATGTCCTCAAAGTTCTTAGGAACCTTGGAAGTTACACTGTTCTATATTACAAGCCATTTTGTACTTGAAACAAATCTGTGTATCCCCTACAGCGACATATGTCTTATAAAACAGCAACTTCCTCTTACATAATTGTTGCTTTTGAAGTTTAAACCCTATGGGCAGACTATGTGTATTAATGTACCTTGTTTTTTAAAGCTAAATCTAATAGGTTGGTAGTTCAAGGATCCAGGAAATGGGTTTTGTTTTCACATAAACAAGCCAAGTACGTGTATGTGTAGTGAATTGCAGTGTGGCTACCTGTAGTGTAACATAACTATGATTAGCCTGTTTCGAGAAGAACATATCCAAATTAACTAAGTGGTGGGTGGACAAAAAATTTATTTTCAATTAGGGCAATAATAATATAAAACTATTACTCAAAGTGTGACAGCCTTGGGCCTGATGTAGTGCACCAGCTGCACCATGGACAGTTACGCTTAGTTTGAAAAAGTATAAATGATGATGAACATATATACAGTATAAAATGTAGATATGTCACAATAGCAGATAAACTAAAAATAAATGTATAAAATACATTTTGTACATGCATGAGTGCAAACATGCAGAGCAATGACTTGTCTGTCACAATGCCTAGGATGTACATACAGACAGTACATTATACATTTTTGCAAGTTCAAAATGATCATCCATCATCCAATGAACAATCTAAATTTTATAAGAATCATTGTATTTGTAATTGGCAGCATTTTTAATACATATAGTGGCTTATAGTGAAAGTATAAGTGATATGTGCACAACTTTTACAATAGCATACCCAAATACCATGGCAGCCAAAAAAGCAAATAAATTATGATACAAGAGGCTTTAGTGAATATATTCAATTCTTTATATATCTTGATACAATTTAAGTGTAATTCTGATTCCTGTTTGGCATATCTTACATAAAATGTATTGCTGAGCTCTGCTGAGCTGAGGAATGTATTTTGTGCATGGAAGCTACATCTGAATCCTGATGCAAAGAATAATGGTAAAATATATTTCAGGGTGAAACACAAATAAGCACAAGTGAAACCAGAAGTATAATAAAACAGGGAGTGATTTCTGTTGAAGGTTCCAGATATGAGAGGTGTAACTTTGAGGATGGACTCTGTGACCTGATCCAAAGCTCAGAGACATTGTCTGAATGGACCAGAACAACTGAAGTCCCAGGACTCAAACATGACCACACCAACAACACATCAGGTTGGAGCATCAGACATTTGCCATATGGGACATTCTCCATTTGGAGAGAAAAGGTTTCACCTTATAATGGTTTTATTTGTTTTTCCACATGCATGTACCCCACATTTCTCTCTCTCTCCTTCAGCATATTTCCTGTCTCTGTTGCCTGTTGGAGGAAACAGAACCACAGCAGACCTGACCAGTCCTATTTTCCTACCCAATCAGACATGCCAGGTAAGAACATACTCTTTGCCATAAACCAAGACAAATCCATTAACAACATGATATCAACTGATGAGCCAACTTTAATTTTTATTCAACAGATGAGTTTCTACTATTATGTTGGGGCAACACATGGAGCTCTTCATGTCCTGGTTCAGACTCCTCTGGGTCAGGACACAGAGCTGTGGAAGTACTCACAAGTACAGATGGGAATGTGGCTGCGGACAGTGATTCAATTTTCCAGTAATCACAGTTTTCAGGTCTGTAACTGTCAGAATTTATCATAATGGTGTTTTATTGTTATTATTATTATTGATTAGATTATATATACTGCCACAACAGCATTAACATAGATACATAGAGCTATTTCAAGTTGATATTCATATTGAATGTTTTAAATACAGTTTATTCAATGATATAGAGAATATAGTTCCTTGAAACTAATAAAGTCATCACAGCATAAATGAGCTGCCCTTTTTGTGCATTGAGGTGGTACTGACCTAACTGGACCCTTCAGAGGCCATCTGGAGTCCTGTAAAACCTGCTGTTTGTGTCCTTCCTATATCCTCAGACAATGTCACTGTGTCACTCTTCTCCCCTTCTCTGCCATCTGTTACTAACTGCAGCCAGCTCAGCTTCATAACATAGCTGAACCAGCACCAGGATTAAAGCGAGGTCAACTCTCCTGTTAACAGTCACTTTCCCCTCCATTAATCCACTTCCTGTTTCAAAGGCAGTTTAGTTAAGTGGATTTTTATTTACTGGAGTGATTTCGGATGATTTTAATTCCAGCCTGTTCGCTTAATGATCTGCACTTTTTCACCAATTTAAAAGTTCTTTCTTTCCTTTTTGACATCCTTTATTATTATGATTCCTTTGGACATCTGCATAAAGATTGCACATCTCCATATAAAATATGATATGTATGTGTATACACAAAAAACAGCAACAGAAAATCTAATCTAGGCCTATTTTTGTAGATTGGCTGCTGCAGAGTATAACTAAGTGACTGTGGATATAAACTCCACCTGTTTTCTGAAGGGTACATTCACTGGAATGGATAATGCTTTGGCTGAAAGCTGAAATAAACTGTGATATACACTCATTGCTATGAATTGTATTAGTCTTATGGCCTCAAAGCCCAGTTTTGAAGAAAAAAATGAAATACCAGCTAAAACAAACTGTGTATTTGAGTGCATTTTGAATGCATTTTCTCATCACCCGAAATGACACAATACACCATTTGTTTAGATCAGTCATTGATGATGGGTTATAAAACTCCACTTGTGCAGATAAAGCTGCTGTTGTGTGGACTTTAGATTTTTACCTTGTGTTGTGTTATCTTGTTTTACCAGTTTCAATCTTCTTGACTTTATTCCTATATCTTTATTTTCATTATTTGTTTTGTGTAAAAGACTTTGTAATATTGCAATAGTACAAAACTTCAGTGTTTTGCAATGGACAAATACACTGTGTAGAAAGACAAAAAGAAGGTGATTGACTGAGTGATATCTTGAAGGTCTCCTGTGTGTCCAGCAGGTTGTCATTCGAGGGGAACTTTCAGCTGACAGCGAAGCCTCTGAGGTCCTGGCAATCGATGACCTATCTTTCAGTCCTGGCTGCGTTGCTGTGCCTGGTACTGTTGCCATTAATAACATCACACTACACAGACTGGACAAGTTCAGACCTTGACATTTTGAAATATCACCACACATAAACAGACCGCCACAAACTTGTTTTGAATACTGATAACAGAGAAAAGACACTAAAGCACCCAGAAATCATTAAAATAGTGCCTACCACACATTTCCCTGCACTGAATATGGAGCAGTTATACCTGCTATAGTCTGCGGCCTGCAGCACAGTGATGAATGTGATATAGTTCAACATCATATAATTCAACTGACTATTTGATAAGGCTCTGTCCATTTTGGGCAGAATTTTAACATGTATTTCTGATATACAGTTTTTTAGCTGCAAGTACAAACTACACCATCTTTACAACTGCTATTATTCATCTGCTAGAGGATGATGTTCCTGCTCTGTGTGTAAGACGAACGGGTGATGAGCCCTCTTTATTGATTGTCTCATTAAGACTACAGTCTGTGGCCTAGGTCTCTTCAAAGCCACTTTCACTGTTGAGTGTAGCCAGAAGTATAATGTTACTAGTTTGAGTTAGATGTCAATAGTTGGAGCCAAGGGGCCAGAGTTTTTCATAGATGTTTTCTAAGTGATTGAATTCCAGGATGAATGATTTTTTTAAGTGAGTATATAATTTCTTTTAGATTGCTTCCTCATCCATTCATTAATGACTATGGGCAGTCTGTAGTGAAACTATCCAAGCATGAGGTCAGAATATGTGATATTAAATGTCTCTGAAACTATTGGATGAATTAACATTAAATTTAGGGCGGGAATTTAATGTCCCCTTAAGGATGACTGCTCTTCAGGCAGTTCTCCTTTGCTCTATTGAGCATTATAGCATCTTTCAGCTCATTGTTTTGTAGTTCTGAACCACAACAGACAAAGTTAGTGGTTAGCTTTTGACTATGGTTGAGCATTTGACAGTTAAACAACCACATATTTTCCTGAGAAGTTGGTGGTGACCAAAACAAACTCCAGAGCTCATGGGAGAGAGAATACTGGACTGGTTAACATTGCGGCTAATGTGTCAACTGGATGTATAAATAGGCAACTGATTGCAACGTGCTTGCCATATCAGCATCACCTTTGTGATTTATAGCTGATTTTACTGCTGCAAATGGGGTCTAAAGTGGGTTAGCACAGAACATTTTGGCAGACTTAAGAGTCTCTGGACTGTCCCCAGGCCTAGTTTACCATGTCTAAGTGGATGAGACAAGACAGTGTCACCTTGGCACTTGGTTCCTTAGCTTCCATCTGTCTTTTACTCCCAAGAAGAAATATTCCTGGGCTGTTAGCAATCTGTCCTGGTTAAACACATGAAAAAAACAAACAAATGTTCTGGGGACAAGAGCTAGTCCAGAGTATTCCTACCTGCAGCTCCATATGACTACATAATCTTTTATTGTCCAAGCACTGGTCTTGGAGGCATTCAGCGTTGAGTTTCACATTGAAATACCAATAACACTTTAGTACACAGGTAAGCTTTAATATGCATGGCACATCAGTACAGAAGACATGGATATTGTTTTGATATGTAGCCCGCATATAATATTGATAACTACATGCCATTACAGTCGCTTACAGTGGATTCTTTATATCCCAGTCCTTTATTATTCCCCCGATCTTCCACATAGCCAGTAAATTTGTTGCACTGAATTACAGGGTTCACAGCATCAATGAATTTAGATTAAGTGCACTGTCACAAATAATGGCAATATAACTGTTAAATTCTGGCCTATAATTAAACGGATGCAGGGTGAGACAGAAACATGTTATAATAAATTATATTTCCAGCCAAATTTTGAAGCTTCTTTTACTCCCTGTCATCATGAATCACATTCTTTGTATATGTAAGTTTCTTCAAGGGTGTTTCCATGTCTGTACATGTTTTTGAAATGAGCAGACCACCGTATAATTTATTATGGCTGTTTTTTTGTTAGGCCTAACTTACATTCCCACAGGCTGTTGCCCGGCCAGGTCTTGTCTGACTCCTGCGAATCTCTGGTCTTCCTTCACCATTTTGTCAGATATTTAATCGTGAGAAGATGAGTCGGTTAGGGAGGCACTATTTAGAGGTGTAATATTCCTGGACTGTACCAAAGCAAAAGACAAGCTCTACCACATAGTAGCCTATTTAGATAATGAGAGTGAATATTGGACTTGCAATACTGATAAGCAACTATTTTCTAGTGTATTTGCCAAGATGACTTTATAAATTCACTGATGTCATGAACCACATATGTACAATGTTTTTACAGCTTTCAATGCCCTTAGAAAGTGGCCAACACATCTATCAATACTGCTATGAAGCCCCTGCAAAACCCTTTTACCTTTTGTACCTGTTAGCATGGGTTAACATTTTTCATCCTTATAAGTACATGGAGTTTTGTGACCTGCTTTTTTCTCTTAAAAGATGAAGAATTCTTTTAATTTAAAAAATGTGTTACTTCAGAAAGCCAACAGCCAACCAAAAGCTAATTGAATATTGGACAGTTATTCACTTGCATTTCTAATACTCCTCATGAGCAGAATGAAATTAAGTTAATTTAAGAGATGGAGTCTCAGATGTACTATTGATCAAAATATCTGAACATCATTCATTACTTCACAGTTGAATCTAATCTTTTTTAACACAGCTAATGGACTTACTCCTCTGTGGGTGCAGCTAAGCTCATCCATATTAATTCACTATGATCTCCCATGAGTTTTTTTAAATGAAATCACATAATAGAAGTCAGTGATAACAAATGTAACTTTCCATCTGGTGGGTCAACACTTGACTCAGTTATCAAACTTCCTCTTACAATTGAATACTGTAATTCCATCAAAATGTTGACTGCATTAATCTCTTATTTTTTATTCCTCTAGCAGAGAGCACTGTATCCCCACCCCCTGTTTGCCCTCCCTCATGGTTTGCCTGTGGTGGTGGTGGGGATTGTATTGAGGAAAGCAAAGTATGTGACTTCACCCCCGATTGTCCCCATGGAGAGGACGAAGCCAGCTGCCGTAAGAACCGTGTTGCCAAGTAACACATTGAAGTAATCCACACCCCATTTGTACATTTGACTGAGGGCAGGTGGTAATTTATATTCATGGTTAAAAACACTGTTTTCAGTTCTGCATTTTTTTTTTACCAGTAGGAACCAGTTTCATCTTTTTCCTCTTAGTTATTTTTAAATTTTTAAATGTCTGCATATAAATATGTTTCTGTCTTTATTATCTACATTTATTTTTAATGTGTTTTTTTTTTTTAATGTTAGTTTAGCATGGTGGGCAGATTCAAATACTACAATACCCATGAGCCTTAAATGCCATTGCTCTGGAGGAAAAAAAGCAGTCAGAGGTCCACAAATGCAGTTGTTGCACAAATTAATGCAAAATTCACTCAGAATCCACAACTAAAGCAACACAGCTCCCCCCTGCTTTTTAAGCATTTGTCTCTTTCCAAAATCCACCCTGGGATTGGTAGTTAATGAATCAGTCAATCAGTTTACTTAATAAAAAGGACCAGATATTTTCTACTGCAGTTCTTCTTCTTTTTGATCATTCAACCATTGTGGATGTGTTTTTCTGAACGCTTGAATGCGATTTCACCTATGTTGGCTAAAAAGTTGAAAATGAACTTTTTATTGTTTTATTGATAGTAATAATAATCTTCTGAGGAGGATGTGATGTGTGTAAAAGCTCCAGAACAACTACTTTTGGATCTTAGAGAGGTTATTGTTCCAAGGTCACAGATGAACTATTTAAAATTAAGATTATTTCCTATATCTCTCTAACCATTCAGCTTCTGAGTGTGACTTTGAGGATGGTTCTTGTGGCTGGTACGAGCTCACTCTTGGTGATGGCTTTGACTGGGTGAGGGGCTCACCTGTGGAGGTGCCTCCAGACTTCCACAACAACCCACCACCTTTGGACCACTCTACAAACAGCTCTGAAGGTAAAAAAAAAAATAAAAAAAATAATAATCACACCACACATGTACAATAACAATGCCTGAATCTGCCATATGCAGTTGCTGTTATCAAAGATGAGCTGATAAGATGATTTGTGTCCAGGGTGCTTTGCAGAAATAACTGGCAAAAGATAATATTATCTCCAGATTAAATCAAGGTTTTCTGGAAGGAAAGACAGAAAGAAAATCTCCTTTCTGCGTGTTTTTTAGAGATAAGCACTTCATGGGGAACTGCTTTCTCAGCCGTCTGAATAATGGAAAGGAAATCGACATATGCTGTAGCCACTCTGCATATTAATGTCACATCATTCACTGAAGACTGCACTGTACTCAATCTGGAACACTATTAGTCTCCCTCAGGATTTTGCACCTCAACATTTTACTGTATATTATGCCTCATTGCATCGTTATACTTTTTTCTCCATCAATCCTCCAGAATAGACTTAACTCCTGGAGGCATGGATTTAAGAGGGACTCTTGTTGTAGACTGACTCCATGCAGATTTTTTTAGCTGCACCATCTGTTGTTTTGGTTATGTACGTTGTATGAGCATGCTTGAGAAGATTGTCTGTTAGGTTTAAACCTGGAGACTATCCAGGCAGTAAAAGGAAGTAAATGAACTCTCTGGGAGGATCTTGATGTGCTTCAAGCTCTGTGAAATGACACATATCCTGGTGGAAGCATCTGTTTGAAGATTTAGAAAATATTATCGTCACCACCCAAAGGTGTGCAGATATGTGATGGTGTTCAAACAGTGCTTATTTGGCAGTGAGGTACCTAATATCTGCCAAGATTCAAACTCCCACCTCATACTGTGCAGCTTTGGGCAGAATGGATTAATTCTGTTTTTATCCTGCCTTTTAAAACAAGTTTTTAATGAGTTGAGATGAATGCATTGCCATACTACAAAGCCAGAATACAGCCACTGTCACTGTGCTGCTGTAAAGTGAATTTGTCCCCGAGGATCAATAGAGTCTTATCTATAGTGCATTATAGGACAAAATTGAGTAAAGCCAAAAATCCAACAATTAGCATCTCTTTTACCATATAAAACATTATTATACTGCAAAGCTAGATAGTTAGATAGCCACACCTAGGCTTAGCTAAAGTTCAAACTAACTGTACTTTAGTTTTGTTTTGCAAAGCTGTTATCTATAATTGAAAACTATTCATTTTGATGAACTGACAGCTTGTTAATTTAGATTGTTGAATGTTAATATCAAATATAAAGATCTTCTTAAGATCTTAAGAAGCTTAAGATCTTCTAGATATAGCAATGTAACAGATAAATATAATAAATATAGTATGCTACATATTACTTAGACTGCTTTTTTAAATAATCTGCATAAACCTAAGGCATTACTACCTTGTGCTGTGTATAGTTTGCCAGCCTGAACACATTAAACCCCTCATTTTCAACTTTGTTTATAGGGAGGTTTTCTTGTTGTTGGCAGGAGTGGAGTCCAGTGTGATTTGATGCACTGTGTGAAATGAAATGGCCTTCTGCACATTACTGCTGCAACCAGCTACTATTTGCATATTTGCAGCCCAGCTGTTAAGAATAAAGCCTCGCTATTGTCCTTTGACCTGACGTGTCATCAACTAGACAACTTCACAGTGTTGAGTGCAGGCGACTGGATATGTTTTGTTTTTCCCACAGTTATTAGACTGGTCATTGTTGAGCACAAAAATCCCAGAGGGAGAGGTATTTCTGAGTAAATTAATTTGACCTATCTGGCAACAACAACGTGCAAAGGCATTTAGTTCAATAGTAAATGAACCTCTCGACTTCATTTTCATGGTTTTAAAGGTGACTCTCTGGCTCTCTAGCGGAACACGTTGTTAGCAGAAATGTGGAGATGTGCCTAATGAAGTAGATGCTGAATATGGTTTGAATATTAATTGTGATCTCACTCACTGCAGGCCACTTCATGTTCATATTGAAGAACAGCAGCAGTCTATATCCAAGAGCTGTTCTCCGAGGACCCTGGTTCCAACAATCAGCCTCTGGTTGCACTATGACCTTCTGGTAAGAGCCACACTGCAGTATGGCCTCTTCCATCATTTCTCTTGCTGGACTAAAAAGTTGATTAAAAACATGATTCTTCATCATAACTGGAATTATTCTATCTGTATATCCACCTGCAACTTTAAACCCTTTCCACCTTTTCCTAACCTAAAGTGTTTTTCTTGATCGTTGTTCCTTTTTTTCCCCTCAAACATCATTTGACCTGTCTCAGCTCTGCTTCAGCATCTCTGTTATTTCACATTCACACACAATGAGTGCATTGCCTCGTAATCTGTCATGTTTTGACAGTTTAATGGACCCTAAAAATTAATGTCAAATGACAAATGATATTTTCCCCTTTGGTTGATTGGAGGGGTACTCTTGGCAGAAAAGACAGGTTTATAAATTAAATCTTTTTCACATAGTAAGCAAAAGCCCTCATGTATTACATTCAACAAGCATATGCATTATCACTAGAGGAATCTGTGGTTTACAGTATCTTGTCTGAGGAAGTAATTTCAAATGTGTAATATCACAGAATGCACACATTGCAATGCTTGAAATATTATTGTCAGTAAAATTTTTTTGCTTCCATCTCTCCCTTATCTCCCTTAGGCATTATAACTCAGGCATATCCGTGGGGGCTGCTGACATGTACCTTCGAATCAATGGAACCAACAACAACACAACTGTCATATGGAGAACCTTGTACAACCAGGGACCTCAATGGCACCAGGTCACAGTGCAGCTGGGACGCATCACCCAGCCCTTCCAGATTGCTCTGGCTAAGATCAGCCTCGGCGTGTTCGATGGGGTCTCCGCCTTGGATGATATCACCTTCAACAATTGTTCGATGCCCTTAGCAGTGGCGGAGTGTCCCTCGCACACACATTTTCACTGTGTGCGCACCAAAGCATGTGTGGAGCACCTGCAGCTGTGTGACCTTGTGGATGATTGCGGGGATGGATCTGATGAGGAGGGCTGTTGTGAGTGTTGTTCCACTAGGAGTTACTTCTGGTTACCAGAAGTACTGAGATATCATAACTCTGTAATTGTATTGCATTATGAGTTCAAATTTTTAAATACTTCCACTGGAAATTTTAAGTTGTTTCTATTTTGCCATTCAAAGCTTATACTGCCATTGTAACTCAGTCAGGTATAGAGCTCAGTGTAGTGTTATGTTGCTTTTGTTTTCTGGCTCCAATGAAATTCATTTTCTGTCACATCTCACAGCTCCTGAGCTGCAGTGTAACTTTGAGCATGGGCTATGCAGCTGGAAACAAGAGCAGAGTGGAGGAGATGTCTTTGACTGGACCCACATCCAAGGCCCCACTCCATCCTTTAACACTGGGCCTTGGAAGGACCACACACTGGGCACGAGGTACGGCCACTACCTCTACATTGAGTCGTCTGTTCCCCAAGAGTTCAAGGACACTGCAGTGTTACTGAGCCGAGTCTTCCAACCCACCCACCAGCGTGGCAAGAATCCCTCCAAGTCCCGCAACCGCTGTGTTTTCCGCTTTCATTACCACATGTTTGGATCACATGTGTTCTGCCTGGCAGTGTACCTGAGGACCGCCTCTACAGGCCGTGGTCAGATGCTTTGGGTACGATATGGAGACCAAGGAAACTTATGGCACAGGAAGACTCTCTATCTCAACAGTGCTCGGCCTTTCCAGGTAACTCCTTGAAGGATCTAATGCTCCACAAATTGATGCAAAATGGCAAAATGGTTTAAACTTCTACTTTACATAACAGGACTCACTTTACTTTCAAATTGTATCCTGTGTTGAGTCTTATTCTCATCTTGATCATATTTGGGATACATCCTTTACATGGACCATAGAGAAACCTGGATAATCACATTCCTGTTAATATGATTCTAGTATTATCAAACAGTAACAGCTCAGAATAGAGTGATTTCTCACTACCTGCTGGATTTACCTTTTCTACCTTATTGTCAGTAATGGAAAATAAGACAAAGTTAATCATCATCACTTTAAAAATTTAAACAGATTCTTTTTTGATAGTGTATAAAAGGATCTTTTTGCCATCAGTTGTTCTTCATTTGCAGTAAAGCTTTTCCTTTCACCTCTACCTATAAGACAGAGAGTACATAATAGGATTGTTATCGCTGATATTTCTATTTTCTTTCAAGCTTAATTTGGCATTAACCTTCATCATATGATCATATTTCAAAAGCTTAACATGTCTTCAAATTAATTGAAATTCAATATTTCTTCTGACATGTAGTAGAGTACAACTATAGTGTAAGTATTATGAAAAAAAACATTATTTGTAATTATAATGTTTAAGTACAAATATCTGAAAGAGCTACTTAGGTGAAAAACATGAGAAAATATTCTTAGTTACTTTACACCAATAGTTAAAAGGTTATTCTTAGTTTAAACACTATAATACCTCATGTAATTGCATCAGATCCCACTCTGAATGATTTGCATCCAGTCCCCTTGAGTAATCAAAGAGAGACATGCAGACACGGGCTTCAGGTAAACACAGTTTCCTGGCAGGCAACAATGAAATTCTAGTGAAGCATGGAGTGTGTATCTAAGAGTGTACTCCAGCATTGCAAGATAAAGCTCTATTTAATAGCCTCACTGCTCAACATCGATCCCTCAAGATGGATGTTCTGTTGTCATTACTCATGAGTGAGTATAACTTGACAGGCAGTTAAAGACTTTTCCTCCATTATGGCATTGAAAACAGGAGCTCTGTTTGTCAAGTTAATTGACTGCAGAAAGGGTAGAAGTGGAAAAAAAAAGACACTGATGAATTAAATTAAGAGTCGGACTGATCCATTTGCTCACAATGGGCATTTTGCCACGAAATGACAAAGCATAATGATTTGACATCAGGACAGCAAATTGAACCAACATACTCCTTCTGAATTTACACTGAAATTTAACCAAGGGAAGTCTGAACTCAAAGCACTTGAACAACTTTAACCATGCAAAAAGAAACAATAAGCTACGGAGCATTAGAGTTAATTAAATCCTTTCTGAGGCAGCAAGTGGAAATGGCTGATTATTGGTAAAATATTTCAAATTGTGTTTGCAAAGCACTGCAGCTTAAATCATGCTAATGTGACACCTACAGTTCTAAACACCCTCACGAAACAGTCACACAATGCCTCTTCCAGGTAATTAACATTTAACTGGATTGCTTTGTTTATTAGATATGCTTTATTCAGTATTGTGTGCAGTGCACATGTGCACTAGGCTTTTGTCAAGCTGTTTTCCTTGAAACCTAATATCCTAATATCATACTCTCATCTTTCCATATTTCCAAATATGAGCTGCTCCTTAGCGATAAACAAAGCAATCAGGTGACTGCTGACACAATTTATCTGAGCCTATAATCTTCAAGATTATGATTTGTTGCATTAGGACACAGTGATAAATCTTAAAGAAAGCAAGCATGGGAATCCATTCAAACACTCAAATGAAGATAATAGGTCATATTCACACAGATGTAGTTAGTAGCCAGTACTAGTAAGACCTGTGCTTTTCCTATATAACTACCATAACTATAAAGCAAATGTTAATTAGGTAGACATGAGGTATTTTGGCAATATAGGCTTTTACAGTAAATACATTTTCAGATAGGAGAGGATAGGAAGTGTATATTCTGGTTTTGAGAAGCTATAAGGGGATTGTTTTGTATGTAATTGTATTCCTCCACCAATTCATAGAGTGGTCAACAGTTTTAGAGAACAGAGGTGATGCATTAATTCTGCATTGATTTATTTCTGGGTTTAAGGGGTTTAAGTTTCTAAATGTTTTTCTTCACCAGCTAGTTAACTGGTAACTACACCAACTGACAGAGCTACTGTTATCTTAATGTATCTATCAAGCTATTTATGTAATGTATGGCTCATTTATATTAAGTAACAGATGTAACAGTTAGCTAATTTGTAAAATTGTTGTGTCTGCCTTTATTCGTTTTTGGCTGCAGTGGGTCAGTAAAGTATAAAACCAGGCTGGCAGTCACCCAGTCCTGACTTTATGAAGTTTAGTTTAGTTTAGTTTTGGGCCTTTTTTTGTTTTTTTGTTTTTATACTTGTTAGGCCACCTAACAAGTTTAAGTCTAATATTCACTCTAATTTTTACTTCTCAGGTCTCCATCAACTCTTAATATAAAATAAAAAATATCTGGGTTATATATAATAAATATAATAGGTTGTTTGGTCGCTAAACGCACAACTTTCTTCACCAGCTAGCTAACTGCTAATGACTTACTGAACCCGAAATTGTTAACGTTTTTTGTTAGCCTGTTTATAACATCATATTGAATAGTGTGTCTTGACCTGACACTCAACTGAAAAGATATTTTTGTTTCATAACTGATTTATATATTAGTAAATACATTTAGAGAAGACATTTGTTCATTTCTAATTGTGCAGTCTGGTGTAGTAAATAACTAGTGTTAATTACAATGAATTGAGAAGTGCACAAACTTAAAGATGGATTTACAAATTGTTAACTTTTCCTTGTTGCCAGATTTTGATTGAAGGAACAGTTGGAGATGATTTTAATGGAGACATAGCCATTGATGACCTTTCCTTCCTGAACTGTGACCCATATGAAGGTAAATGAGTATAAGTCATAATTCAAAAGGTGCACTGACACAATTTAGGCAAGTATTTGCATTTCCATCTCCACTTTTAATTTGTGTTTTCTACTGTGCCCTGATGTAGGAGAGCTCCCCACTCCGAATACCACAGCCCCTCCAGTGACCACTCCAGCCCCCACGGTCCAACCTAACAACTGCCCTGATGGAGAGTTTGCATGTGGGGCACTTGGGGAGTGTGTTCCCCAGAGCAAAGAGTGTGACTTCAGACCCGATTGCTCTGATGGCTCTGATGAAATGAACTGCGGTAAAATGTCGTATCTTATCTCTGCATTTCTGCATAGTCACTCACCCCTTAAATTGTATTTTTTCACAATGTTTCTTTGGTTTCTTTTTCCAGATGCCTTCACATTTCTCTGCATTTTTTTCTCAGTTGTTTTTCCCTCATTTATTATTTTACCTCTGTCTCTCTCCAGTGAAGGGACTGTGTGATTTTGAAGGCGGTGATACATGCGGCTGGAGAAATGTCAACCCATCTTTGGTTCCAAACCATGCGTTTCGCTGGTCACCTGATCAAGGGGAAAGCATTCATGATGGAGAGCAGTATCATCGTCCTATTAATGACCACACCTTGTGGGTACCAACAAAACTAATTGTGGTAACATTTTTACAACAGGGACAGTTAGCCACTGAATCAATTGGGTATTGAGATAAAATAAAGCTGCAGCACCTACAGTCATATTCATCCAGAAATGCCAAATATTTGTTGATTGCTTTTCAAATCTCAAATTTCATGCTAGTAATCACAAAATGCTTAATAATAGCCATGGATACAGGATAGAAAGTAGAACGCCATGATAATTAGCGTCTTAAATGTTCTGCTTCTTTATCTTTTTTGACTTCACTTTAAAGCAAAGACATGAGAAAAAAATGGACTGTAAGACTGAGTATCGCCCATTTATAGTGGATAGGCAGTGACCTGATTGTCCTTATCTATGTTTTATTGACTGGATGATGAGAGAAGAAAATGGTGGTGCACTTTGACCACTACATTTCAGTAATTTCTTCTTGCAGCCAGAATTGGCGACACTATCTTCTTTCATAACCTCTCTGTCTGGCTGCGCCTCCTTCCTCCTCACTCCTACAGCAGCCGTGACTGACTCTCAATCGATAAGGCATGAGTGAAATGGAGAGCAAAGCCGTTTCTTATTTAACCCAAGCAGAGCCATACCTCTTAGGGAAATTTAATAAAGTGAAGCAGAAGGGGATGGAGCAGAGATAAGCTTGGTGCAGAGAGTGTATGGATGATGAGTCCAGTGAAGGCGAATACAGCACTATTCGTCTGTTTTGTGATTGACAGTTATATTGCTTGATGGCTTATATGGCTTATCAACAATGCATTAACAAAGTTTTGTAAACTGTGATCTTTCAGGTTGTACATAACAAGACAAGAACATTTATAGATAGAATATCTACCTTACAAACAAGATGGATCAGTTATCAATACCATTATTTACTATTATTTATTTATTTTATTGTCAATTGACCAATGATTAGTCTGACTAGTGACAGCCAATTGTTTCTACGCCAGTTTTTTTGACTGAAAGAAAATGCCCTCCACTGCCATAAAAAAGATATGACAGGAGTTGTACAAACTCAAAACTACAGGTTGAAAGAGCATGGAAAATGGGAAGATTTACTGTAGTCTTAGGAACCAAACAAGTGATAGTTTTTATTGAGTTTTACAATGCAAGATGTAACTGCATTTCTTCAATGTCAAAAAAAAAAAAAAAATTGGGTGCTCAACCACAAAAATACACATCAGTGCTCAAAGTATGAAAAGGTGGCTCACTGACAAATAGATGAGCGTCTGTGCATTGTCATGTTTTAATTAAAATGTCCTTGTTGATATGACGCTTTTCACTTGCATGTACTGCATATACTGTACATATACAAGCTAATGACCTGATTTCACATCTTTACAATGAACAAAATTCACTGCTGGACTCACAATTTGAAGACATAGTCATATCATAATCAATAATTATGATATTGTCATGTATTTCCTCTTCTTCCTGTCTTAGAGGCAGCCCGGCTGGTTGGTATATGTATGCAGACAGTTCAAATGGCGGCTATGGCCAAACCACTGACCTCTTGACACCTGTCATCTCCTCCACTGGGCCGCAGTGCACCCTCGTCTTCTGGTACCACATGAGTGGATTCACTGTAGGATCACTGCAGGTGAGGAGAATAGCACTCATTTCTGTGTGCTGGGTCTCATCAGAATTGAGTCACAGGAATATTCTTATCTATTGTTCTCACAATATCTGCAGGTGCTGCTGAAGCACAGAAACATCACTCATGAGGTTTGGTCTCAGACTGGTAACCAAGGCAACAAATGGAGACGAGGAGAAGTGTATTTGGGGTTATCAAACGACTTCCAGGTCTGTAAATTGTTTGTCCTGCTTTGAAAAACATTTCGATGTGTTTTATGATGATTCGGAGCAACAAAACAATTTATACAAAATTTTTCTTTTAAACCATTAATATGGTAAAATGTATTAAATGTGTTTTACACCACACTCCACTTTTTATAGGCAGAATAAGAGAGTTTTTATTGTCCAAAATGTCCAAGTAATTCACCAAAGGACTAGTTATTAAGTGGAATAATATATTTTATAGTGTTTATTTATAGTATTTTTTGTGACTCCCAGGGTTATCAAATGGCTGTTTTTATTGGGAAAAGCATCTTTCTTTTTTTTTTCTACCTTTGAAGGCACTAACGTGATGATTCACACATACAGTTCATGGTGCACCAATACTGTATAAGTCCTTCTTCCAAAATCAAAACATTGCATCGAGTCCATAATTTTTTGCAATATGACAAAAAAAGCATATCACACGTCTACAAAAATAACTTTGTATTATAAAATTGCTTTTTCTTTTATTTAGAATATCTTATGGAATTACATATTATTACAGGTTTATTTATCAAGGAGCAAAAAAAGCAGAATGACCAGAAATATATTAAATTTACAAAGAAATGGTATCTCGACAGTTAATAAATGCTCATTGCAGAAGCTGGGAGATAGCATAAATGGTCACATTAGTCATTGGTTTTCACAAGTAGCATTCTCCATGAAGAGTAAAACAGCACCTTTTGTCTTGATGTCTACTCCATAATGATTGTCATTATAATCATCATTATTATTATAATACAAATGTGATGGAGATTATTGAGATTCAATGTGAGGACAGCCTCAAAAATGACTGCACATCAATGTAATTGGCCTAATTCATGACAAGTTAAATTGGACTGGCAGACTTGATGGTCAATGATGAATTGATTGAGTCTAATTCAGTCTAATCAGTTTTATCTTGTGTGCAGTAGTAATCAGAGTTGCGACCCCTTCATGGTGTCTTTCTGTTGAGGTTATTCCAGGTAATTATGACCATACAGACAGAGACGCTGCGTCAGCCCTGGTGGCTTGATTGCATGGGAAAATTCTTTCTAAAGACTAAAGTCTTCGGCCTTTGGACAGTTTCACTGATGCACATTAACCTTTGTCAGACCAGAGAGGGTCAGATCTGCATTGATGGTAAACCAGAAGCTGAAGGGCCTTTTCACACTGAACCTCTGAGAGACCTTTTTCAGACTCTAAGTGCTCTTCTCCCTCTCTCTCTGAGCTCTTCATTAACTGTATGCCCTAAGACACAGAATACCATGTCTCATTAGGACAGAAGCTATCGGCTCTTTTGTTGTGATGGCGTTAAACATCAACCCTTGAGTTGAAAAATGTGATTATTTTTACATGACAGAACAGATTAAGAGTTGATCCCAGGTTTATTGTCATTTGTCAGGTGGTGTTCAGGGCAAAGCGAGGCATCAGCTACATGGGTGATGTAGTGATAGATGATGTCAGCTTCCTGGACTGCTCCCCTTCACTGCCTTCAGACCAGCCATGCACACCTGAGCAATACACCTGTGCCAATGGCCACTGCATCCCTCAGGATAACCTGTGTGACTTCATCAACCACTGTGGGGACAACTCTGATGAGAACCCCTACATCTGCAGTGAGTCCCCTCCAATGTCTGACTGATGATAGATAGAAAGATTAATTTCCAGATAACTGCATAGCCTGAATTGATTTCTTTTTTTTTTTATTGCTGTCTCTCAGAGGGCTTTAGTGGATGCTGCAGTTTTGAGTTTGACCTCTGTTCCTGGCGCCAGAGCCGGCAGGATGACTTTGATTGGCTGATCAAAGCAGGCAGCACTCCAACAGTTGGCACCGGGCCGTCGAGTGACCACACCCTAAGAGACCCCTCAGGGCACTACCTGTACCTTGAGAGCTCTTTCCCACATTCATTTGGAGACATCGCCCGTATATCAGGACCACTGCTAAGCCCCAGGAGCTCACAATGCAAGGTGAGATTAAGGTCAAAAGTTAAGGTATTAATGTTTCTAACTGTTTCCAGTCTTTATGCCCACATATTTGTAAGGGTAGCCTACAGAAATGAATGTTAAAATATGAGGTCTGAATCAGCCATTCGTAACAGGTAGGTGTCTGTGTGTGTCCTCTGAGCTGTCAACCTCGTGATCCACTGTGAAAGATCTTCTGATTGACTGCCCAGTTTGCTCTGTGCCTCGTGTACGTCTTATCCCATTCATGACCTGTCCATCAATCACGCAGTCAGCAAAAAGGCACCAATTAAACTGAAGGGAGGGTTGTGTGGGAAGTGAGAAGGATGGCCAGTCTCTTTGCTGAGATGGAGGGTGTATTTGTGCTGCTGCAGCTCATGAACCCGCCTCCATTCAGAAAGAAAACCTGGAAGACAAATCACTTCCTCTGTGCTGCATGATGTTTCTCTCCAAGTCCAATTAAAGACAACATCTGAAGGAAAAAGTGCATTGATTCAGTTACATGATTAACACTTAATTATGTTAATATATATATATTTTTGGTTTCTTTCTATATTCGGCCATGACTAATGACTACTCTAGTTGGGGTAGTAGAACAAATTTTTATTCAAATACATGGACAAAAAGTAATAAGTGAGAAGAAATTCAATATCTGTGTGGAAATGATTTATACACTCTGAAATCATTGCCTTATTTTAACAGATTTCTCATTTCCTGTCCTTTCTCCAGATGCGTTTCTACTTGCACATGTCTGGAGACGGCATCGGGACCCTCAACGTGTTCAGGAAAAGTGAAGGAAATCGTCATCTTCTGCTCAATCTCACAGGAGACCAGGGCAACTACTGGCAGATGAGGGAGATCCTGCTGAGTGACACGAGAGACTTTCAGGTCGTGTTCGAGGGCAAAGTGGGCAGAAGTTCAAGGGGTGACATCTGCCTGGATGACATCACTTTCTCTCCAGGGTGCCTGCTCGCCTCCTCAGACAAATTAGAGGACAACACCCCTCCACCTCCTGCAGGTAGACACTCAACTCTTTCTCCTTCTTTCATTTATACTAAACTCATCTGTGTTCCTCCATCTTCCCCCCGAATGCAGCCCCTCCTACCTGGCACCCTCGGACTCGAGCATGTACTGCGATTGAATTTTTTTTCCAGTTTTTCTTTTGGAACTATTTCCACTTATCATCATCCATCACATTACCTAAATTGGATTTGCTATAATCCTACTCTCTCTTTGAATTGCCTTTGAAAATGTTTCTTCCATTCTGGACATAAAGTCACTTTGTCAGAAAAAAAAGCTTTAGTCTTGTTTGTAAGTTGTCTTTTCTGCACATACCTATTAGTCCCCATTCATCCAAGGAAGAGTGTGAAATCGCTTTTTAAATTGAATCAAGTTTTCTTTTTTTTTTTTCAGAGGAGAGCTTAGACTTGCTTGGATACCATTGTTACAGTGTTATGGGCCTTGAAGCTCAGTGAGACATTGTGGTATTTATACACTGTTGCTAAATAAAAGCAGTGAGCTTTGACAGTTTCAGTACAATATAGAGTCAAGTGTAAAACCTCACAGTGGCAGTTAAGTTAAGAGTTAAGATCTGCAGGACAAAGACTAAGCCTGGCTTGTTTGTACAGGAGTGATTGTGAAAAGCCAGTATATTTCTGACTGGACGCCCTGATGAAGGTCAGTATGTAGCAGGAACATATTGGGTTTCATTATTGCTCCTGAAAGTACGAGCCACTTCATAATGGCTTTTTAATTCATGTTGTGACAGAGGGAGTGCTCAGACTGCAGTCTTCTTCTTACACTTAGTAAATAAGTGAACTCTTTCCCTTGAGAGCTGTTTTCTCATTTACCCAAGCCTTTACTTTCACTTAAATAATATGCCCTTATTGGAAATTGGAAAATTTTTGGCTGCTATCTATCTATCTATCTATCTATCTATCTATCTATCTATCTATCTATCTATCTAGATAGATAGATAGATAGATAGATAGATATACACAGCTCTGGAAAAATTTAGAGACCATTGCAAAATTACCAGTTTCACTGGTTTTACTATTTATGTAGTGTTTTCAGACCTGAAATAAGGCAAAGAAAACAAGTTCATAATCATTTTTAAACAAAACAATACTAATGTTTTAACCTAGGAAGAGTTCAGAAATCAATATTTGGTGGAATAACCCTAATTTTCAATAATGCGTCTTGCCATGTTCTCCACCAGTCATTCACATTGCTGTTGGGTGACTTTATGCCACTCCTGGCGCAAAAATTCAAGCAGTTCAGCTTTGTTTGATGGCTTGTGAACATCCATCTTCCTCTTGATCACATTGCAGAGGTTTTCAGTGGGGTTCAGGTCTGGGGATTGGGCTGGCCATGACAGGGTCTTGATCTGGTGGTCCTTCATCCACACCTTGATTGACCTGGCTGTGTGGCATGGACCATTGTCCTGCTGGAAAAAACAATCCTCAGAGTTGGGGAACATTGTCAGAGCAGATGGAAGCAAGTTTTCTTCCAGGACAACCTTGTACGTGGCTTGCATCCTTCACAAAGACAAATCTGCCCCATTGCAGCCTTGCTGAAGCCCCAGATCATCACGATCCTCCACCACATTTCACAGTGTGTGCGAGACACTGTGGTTTGTAGGCCTCTCCAGGTCTCTGTCTAACCATCAGACGACCAGGTGTTGGGCAAAGATGAGCTTACTCCAGTCCTCTACAGTCCAATCCTTATGGTCTTTTGCAAACCTCAGCCTGGCTCTTTTTTGCTTCTCATGGATAAAGGGCTTTTTTCTAGCTGTGCACATCTTCAGCCCTGCCCTTAAGAGCCTGTTTCGAACTGTTCTCGCCGTGCACTTCACCCCAGCTGCCATTTGCCATTGTTTTTGTAGGTCACTCTATGTCATCCTACGGTTTTTGAGAGACTTTTGAATGAGTTGGCGGTCATCCTGGTCAGTGGAGAGTCGTTTTCACCCTCTGCCAGTCTGTAGCTTTGTTGTCCCCAATGTCTGCTGCTTGACCTTGTTCTTATGAACCTTTTAGGGATGGAAGCAACCTGACACTCACTGTATCCCACTGCCAGTAAAGCCAGAAGTGAACCCTTCTTTTCCTCACTCGAAACCTTTCTTTTCAACTCTTCTGGCATTGTCAAGAGTTATTTTTTGTTTCCAATTACTTTTAAGGTACTACTAACACTGAGTGGTTTTTATACTTTTCCTCGTTAAACACGATTTGGGTCAGGTGATCACCTGATCAGTATCTCATTAAGTAGAATGAGGTGTGCTGTGTTGGAATTCAACAGAGACTTTGTGTGTGTGTGTGTGTGTGTGTGTGTGTGTGTGTGTGTGTGTGTGTCTGTATTATATATATATAATGATGAGGAATGATGAAAAACTGTTTGTGAACTAGTCTGTGAACTAGTGAAGGTAAAACTAAAACATTTGTCACCTTCTGACTAAAGTGAGCCTCATCATTGTTTGTATCTCAGACTTAGGAACTATTCAACTAGTTGAAGTATATCTGCATCCCTTACATTCTTTAAGAGGCAACAGGAAGCAACAAGAGCTGATTAATTGCCATTGTCACTGCAGCTATAATTGACCTATTAAATTTATTCTCCTCCTGTATTGGATGCTGGGGAGAAGAGGGAGTTTCTGGGCTGTCCGTAGCCAGAAAAGGATGACACTGAAGCTGAATGAGCTGCTGGAGCTTCTCTTTAATAGTAGTGGGATATGTATAATTTTCTTACAGTTGTCTCTCCCTTTTTGCAGGAGCAAAAGCTTGTCCTGATGATCCACATGTAATTTATCCAGAATAACCAGAGCACTGCTTTTTGAAAGACATTTTTCAGTGTTATAAAACAAAATAGTTTTTTCCATTGCACTGTATGGCTATTTCAAAGTGAGACAACATGGTAAAATAAATACCCATGCACACAATATGTAGATGTAAAGTCAAAATTAGTGCCATTGCACAAATAATCTTTTGGCTGTATAAACCACCAGTTCAGCCCAGTTCTTAAGCCAATAACCTTTAGCTAATAGCATTTAGGGTGGAAAGGTTAGACTTACAAGGTTCAGAAATACTAGGAGGAAAAGAATTCAAAAAATAATAAAAAGCAGACAATCTGTTTTTTTTTTTTTTCAAAAACATGACAGGATAATTTTCAGAACAAGTATAGAAGCAGAGCAAATAAAGTGGGAAGGCATGAGAAATGAATGTGTTTCATCCTTCCATTAAAAGAGCCTGGAGGGTAAAGAGTCATGAATGACAAGGAAACCTGCTCTCACTGTCAGTAGCTGCTGAGGGTGTACAGTAATACTGATGAGACCAAAGACTGCAGGAACTGTAATTATATACTGAAGCCCCTTAGGGGCATTTTCCTCCACTGCTTCATTCTATATAATACCATCTCATTGCAAGATGGAGCGGTGACACCCTGTATATATTTCATGCAAGCTCAGCGTGCAGAATTGTGTTTTATGCCAGTTGCTGTGCATTTTATCATGGCTTTAAGACATTGTGGACCAATACCTACAAACCATTTTAATGTAATGCGTCATCATTGGCTAAGCACTAGAAGACTTCTATGTACAGGTATGTATATCAGCTGCATGGAATAATACAAGAATATCCAGTCAAGCTTTACATAAAGCATCTGAGAAATGACTTGTCATTCTCTGCTTCTGCACTGTTGTACTTTATAAATTTAAGCAGCAGAAATCTCCAGCAAATAAATAATTAAACCAATGAAAAATGTATTACATTCACTAAGAAATGGCTGGGTTATGGTCAGGGTTAGCTGAACAGAAACTTCTTCCTCCACATTACTTTGAGCTGTGCTCTGTCTTGTCTGAAAGAAGCTGTAAGGAACATTAATGTAAAATTCACCTATGTCTGAATGCCAAAAAGCCATCACTTTAACAGACAGATTAAGCTAATGCTGTTACACGTGTCTGAAAAGGGCTTGTGTTCAAATGCTGCACTTGGGTGTGTTTAGTTATGTGTGTTTTTATGTCATTTATTGTCAGCCTGACTAGACTCCTTATGAGCTCCTCTTACCATTACTATCATAAATAGGGTTTAATCTGAGTGGTGACAGCTATGAGATTAACAACCTCTGCTCACGGGGCAGATTCTTCATATTAGCCTGACTGATCTGACGTAAGTAAGAGCAATGACATTCTGATGCGATCTATTTTTTTGGATGTGATGGCAAATGAAAGTAGAGAGAGAGAGAGAGAGAGAGAGAGAGAGAGAGAGAGAGAGAGAGGGACAGCAAGAAAACAACAAAGCTTCAGTTTAATTTAGAAATTCTTAAATAAAGCATGTAAACACAATGGAAGTGGTAAGATAACATGTTAAATGTCAGAAAAAAAGAACTGTACAGTGGATCACCAGAGCACCAGAGGGCAGTATGACACTCGGGGTGACTGACCGGCATACTAGATATCAGGACAGTGGATGCATGGTGAGAAGGTCACATTGCACACAGCAATGCTAAGTCCAGAAGTTACAGTATCCATGTAACAAGATGTATAGTAGAATTAATGAGGACAAATTAATTCCTATAGTAACAGATGAAGAACTTCACGTGCAATGAGACTTAGACTACTCTGGGAGAAGTGGCATATTATTAGCTTCAAACATTTGCTTTTCTCTTAAGTGAATCCACCTACAGCCTCAGTATGCTCCACAGTTGGTGGTGAGTAGGCTTGGCTTCACAGTTGGGAGCTGTGGCTTCCTGGCTTCCTATGTGCCTTTGTTGGGGCACATTGCTTCTGGTCCTGTGCATCTGAAGAGGAACAAAGGATTAGGAGGGACTTATACCCCTTTCTCTCCTTTAATTACAGGGACCACCCCTCTTCATCACGCCTCATGTCCCTCTCTAAAACTCCCTAAAGCCAGGCACTGACCCTGCTGGAATGCCTGGCACCAAAAGAAGCAGATTCCAGGCCCTTCCAGCACAGCTACCCCATGATACACTGATTTGGGCTTATTGCCCCATGTTCCTTTGTTTTTTTTAAGCCTCTCAAAGGGACCCTGATGGTGCATGCAGATGGTCTTCCCACTCTTGAGTTGACTTCTTATGCTAGTTACTAAAGTTACTAAATCTGAACTCATGTTTTTTCCTGCATAAGCACATAGAAGTTGAAGTGTTAATAGCATATATAATTTTCTCTGGCATGTTACAAGAGGAACAAGAGTAAACTGCTGACATCTCACTAATTCTTTGGTTATTGTACGGGTGAATGTTAAAAGTTGTGTTGTGAGGCGTTGGACAGTGGACTGTTTGACAGAGCTGTTTCCCCCATCACCAGTCTTTATTCTAAGCTAACCTGACCACCAACTGGCAATAGCGTCATATTCATCAGACAAGTATAAACATGGTAAATAAGTTCTGAATTGACTCATAGTGAAAGTAAGTGGGTATACTTCTTGAAATGATGAACTATTCTTTTACAGAGTAACGTGTCATTTGAGTCCCCTTTTCCTCCTCTAAAACATTATTGCCACCAGACATAATATAAATTTACCATGTCCTAGATGAGAAACCAGTTATTTTATATGAGTAGATACACGACTGCTCAGTGATGTTGGCAAAACAAACACTAGTGGTTTGAATTATATTTTATGTGTGTGTTTAATTTTCAGGCTCCTGTCCGTCAGGCTTTCTGCAATGTGAAAATGGCCGGTGTTTCACTCCAGGGCAGAGTTGTGACTTCACAGACGATTGTGGCGATAGCACTGATGAAAAGGATTGTGGGACTTCCTGCTCCTTTGAGAATGGTCGCTGTGGCTGGAGGAGCTCCCTGGCTGATAATTTTGATTGGACGTTGGGGAATGGATCCGTCCAAAGCATACGGCCTCCATATGATCACACTTTGATGGACGAAAATGGTATGTGGAGATTTTCCTTCATGCATTCTGCGAGTTGTTCATACAGCTCTTCACAATGTTTAATTCATGCTCTTTTGTCACTGCTTCAGTGACAAAATCAATGAGCTACCTTTCAGTATGTGAATGTACAGCAAATGATTCATGCAGGGCATTTAGGGCAGTAATTCCATTAAAACGTGCATGGTAAAAAGCAATACACATAAATAAATGAATAAGACCATATGCGCACAGGTGCTTATTCTAAGCATCTTAAAATTATAATCCTTAATATATAAATCCTGTTTTTTGCCCTCTGTTGTTTCCATGGCAGCATTAAGCATGGTTTAATATTACAGCAGACACTCGTTGAGCAGCTACTTTGTTAAAAATACAACACAAAACAGAACCAGTATCTGTTCACAGTCTTGCTAAACAAATACATTTTTAAAGAAGTCAGCCGATGAATGATTTAAACGATGATCTCATTGGAAGTTAGATATTCTTGCTGATGAGTTGGATGTGTACAGTCTAACCAATCATAATAAAAGCCCCCTGTGTTTTGCAAATTCAGTTCTTTTAATGTGAAACAGCAACAGCAGGAAATGTTCAGCTTTCATCAGTAGAAGCCATCGTTTCCTCTTACATGCAAAGACAACTTGAATCCAGACTGCTACTAATAACTAAAACCTCTATACATAGAGAAATAGTAAACGACCATATATAGCAAATACATGGCTCTTGTTGAACTGTTGAAATGTTCTCTTTGATTTATGGTATTCAGTACGGATGCAATTGTAAAACGTGATAGATTCTGTAAAATAGTTATTTAAAACATATTATTGATTATTGATTTAAGTTGATCGATTTAAGTTGATCATTTTAAATTGCCACAAATTTGCAGATAGAAAAACAGCACAGAAACACTCCCTTTGTTTTTGTATTTAAGACATCGTCTTGTTATGACCTTGACTCAGAAACGTGTCCCTGTGTCAAAAGGCAGTGGGACCTTAGGAGATGTGTCAGAGATTACTCTGTGACCCCTGACCCTCACTCCCCCACCACACTGTTCTTGACCTTTTTGTAATTTGTCACTGGCTACAAAAGCTGCCAGTACAGAGATTGTTATTAATCCCTCTCTGCCTCATCTCCCATGTTGCTGCCCTTCCCCTCCATCACTTCTTGTCTTTGTCTCTTTAGGTCATTTTGTCTATCTGGAAGCTACACCAGTGGGACTCAAAGGGGATAAAGCTCATATTAGAAGCTCTGTTTGGAAAGAGTCCAGTGCCATCTGTAAGCTCTCCTTCTGGTACTACATTTCCCACAAGGCCTCAGGAACCATCCGGCTGCTGATCAAGGTAAACCATCTACAGGTGTATGTTTGCACGGAATCATGATAATGAATGATGAATCTATCTGGGGCCCGTCCATGATAGTTTATGAAACAAGCTCAGCAGAACCACTGCCATCCATCAAGCACAGTTACCATGGTTACGCACAGTCAGAAATAAAGTCTGATAATATTAAATCATGTTAATGTAGACAGTAATCACATCATATTAGTGGTGCTGTCAAGTGGTCTCAGTAATTTGGTAAAAAGAGCAATGAGGCTGTCAGTCTCTCTGCCAGTGTTTGATATATAGGGCAGCTATGGGGGGGTTGAAGGTTGTGGTGGAGGTGAGTGATGGGGATCATGGTCACCCCAGAGCCCAGAGCAACCCCACCCCACCATCTGGGCATACACTAGCCCTGCCAATTGTCAAGGCTTCTTGCTTGTTAGGTGTTCAGCTGTCTGGTTTGCGTATGCATGGTTGACTTTCAGGGATTAAGATTTCTACTTGCAGCTTTCTACCATTGAAATTCTGCTGTGATTTACTCTGCCTCCTGCCTGTGGTCTGTATATGCTCAACTTCATTTAACCTTGTGAGGTTCGAATCAAGGTCCAGGTGCGGGGGTTGTGCATGAGTAGATTCATTCAGTGGTGTGAATGTGTAGTAAGATGTGTGTGTCACATTCTCACATATGCACAAGGTGTGCAGAATTGTTAGTGCATCCTTGTGCGTGCTGCATAAACTGTTTATGCCATTTGCAAAACAGATCAGAAGTTATGTAAATTTTACTAAGTGCTTTTTTTTCTTCCTTGTAGCCTATCTCAGAAAAAAATTAGCATTTCATTACTCTTGCAAAAAAAATCACACACAGACAATGCTGTCTCATGTTGCAATAGCCAAGACCTGAAGCAGCAGAGGCCATGTTGTTACTGTTTTAGGAAAATCTAACATGGCCAGTGGGTTCAAGGGCAAAATAAAGGGTAAGTCTGTATTTTTCTTATGGCCGACAAATCCCATGACCAAAAGACCAAAGCCATGAATTGATCCCAATAACAAGTTAATAAACTTTATTGGTAAAGCTCCTTGGTGTGGTTGACAGATAACTGACAATCACAATAAGTGATTGTATAAGTGACTAATAACTAAAGTGACAATAAGTGACTGATAATTTTGGAAATCAACAAATAAACAGCACAGAGTTGATCCTACAAACAAGTATAACCTGTGTGGTCGTAGCCTGATGTATGTTATTCCTCTGTGCCACTGGCTGCATTGTTTGTTGTCTTCATGACTGTGAACATGGACACTGCAGTTGATCGCCTGAGTTTATAAATAAATGCTTGACTGACTTTGTTGTTGAAAATAATTCTAAACAAATGTGCAGTTTAGTCTTGTTCAACTAACATGTGGTCTTCCTTTGGGATTAGGGCAAAAGCAAAAACACCAAATATTACCAAACTTATCCTTTAAAGCTTTTGACTTTGCATGAAGATGTTGTATTTATTTGTGCTATTTTGAATTTAATTATTGAACAAATATTCCACCAACCTACTGTGCTATTGATTGTACATTAAAGCCGGGTGGAGACTGAATAACACTGCTCTCAGAAATTCAAATCATGGGATTTGCAACATTTTCCAGCCCAGCCCGCTGGCTATTTGATTGATTATGTGACTCTCAGAGAGGGAGGAGATGATTTATGCATGTGGACTATTTTACATGTCCTCCTTAGATGGAAAATGTAAAATTTGGCCTTTTAAAGAAGGTCAGCTCTTGACATGAAAATGAGGTGATGGAATCATTTACACAGACACACAAACTCAGACAGAGGATGGTGAGTTCAGAGGCCATCCTGTATGATTTTAGGCATTGAGTGCGTGTGTGTGTGTGTGTGTGTGTGTGTGTGTGTGTGAGTGTGAGAGAGAGAGAGAGAGAGAGATAATATCTCAGTTGAGCTTCGTATCCCTATAGTCTCCCATGACACACAAAGGATGTATGACATGTGTGACCTAGAGGGTTCAAAAACATTAGCACTTACAGATTATTGCTTTGTGCAATAATTTACAATGTTACAACATGTTTATTGCTCCAATGTTACCTTGAGTCAGAAAAGCTGCATAAATCCAAACACACATTTGCACAGGCATGACTACAAATACACACGCTCACACACTCCACAAGCATCATAGTGTAAATGTCGTGTGAGCCATCTTTAAAGGTTGAATGAAGAACAAAGGGGAATTATGGTAATGACGCTGGAGAGGGGAGGGGATTATATTTACCTGGCACATGCCTTCCCCCTGTGAAGTTCACAAGGTGTTCAATAGGCCTGTCTGTTTTCATCACTGATATCTGTCCTAAAAATGTTCAGTAGACAAGGATCTGAACAAAGGCGAGGTCTCAGATCAAATGAAGAGTATAGCAGTCAGCTTTAAAAACTCCCAAAACACTGCTGTGACCAAGATAATATGTGATTCTGCCTGTTGTAAAGATAAAGACAAATTTTTTAAATGATCAGAAATGCAAAATGCATAAATGATTACCAGAAAAATAACATTTTTCATATTAGATAAGCTCATTAATTGGCAAGGCTTTGGTACAGTCGGATTATGTTTGAGCATTGAACAGCAAACCTTTTGTAAGAGTTAGAAGAGAAACTTTGGTAACAAAAGTTAAATGTTCAAAAGAAATACTGTAAAAACTTTACAAACTTTAAAAAAAAAACAATTTCCTTTTTCTTGTGTGTCTTAAGTTTGTGAAACCGGTCCTGTCTTAGTGAAATGAATATTTTGTTTTGTGAGTGCAGGCAGTTTGTTTGCTTTACATACCAACAGCTGTATTTTGAATCAGCATACTTTCATGGTAATTGAGATAAATTACTTTATAGTGAAGATACACACCCTGCCATTAGGTCATTTATATAGTTATATATGGTGTAGTACATTCAAATGTGGCCTTCCATTATGGTGAGCCAAGCATCTGCCCGTCAGCCAAAGAGAAGACGTTCTACCCAAGTAAAATACAGCGTGGCAGGGCTAATCATTTGAACATGTTCTTGATTTGAAGCACAGTCCTATCATGGAAACAACATACATTCTCTCATGTTGTAACATTATTTAACTAAGCAGAGATTGAGTGGAAAAGAAAGGGTTGCCCTCTGAATTGGAAGTGAGTCCACAGAAAAACAGCTACCAGCGATTCCATAAAATGAAAAAGCCATGAATACAAATTGGATCTCAGCTTAGTGGAACATTCAGTATATGGTGAAGACATTCAGGATTTTGAAATTTCAATAAAATAGGCATTTTATTGTGATTACAGCTTTCTTTGTTCTTTTTTGGACTGTCACCAGGGGGATAATAAAATGAAATTATGCAAATGTATATCCACTCTTCACTTTGAGCAAAGTGAATTTGCGGTTGCATTGCTTTGAATGTGAGTTCAGGAAATGAACCTTTAAAGTGATCAAATAAACGCCCGGCTGATATGCCACCCAGACATCAAGTGTGAGATGCATGTGCCAGTATCATATACTCGTCAATTGCTCTAAGGCTGGTTTTATGGATCAAGGCTTTACTCCATGACATAAATCTGGATAAGTCCTGCTGTAACACTGCCTATTAATCTATGCTCTACTCTCACTGTAACAAGATTATTTCAAGCCAGGACTCCATTGGCATAAAGCGGAGGAGACAGCTTGTGCATGCCTCACCCAAGGGTGCATTTTAATAGGCTTTCAAACTGCAGAGTAGAATGTGACATTGCTCGTCCTAAACCAGGTTTCTTTCACTGCAGTCATTCTTGCAAGTTCAAGTACAAATGATTCTTTTGATGTCTTAATTTATAAGAGCTTACGATATGTATAATCTTTACTCATTCAGCTACAATGTCCAGAAAAGTTTCATAGTGATTGACTCTTATCATTGCACTGCGCTAAAGCTGAATTAATGATGTTATGTCATAGACCTGCAGTCATTCTGACACATTTAACCTCTAGACCAGAGGATGAGGAAGCTGTCATGAATTAATGCAGAGTTTAAAAAGTCTTGACATTAGACTCATGAACTTCATGAGGTTGGGTAGTTAAATCTATACTTTCCTCTATTAAATACTTTGTGGTTTAACCAGGCAGCGCTTATCTGTATTGACCTAAAGCTGAAGAGGATTTTTTTAACAATCCTTCCAATCACTTCAAGTGAGACACGAAAGACAAAAAAGAAAGTGTGTGTGTTTCCACCAAATGGATTTAATTTAGCGAGAGGCCCTTCTAATCCATATCACCTCCTCTCAGTTAGCCAACAATGAGCTGCCAGGTTGCTTACAGAAGCTTGTGACTCATCAGACTTGTTTTGGGTTTAGACTTAAAAAATAAGGCTGCCAATCTTTTTCCATGAAAAGAATGAAACCACCATGTTAGTCCATCCCTTAATACTTAGTGACCTCCCTGCCCTGTCTATGGCACTCAGCCCAAAGTGCTGGTTCCTATTGAGGATGCACAACCAGGCTTGCAGCTCTGTGAGGCTGTTCTTACAGCAGTGCTAACATCAGCATGCAAACACTCACATGCTGTTGTTAAGCAGTTTGTTAGCATGCCAAGGTTTGCCAGTTAGCATTGTAGCACAGATAGTATAAGTACAGATGACAGGGATGTCATTAGTTTGGCTGGTACTATATTTGTTCATAAACCAAATTACTGGGCAAATTGAAATTTCACAAGATCACTAAAGTCGTTAGGATTTACACTGTAATTCAGTCCATAAGAATCTGGATCAAATTCCATGGCAATCCATATAATAGTTGATATATAGATATTTCAGTCAAAACCAAAGTGGTGGCCAAACTAAGAGGCCATGATTGCCATCCATAGAGACCAGCCATTAATGTGGCTAAAGCCCGGTCACAAAAATGCCCTTTGTTTCTGCATAGGCAAAATAATTTACTAAAAACAGCTAGACACTGTAGTTTTGAGCAAATGTCACTCAAATAGAAACAATAAAAATCTAATTGTTAAGAACTATTATAGTATCAGATTTGGTGCATTTGTGAACATTTCTGACAGCACAACGGTGAATATGGGATTAACTCAAAAACAAGCTCAGGACCTTTGTTCGTGGAGCTTGTCACTCAGTATAGATCACTGATGTGGACTTGGATAAACAGACAATGCTTGTTAGTAGGATCAATGTTAGTTTTTAGTCTGATCTAATGATCATCCCTAGACCTATTCTTTCATGTTTTTATTAATTATTTTGCCTTTTACGCTTTCATGCTTCATTAGCTGTAACTATTGCAGAGAAGCTGATAATAATGTTACCATATTAATATGTTTTGTACAGTAATGTTCCTTGGTTTAATCTGCCACTTTATGATGTGTACAACCTCTATGCTACTGGTAAAAACAGGACAGAGAGTGACATTAGCTTTCTACTTCAAATTCGGTCCCACCTTTACCATAGAGTCTGTGCTCAGTTCCTCACTTCCTTGAGTCAAAACAGTGTTTTAATATGATGTGGTGTGACTGTAAAAATGTCTCATTCATGTTCTTGACATGACATTAAAAACCACCAGTGCTGGCTTGTAACACGTAGATTCACAAAAAGCCCTTTTCACATTTGTTGTTTCATGATTTTAGTCATGATTTATTGTGTTGCTGGTACCATGGGGAAAGACAGAAAGGACTTAAAGAACATAATATGTTCCATATGTGGCATGAGAGAAAACCATTACCATAACTTAAGGGGAGCACAGTTTCACTCTGAATAGCAGGTCTCAAGGCAGGGGAACATATTACTGTAATGTTATGCTAATGAGACTTTAATGACTCCTCTCAGATGGCATTCACTGTTTCTCAGCAGCAGCAGTCTGTCCAGAAGTTAATTTCAGCTCATTTTAACTTGAAGTTCTTCACTCTTGACATGTGACACAGATACCCAAAGTTTATGTATGTCACAGTCATCACTGCTGTAACTTTGAATCCACTTCCAGGCTCTTTTAGGTGATATTCTAGTTGACGTTAAGCTCCAGTGGCGTAAGCAGAGCGGTATGTGAGATGCCATCACATTATGATCTTTTGTTATCGTTGCTCTTCTCCACAGACAGAGAACGATCTGTTGGAAGTGTGGAATAAAACGGGGCATCAGGGGAATAAATGGAACCAAGCTGAGATCCCCCTGAGGAAGCTGAGGAACTTTGAGGTGATATTTGAGGGGATTCGCTCGAGGGATGTGAGTGGAGGAGCTGCCCTGGATGACCTCGAGTTCATAGACTGTGCCCCAAGTAGGTGATATCTACCAACAGTGCACACTTTTTTAAAGCAGTTTTCCAACAGATGAAACCAAAGTAAAATATGAAGCAAAAGGATAAACTGAAATAAGTTAGGAGATGACTGCTTCTACCTCCAAATACTAAATTAAAATCTAGCTACTACTCTTTAAGCATGGTTATACACGCTCCACAAACTCTCCACACCACCAAGAATGGGTTTGTACAGACCCATTAAAGTCCTATAGGCTTTAGAGTCCTAAGCTCTTTCAATCTAGCACCAAGATCAGGTTAAATGAAATTGAATTTGTCTAAATTTGGTTTATGGCCAAATACCTGCAAAAACAAACAACATTTCCATCAGCCTCGTCTATACTTTGCATTTCAACCTAATCAGCAGATGAGACTCCTACGTGAAGTCTTGTTATATGATGGGGGCGGGATACTTGCCACTGTCACAGGCTTTTCACAGATTTGTTTGCCCAAGAGGACAGCATCACTCAGGGAAATAACTGACATTGTAATGAACACTATAAACTGTACAGATAATTTACTGTTTTAAAAAATTGGCAATCAGCAGGAACCATGATCACAATGAGTGAATCCTGCACTCTCATCCCCGCTGCTTTTCTGATTTATATAAGCAGTAAATTCAGATTTTGACAAAGAAACTAGTCAGCTAAACAATCAGAGCCAAGACTCAGCTGACAAAATTCAGTGGAAATAATGAAAGGGATATAAATTAGCGTTATTGGCCTTTTTTTCCCAGGAGCCTCTGCAGCAGTGTCATCTCTGATTTAGGTGTTTAAAATGCAAGTGCTGTAGGTGAGCAAAGTGGATGGAGAGGGTCTCGAAATGTCATTGTTCCAAAGTGAAGCACTGTGGTAGAAAGCCAGAAATCTCACCACCTGGCAAAGTAATCAGAGTCACTGCTATTCAGCAAACCTCTGCACATATATTAAAGTTGCTCTGTGTAGAGTGGCAGCACAAATCTTTCTTATTGCCTCTGTAATTTAAAAGTAATTTTAATGTGTCTAAAATTTAAAAAAAAATGTAAAAATATTGATGCTCTCAAAGACTGTCTTTAAGGCACTTACAATCGGTCTGTTTTTCATACAGGCCCATGTGTAACTTTGACTAAAGAGTCTTAAAAATAGACCTTAACCTTGTCTTTGAAGCTTGCTGAACCCATAAAACTGCTCTCTGCAACCCCCCATGTTTAAATTTCCTCAAAGCACTTCAATGAGTTATTATAGCAATCAAAGTGGCCTAGAAAATACCAAACTACTAGATTATATTACATATATATACATGTATTACAAAATGAAATGACATTAAACTTCTCAACTGCTTTCCTTCAGCCTTGTTTTATCAAACTATTCTTCCAATATATCTTCACAAGGGAGATATAATTATGCTGTGAAATTATTTCATGATCTTTCCAGTTGATAGTTTTGGGTGTGAAACTGATTCTGTTACTGACACACTCAGTATATGGGCACAGAAGAGAGATGGAGAGAGCTCGTGTGTCTTCGAGGGAAAGCGTTCGATTTTCTGTGTGATGACAGTCGCTGTCAGTTGCTGTTTGATGTTAATGCCGGAGACAGATGTTCCACATTAAATGGGACCTGGCACAAGGCTGGACACCATGTGGGATGTTTCCTTGCTCTGCCAAGGCCCTCTCCAACACACAAATATGAACACAGTTACATGGAGAGACATAAATACTGACCTAGAGACAAGCTGAGACATAGATCAAAACAGACTGAGATGCATGCGAAGACTGACAAGCAGACAAACTGTCTGTCCAAAACGAAATGACACTTAACACACAACTTCCATCAAATTTAAATGTGTGCGAAGATGGGTTTTCAGTTTATTCTATGATGGTATTAACCCTGCTGACCTCCTGGAATGAAGTTCAACTCTTTCCTCTATTCAGTCAACGTTTAATGTCTCTGCCTTTGAAGTTTGAACGTGCACCCACATCTACACACACACAAATAATGTAGTTGAATGTGTGCTTTCTCTGATCCACCTGATCTCTTTTCCTTCCTCTCTGTTCCGTCTCAAACAAGGCGGAGCTGGAGGAAGAAGGCTTTGATTTCCCTGTCAGGCCTTTGTCTGCTTTTGTTTACTGTCTTCTCCACTGCTCGCGCCCTTTGGTGCAGCAAAGAAGAAGAACACTGTTTTAATAGGACTCAGTTGTTCACTGTCACATTTTCTCTGATGCTATATTTAACTTGTATGAATGGAAAACAGTATATATTGAGGATTTGTTTCTAATTGGCAAGTTGGTGCTGATGAAGAACATGAATCATAATTGCTTCCCCTTCAAAACTTGTTTGGTGTTTGTCTGTGTGTGTTTTAGATGCTTTGGAGCCAGTCAGCTGTCCTGCTGTCACAGACTTTGTGTGTCACAATGGTGACTGCATTGAGTCCCACCTGGTGTGTGACAACAAGGCCGACTGTGCTGATGGATCAGATGAGAGAGACTGTGGTGAGTAGAAATGGGAAATAGATTTCTTGGGTATTCGAAAATAATCCGTCTGACTGTAAAGCAGAAAAACAACTTTTAACCCACACTTCTCACCACACTTCTTCCATCCCTCTCTCATTCTCTCTCTGTCTATTTGTTTTGTAGACAATATACTTGGCATGCCAGGTGCTTGTAATTTCAACATGGATGAAAACCAGTGGGAGGAGACCTGCCAGCTTTCTCAGGACTCTAATGATGACTTTGATTGGAGGATAGGTCACCAGACTGAGACATCTGGAGCTGGACCTCCCACTGATCACAGTTCAGGTCAGTACCCACTCTGCTGCCAACCTTGTCCTCCAAATTTAACAGAATATGTTGTTAGTCAATTCCCTGATCTGATCTATGGATGATATCATTTGTTGGTGCCTTTAACAATGTTACTAACATTATTGAAAAAATACATGTGCTTTATGATTTACTTAACTAGTTTTAAGATTTAATTAGGTTCAGGCACAAACACAACTTGGTTAGGATTAGAAAAAAAATGTGGTGGAAACAAACAGCAATCTACTGTGGCACATGTTCTGTTGTTTTGGTTGTGTTTGTTTTGGTGACCAATCCAACTACCCCAGTGTCCTCCCTACACAAACCTTATGACTTCATCATATTATTGCTCAACTTCCTCCTTTCCTCCAGACAGAGAAGAGCCACAATCACGACAGCTGCTAGTGGGTGTTGTCACGTCAACATAAACATATGTTGTTTTTGGGCATTTGCTAAATTGACTGATGCTGTGTTTTTGTTTTCCTTTATGTACCACTAATTTGCAACAGCAAATACATCAACATAACAAGGAAACATTTCCAATGAGCACATCTGCCACGTCAACATATTTCTACAATACGCCACACAACATCAGTTAAAAAGAACTAAAGCACGATTAAGATTTTTTTTGGGGCATTTTTACGCACTCACATCACATAGTTGAGGTCAGGGAGACATTGTTGTAGTGGTTATGTATTGAAAATGACATTAAACACAAGACATGAGTGAGACACATTTAACTGAAGCCATGATCTTTCCTCAACCTTTGCAAAAGTGCTTTTGTAGGCTGAACCTAACCATGCACTGGGCTCAGGATCGAACTCCTCCACTCTGTCTACACCCGCTGTCTTCACTGGAAACATTGCCAGTGAACATAATCCATGAAATGACAACATGAATGTTCCTTCAGGCTTCAATTACAAACTTCAGAAACCATTTCCGTGGATGGGCTTGTGAGTTTTGACTGACCTTTGACCTCGTCATCATGACAAAACGAGCTGCTGTACATTTATGCTACGATCGTGATTATATTCAGACCTCACCTTGTGTGTTTTCTTTCTGCCTTGTGTTTCAGTGAAAGATTAATAATGCTGTCAAAAAAAAACATTTGTCAGAATTAAGACCAAACAAGTTATGCATTCTTCTGACATGCTCCCTGTTTACAGCTCTCAGGCAGCTCAGTGCAGTGCCTTTGTAATTACAACTTGACAGCAGGGAAATAGTAGCTTCTGACATGCATGTGAAGGCAGGGTTAATAATACATCCTGATCAATGTCATGCTGAGTCAAACTGAGTTTAACAGCGATGGACTCATTTATCTTGTATTCAGTGATGCTGCTGCATCAAAACATGATTTTTTGCTACTGATAACTTGAAAATTAATCTTGGAGAATAAATCACCATCACTGGAGCAGAGGTTATAATTGCTGTTTTCTATACTATACAAGACAAGGAAAAGTAAACCTTCATTTCCTCATATGTTCTTTCTTTTCTTCTTTCTTCAACATTTGCTTCTTAAAATAGCAGTGTTTTTACTCTCTCTATTACGTTTAATTCTAAAATAAATTTATTCGCAGGTCAAAGTGTTGGTTGGACAAAATACATTTTTGAGGACACTGGAACATTTTTGACTAAAGTCCTGACGAAAACAAACATGTCAGATAAATCAATTTATGTATGCAAATGATGGTAGCGATAGTTAGATTATTTTGGGACAGGATGTCATATTTTATGGTCAATCTAAAAACATTTGAGGCAAATGCACAACAGTACAGTATACACATGCACTGGAAGTTGCTTGCAGAGGCAATGTAGAGGTGTTGTTGGAGTGGAGGAGGTCTGGTAATAACAACTCATCATATTATCCAACATGTTGCAGTAACTGCCTGTAAGTTTGAAGGCATCGCAGTGTTTTTTTCCTATTCTGTGATGTGCTGTAGCAATAAGTCGTCCTTTTATTTGCTGTCGGTGGGTTGCGGAGTCCACACCCACTTTTGATTGGCCAGTTGAGTTTATTGATCGTCAAGATGAATCTGGACACTAGGCAATGTGTCATAGATTTAACTGATGATCTCACTGTACTGCAGTGAAATCATCAATAAACCTGGCCGTCTGTAACACACAGACACACACTCACAGACGAGAGTTTGAACAAAGAACAAGACATGGCTCTGCAGACATCATGTATTTGCATGATCAGGTGATGTTAAAATCTGGATGACAGAGCAACATCTTTGCACACGGAAATTCTTTGGAAACAATGCTAACATGAATGGATGTACAGGCTTTAGTTTGATTTTCGGTTTTTGAGTCAGAGGAGAAGAACCTAGTGTTGTGGGTGGGAGCTGAGTTTGCTGTGTGCTCTGGATTGTGTCGGCTTAAATCCCTTTTAACTCATGTGGAAAACTCCCACTTTGTTCTGGCATTGCACAGATGCCGTCTCATCTCTGAGCCGAGCCGAGCTGAAGAAGCTCTGTGGAGCTTTTGGCTGCAGGCTACAACATTTCACAACAGCTCAAATGCTTTCCTCCGTCCAAATATTATGTATATTGGACTCAGTGATAGAAAGTTATTGGATTTCTTTCTTGCAGTAAAGCTGAAATTGGATGGTTGAGCATGGTTTAACTGTGAATATTCTTTCACCGCACAGTGATGTATTACTCATATCTTACATAAATGTACTGCAAATGTGAAGTGCTCTATACTCTATCTCCAAAGGTGGTGGGGGGAAGTTCCTGTATATACACTCAGCCCCTCAGACGGAGGGCGATGTTGCCAAGGTGACAACCAGGAGTCCATTTCCAGCCAGCATCGGCCTGTGTCACCTGCGTTTCTGGTTCTTCATGCATGGCTCAGACAAGATGGGAACACTGAAGGTGATCTAATCTGAGGCACATTTGCATAAATGATTCAAAGCCTTTTTGATTTTAGATTTTTGTTAGGCGTCCAGCTTTCAAACGTGTTGTTTTTGTCGTTGGCTGTCAGATGATCCATCACAGTCTTAATTTGGTTTTGTCAGAGAGATTTGTCTTGTTATACTGAGCCTCTCACTATGTCACCCTTTGCTTACTGTCAATCATCTGATACCCACAGGAAGGAATAAAAGTCTCCCTGCCAGGAAATAATCCATCAAGGCGCATCACCTTACAAACTTCATTATCACATCCATCTTTTCATGTCTTTTTTAGTCTCTTTGTTCACTGTGTTCATTTAAAAACAATAAACAATAAAAAAAAAAAAACAATCAAAATTATTTTTAATTAGAAGGATGTGTGTATAAAAAAAAAAACTAAATTTAGCTGTGGACTATTTGCCTGACTGTTCAAAAATATAATAAATGTATATAATAAGATTCCCTACAGATGAAAACTGCCCAACAATAGTAACATTAGTAACAAGTAACATTAGCTCAACTTCAGCCAGCTGCCGCATTAAATTTAAATTGTTACTATTAATACATAAATTAAAAATTAAATTTATGAATATGAATGTGGGAATTCTGCAAAATGATTTTTACTTTTGACACATTTTGTACTGTTACATGATCATTTTACTCTAATAAAACATTTTAATTCAGAAGTTTTACTAGTAATGGATTATATAAATTTTTTGGTAGCACTTCTTTTAATCACTAAAAACCAATTATAAAAATACTTCTACTAATACTCAGAAAACAGTAAACAATAGTTGTGACAATGAAAATATGCACAGCACATTTGTGTTTTACTTTCTTGGAAGTATTTGTACATTTAGATTTTTAATTTTTTTTGGTTCTGTTTGTTTACTTAAACGATTTAATTTAATAGTGTTTGAGACCTGTTTTTTTCTGCTCTGTAGGTCTATACTGTTGGACCCAGTGGTACCAGTCTGTTGATGTGGGCAGCCACTGGAAACCATGGCAATCAGTGGACCTACGCTAATGTCATCATGTCTAACCCAGCACCTTTCAGAGTGACCTTCCAGGCGGAGGTGGGTGGAGACATATGGACAGACATAGCCCTGGATGACATCTCCTACAGCGCGGAGTGTATGGTTGGAGGTAAAGCTATTACACTTTTTTTTTCTTTTCCTCTGTGGTCTTTTTGCCCTTGCACTTCCAATTACTTTTTTGTTTTTTCCTCATTTCCTGCCCTTCCAGCACTGTGCTCATTTTTCACGCTTTTTCCTCCAATTTTCACCTTCTCCCGTTTCCTCTTTTACCACATTTTCTGTCCTCCAACAGCCATGCTCCTCTCCTCCGTTTCCATATAAATTGTGTGGACCTTCAGAAAGAGTGTAGTGAGTTAATGGAGCCTGTTGCCCTGTAGGTCCATATAAATTCGCGGTTGAGACTGGGTCAGACGCAAGGGACAGGACAGAGGGCATTCAGGGGGAAAAGCAATTACATTTATATTGTGTTGTTTCCTCACTCTCACCTCTCTGTTTTCCCTTCACCCCTGAGCTGCCTCTTTTCTGCAAAGTAGACCCCCCCAAAAAAAAAAAAAAAATACAAAAACCATTACCATACCTGTCTCTTTTTCACCGTGTGCACCCTGTGATTCCTCACTTGCAGACAAATTTCTGTAAAAAGAGATTACTCAGCGCTTCGTGTGCATATGTATTTATGTGCACGCATCTTTAATGCATGTCACCTCAGGACCAGTAACTCCTCGGCCTTTGACCTGTGGTGTGGACCAGTTCCAGTGTGCATACTCCTTTCAGTGCATCCCAGAGAGCTGGTGGTGTGACAGTGAGCCTGACTGTGCTGATAGGTCTGATGAAGAGGATTGTCTGACCTCGGTACCTGGTACTCTTCCTCCTCAAGACCGCTGTCCTACAGGATATTTTCAGTGTTCAAACTCTCTCTGCCTTCCCTCCATACTGCGCTGTGATGGCGTCCACGACTGTCCTGAGGGAGAGGATGAGCACAGTTGTCGTAAGTAATATTATGTTTGACTGAACTGGTACCAGTGTAGAAACAGGAACAGATAAAACCTTTTTTATGTAGTGAAACAATCAATATATGGCAAAACAAAAACTGAAATATATCATACACTCAGCCTACAGGTTAGATGTGTACATTACAAAGTACTTTATAAATGATTTAGATGATTTTCTTCAGTTCAGTTTAGTTTCTCTATCTCTGTTCAAATGTCCTTCTGTATATATGTGAGTATGTGATCACGTCTCTTCTCATACAGCTGACACATTCAGTGCTAATTATATTGTTGTATATATATTGCTGTTATGTTCAGTTGAGTAAAAGCCGACTAAAAGCTTTACTGCTCAAAGCTGCAAATTCTGTCAGTGACAATGGTGATTCACTGAAGTCAGCTCACTTTTCAGGATTCTGCGTTAAAGATTCATTGGTACAACACACTGAATGTGTCAGTCGTATCTGAAAGCCAGCTCCTTATAGCTTCCTTCAAACATGGTGGAAACTGAGCTAAATAACTTAAAAATTCAACAGCCTCATTTCCTTACAGAGACTTTTTAGTTGTGCTGAATAATCAGCAGATTTTACAGTCAACTGCTTTCATTGTAAATACTTGCAACTGAAGAAGTAGTTTCAATAAAAACTGCTGACACTAAGTTCTGTGGCTCATCCAGAGAACAGCAATGTTGTCAATGCTGATTTTTCAAGATAATAAGATCCACTAATTCACCTCCTTCATGTCAGGGTGGAGACAAAAAAAATCTCATAGATGCATATCTTAAAAACTGGGCACATACAAATAAATGTGTACATGCATGACTGAATATCATTACGGATAAGTGACGTTGAAGTTCAGTTGCTGGTCTAATCTGTCCTTTAGTTTGAAACAGTCAGTCAAACATTACTCTGCTTAATACCAGTAGACAATGCTCTTCTGTGTTGTTCGGTGCATAGTTTTACCCATGTCCTCATTTTTTAAACCTCTTTTTTCTGCCTCTGACTTTTTTCTTTTCTGAATGTGCTGTTCTCGGTTGAGAGCAGCAACAGACAGATTTTCCTGGCCCAAAAACTATTTTTCAGACTGTAGATGTGGATTCAATTGTGTAAATTTTCATGTGAGAACTGATAGCGTATCTGCCCTCTCTGTGAGACTGATGTCCATATAGGAAAGCATACACACATTTTCTCACAGATTAGGATCAAAGTGTCAAAGCAGCTTTAAATTCTCAAATCCCTTTCATAGTATGTTCATAGTGATCTGTGAATACACCACTCAGACACCATAGCCCCCCTCCCCTTCTAAATATTTTACCAATTTTCCTTGTCTCAGCCTCTCATTTTTTTCATCAGCTCTGCTGCAGTGCGAGCTGGGAGAACTGGTGTGTGAAGAAGGTTCACCTGGTTGTATCCCACTTCAGAGGCGTTGTGACCACTCGGCCGACTGTCTGCCTTTCCACTCTGATGAGTCCAGCTGCAATGGTAACATGTTTTCACTTACCTCCTCTTGTCCGTATGCATTTTATGATCCCCTGACCTTGAAGACATCGGACAAGCAGTGCATACTGCACCTTTCACGTCTGAGTCTATAGTTCTGTCCTCCCATCACTGATTGAATGTAAATCACTGTGACGTCTGATTAAAATATGACTTTATAGCTGGATGACAAGCTGTCGTTCTTCTATCTGTTTGTTTACATTTACATTTATTATTACATCCTGTTTTTCACTGTATTATACTCTCATGAGTACTGAGTCATTTTTGACAAAAGAATTGCCAAAGTGTCATTCATGCCTGCTCATTTCTACCCAAAGCAGTGACTCTCAGGACATTTTTCAAGTCTGGCTGTTTATTCTTCAAAGCACACCTCACAGGTTACTGCATGCTGCCAAAATCCATTAAACCCTTCACTTCCCTGCGTTTTCAGGAATAAGACCAAACCTCCCATTTAACCTGCATTCAGTGCCAAAGCCAAAGCCACTTTATCAAGGGCTGCACAGGACACCAAGGTTTCATAATGGTGTTTCAAACATGATGATTATTTAACAGGCAACCCTCCCACAACCTATGCAGGCAAGAGTATTCGTCATCAGATGAGCAGGAAGAAAATAGATGAACTAAAGGATTTATGTGGTTTAATGTACATGTTAATGCTATCTGCAGAGGTTAATGGATGAGCCTGTAAAGTGTAGTTTTTCTTATGTCATAGTAGTGACATGCTCGAGTGTATTTCTGTTTCCTGTCAGACGAGGAGAGAAATGGATGATGACAGAAGCAGAGTGGAGGCAAAGCTTTGGAAGATTTCCATTATTTTGTGTGTTTTTTCTACGATTTTCAGGAGTGATGATCAGTTTCTTTTTGCAGATTGTCCTCCGATGTATTGCCTGGATCGTGGTTCATGCCTTGTGGAGAGACATGGGCCTGTTTGCATGTGAGTTAAACACACATTCCTGACCAGACAAATGCACACACCTACACATTCATAAACATGCACAAACAAAGATAAGTATCATGTCCCCCCCCCCCCATCCTTTATCTTTCTTTGTGAGACTTAAAACATGGAAATCCCATCAGTCTTGTTTCTTTCCTTGGAAAAGACACGCTCCATGAAGCATGCGGGAATCTGCTTATCCCCCACAGCTTAACCAGGGTGGTTCGGCCTTCATTTGTCCACAAGTTCAGTGTTTCCTGGGAATCTCTGGTTTCCTCTCCTGGTCAATATTTAAACTCGGCCCCTGCTACCAATAGTTTTAGTGGGTAGACCGCAAAAAATCCATGCATCTGATTAAACTGCTGAGAGGCTGTAGGTTGGCGTAGTCCCATCTCAAAAACACATTCAAGACAAATACTGCACTCGCTCTGTTGGAGGTTTTGTAGGAAACTCATGAATCTGGTTGTCTGCATCAGCAGCCTGGAATGTCTGCAATGAGATATTTGATTATAAAAGTAAGAATGCAATTATGGGACTTAATGCTGGATCTGCTAACATCATTATGTGCCAGCGAATCCTCTGCGAGAGGCTCACATTTCTCTATTTTTGTGTCATAAGGTTTAACTCTGATTTTATTGTCATATTTTGGGACAGAAACTTACACAGTTCAGTGGTTAAACTGCCTCAGGGCCTTTCTACAGGTTGTTGTCAGGGATAAGATCCTCCATCACACCTGTCACTGTAACACTGCTGACTGTATAGGTTGATATTTTCTCTTTTAGTATCTGTCACAGACCACTTTGCATTTAAAGAGCTTTTTGTAGCATCGAACTTCATGACAAATCGCTCCCTCTTTATTTCTGTCAATGTGCACTTGCTCTGATGCCACGTCATTAGCAGCGTGTCCCCAAATACAACTTCTGGCTCTGCTGAATTTCTTGTTTTCATCTGGTGATCTGTGATAGCAGGCCCAGCATGTCAGATTGTGTCACATAACTCCAAAATACAATCTCACTGGAAATGCTGGAACATGAAAAGTCTTTGGGTTTCTGACACATGAAGATATTTCACCACTGTTTGTCAGAGAAAAGCTGCCCTCATTCTCTCTTTCAGCCTCCTTGTCTTTGATTCTCCTTATTTATTTTCCCGCGAACATTCCCCAATGCAGCGCTGACACCACCACCACCTCCTCCTTATGTAACAGGACTTCACCACCACCCATTCTCTGTGCCTTGTGGTATGGAACGCCTGAGGCTGTTCCGGCACTGATAACAGCATTGCTGTAGCAGAACCCGAGGCCGAGCAATGGACAGTACCTCTGGCTCAGTATTTGAATCACGTTTCTCCATTCTGCTAAGCAGGATCCACTAGGGCACCAGGCCAGGGACGGCCCGCTGCCATGGCCAGACTGTCACACAATATGTACCCTGACCCCCTCTGAATGATAATGACACAGTGTGGCTTTGCTGAGGGCTGAGTGTTTCACATTAGAGGGTCAATGTTGCTCAGAAATCAAGCTGATACTGAACAGATGTTGACTTGGAGCTCAGTCTTCGTTTGGAAGAAGAGGATCTTACTTTCTTTCCCAGAGATGTAGCTCACCAGACCAGCCAAACTATTTGCAATTAGTCTGTGTTTCCATGCAGGATGCCCAGCAGATGAATTTTGCATCATTTGTCCAGATAGTGTCTCCTCATATATTTTGGTTTATTTTATTTGTTTAGTTTCACTTTAATAATTATGTTTTAAAATTTTTTGAAGGATCAATCTGAAGTCATTATATTTCATATTGTCAAAAAAAGACCAAATCCTACAATACATTAGTCTCTCTCTGAAGAGTTCTCTCTTGCAATCAGCCCCAAGCTGAATAATTCCTTCTGAAGATCTAAATCTTTAAAAATAGGTTGTGAATATTTAGTTTATTTGTTAAAGGCTCATTTATTTCATGAAACAGCTGGGCAGCGTCGCTTTTGGCAAAGATTAAACAGAAGTAAATGGTACATTTGTTGGGGTCTATTTTCAGCTATGTATTAATACACAGTTTTTACAGCCACATGAGGATGTATGTGGGATTGACTCAAAATAAACCACAGTGCCTGTGTTCATTACCATGAAGGAATATATCTACCAGTGCAACAGTGGTTCACTGATTTGTTTTTAATATCGAACAGTGGAACTAACATATCAGGTATTGACTACACAAACAATACTATTTATTTCCTCAGTCTGAGCTGGTTTTAGTCTTTGTGGGATTTATTGACAGTAAAGAAGAATACAGAATATCACTAGATATATAGTAAGTATTGTCTCCATATTTACAGTTTGTATTTTGACTGTCATAAGTTTTATCACCTTGTCAGCCTCCTGTAAACTACTTTAAACTGCACTAACTTGTATGAAAGGTGCGATACAAATGAAGTATGATCAATCATTTGACCGATCTGGACATGCTACCTTAGAGATACAACATAATCATAGAATCAAATTCATTCATGCTGTGTTTGTTTCGTATTATAGGTGTCACCCAGGATGGACAGGAAACCGTTGCCATTTGAGAGAGAAGCCATCTCTCACCACCCCAACACCCACACCAGAGGACACCCAGTTGGGTAATAAAGAAGCTCACCTCCCTCCACGTCTCTATTAAACTATCTCACCTAAATTTATTTACTGTATCCCTGCATAGCCTCTTAATGTCTCAGCAGCTTATTGAAGGCAGTTTTCTTTGCAAGAATTAAACCTCCCCTCTGTTTAGACTCTGTGTATGTGGGCATCGCTATTGGACTGCTGCTGCTCATCGCAGGCGTCGCCGTCTGTCTTCTGGCTACATGCAAGAAAAAATGCTGTTCAATGTGAGTTCTGGGCACAACAATGACACTGTTGCTCCTTTTGCTAATAATGGTGATGTTGATGATGAAGGTGCATCTGCTGGCTCCACAGAAAGCCTGACCTGATGGACTACGGGGTGATGGATAACCCAGGCTTTGACTGCAGAGCAGAGGTCAGCGCACAAAAATGTCCAATCAATCATCACCAAATTCTGTTTGAGCAACATTAGGTTTCTCGGCTATACAAATCTAATTTTTCTACCATTCACCTCACATTTATTCAATAAGTGGATTTAACATTAGAGGAGGTCAGGAGGTCACCGCTAGGCTTTTCTGCTAGATTAAAGTTTTGATTTAGGATTATTGATTTTTCTGGTTTATATGGATGTGCCTCTGTGTGTGTGTGTGTTTGTGTGTTTTAGGTTCACGCCATAGTGCATATACAGCAGGTAGACGCAATGACTGAACTACATAATCTGATCAAATTCAAATTCCACAAGTTGAACCGCCAAAAACAATCAGTTTATTCAATATCTTTCTGATTTAGCCTGAATGAAAATGGAGCATAAGCTTCAGAAATTGGACGGCTTTTACACTGCACTGAATATCTTTACACAGAAGTACGCAGTAGTGCAAGAAGAATTTAGATTACAGAGTACAGAATTAACATCAGCAAAATGTACTTTCAGTGTGACAAGTCGAGGTACTTGTTCTGCTGACATATGTCCCCTCTGACTGATACATTAAGATTTATTATATTCTTAATACTGATGCATCAGTGTGTAAAATGCATTTTACAGTAGAGGTTGCTCAATGTGGAGCTGATTTAACTACTGTCTATATAGTTAAGTAGTTTTTTTTATGTCTGTGGGCAACAAACGATTATTTAAATAGCACCGTCTGAACGGTTGAGAGGAAAAATGTGTGTTTAGTGGAACTGCTAACATAGATATCTGAAATTTGATCAGGAGCCAATCACATGCTTATCATATGTGTCAATGATGAATCCTCACATATAGAGGTGTAACGTAGCATAAAACACAATTTAACTACTGTACTTAGGTAAATGTACTTGATTACTGTCCACCTCTGCACAGGTGGTCTTATTTTTGCGTCTGCCCACACTGTGCTTTATTTCCAGCAGTTTTGAGTTTTACTGCCGCCACTGAAAAGCATCCCAGCATCAGAAAATGAGACAATCCCAGCTATTTCATTTGGATAATGGCTCTTGTGTGAGTGTGCATTTATGAGTGTGCATTTGTAAGAGAAAAATGAAGGAACTGTATGTGGGATCACACACTGACAAATTTTTGTCTGTGTGAGTGTGCAGCGGGTGTCATTAAGTAATAAAACCAAGGGTGATGTTGAAAACAGCTTTACATATATTTCACATACTGAAACTTCACAATTGATATAAATAGAAATGATTATGATGGAAACTGATCATGTTCTAGTGAAAATATATTTCACTATATTCTATATTTGTATTGGCTTGTCTGTACATGTTTGCTTTCATGTGAGTGCCAGTTAGGGCGCAGCTATAAATAGAGAGGTGTAGGTGTGAACTGGTATCTCCACAACACAGACAGATCTGCTGCAGCACTCGTTTAACTCAGCAGCGGAAACAGTCAGTGATTAGTCCACCTCTGAAAGATGATGAAATGTTTTATGGAGGTTAGAGGTGTAATTATGGACGCATAACGGGTCAATTAGATTTTAATTGCGCCTGCTTTTCGTGTGCTCTCACACATTAAGGCTGATGTAATTTTAAGCCAGTGTACATGATTTTTTTCTCCCTCAGCTTCCGTCCCTGGATGAAAGACCAGGCAGCTGCACCAGATTTAATCCCAGGAGAAGAGACGTTCCAGGGCTTTCCATCAGCGTATACCCCTGGAGGAGAGAGGTGGAGGTGAGGTGTCTCTGCTCAGCCTTTTGGCCTTTACTCTTAACTATGTGTGCAACTATGTGTGCAGAATTCAGTGACATGATGGATGTATGTCCTTTTGTGTGTATTTGTCCACAGCAGGGTTCAACCTGGAAAGATGCCAACCTGTCCTTCGCCAACCCATTGTACAATTACTCCCCTGATGCCAACGTTGCTGAACACAAAAGCTCTGAAGCATAAAAATTATGGACTTTACATATTGACACTCTGCAGTAGATCAGGGTCAGACTGTGTTTGCAAACACTTGATGAGTTTGTCGTGACTTGCTAAGGTGCCAAGTGGGGGAAACAATGTGAAGAATAGAAGACAGGCAGTTCTGATATATTGCTGTGAGTTACAGCTAGATTTGAATTTTATGTGATACTCCCATTGATAAGGTACAATGTTTTAAAATAAAAACTAATAGCTGTTTGTCAAAGCTATGACTGTTGAATTTAAGACTTGAACAAACTGTCAAAATAAATACAAATATATAGAGAGTGAGAAAGCAGTGATCAGCCAAATAGATTTATCTGCAGGCCCTCTGCTCAATGCAACACTACTTCAAATATCTTTTATAGAATAAAGCCTTTAAAGAAATAGTTCAGCATTGTGGGAGGAGTTTTGCAAATAGCTGGATGAGTGGATTGATCTCACTGTCATGTCTGTAAAGTAGATATGTAGCTACAACCAAAGCCACTTAGCTTAACATGAAGACAGGAAACAAAGGTCTTTCTAGCCTGGCTGTGGTGGAGCAAGCACGCTTACCATTCAACATGTTGCCTCTTGTTTGTTGAGGCCACAAAAAAAATTTTATTTCTAAAAAGTCAAATGTCAATATTTAGCAGTAGACCACAGCTCTAAATGGGAATGAGAGCACTAGCATTAAATTTTGTCCATTTTTGTGCTACCCTTAATACAGCCGGGGAGCCGGGTTTGCAGTTTATTAACAGTGCCACAATACTCTCACTTGCAAAACATCCATTTCTTTGAATTAAAAGGCTCCACTGAATACACATAGCTCCTGACTTCATTAGTGATCTGTTTTAGTCCTCACAAGTACAAATAAAATAGCCTGCCCCTGTTTTATTTGCAAATTAAAATCCAATACAAGTCAGCATCTTGCTGCCACTTTGTGTGTGTGGTGTGAGCTGACTCGCTAACTCTGAGCATCAACCAGTACAGAGTAGCTGGATTATAAACAGCACAGTTAAGCCTTTTACAAATTTTACATATTTCATGAGTGTACAGTCACAGTTCGCCCCGCTGCCGCTGTCGCTGTCATCCAGTATCTCCTGATGAAATTCATGGTTATCTCCAGTTGAAGCAGTAGTTTGACATTATGGACAATAAACTTACTTGTTTTCTTGCCAAGAAAAATCTAATTAGGCATTACGGTTATATAGTTAAATATATATGAATATATATTTTGCATTATGTTGGTGCTGATCTCAATCTAAGTAATATATCACTTTCTGCTGTTGCTCATAATTAGATTTTGAAGACATTTTGCAAACTGATGTGTCACTATCGCCTGCTGTATTCTCAAACTTAATCTCATTAGCCAAAGCAAAAAAGAAAAGGTCACATTTCAGCATATTACACTGATATCTCACTGACATGTACTGAATTCTGATTAAGCCAATGATATTTGAGTAGCTTTTTTTCCCACATTGATGAGCCCAACATGTGTCTCCTTGTCTTGGCTAAGTGATTTTTCTCTCTATTATATTTCAGTATTTATAAAATAGTACTAACTTGCAATGTAAAACTGGCTGCTATTATTACTGGACAAGTGAATGAAACGTATTTCTTAACAATTTACCTAAAATATGTTATTCCACGTTATTCCACAGGTGTTTATTGCACATGGCATTTTGACATCTCCCAGTAGAAAAACTGGAAACTCAATTAATTATGGCCGAGCTTTATCTAGCTGCTTCAGTTTCTACGCCCTTGTATAGTGCATGCTGGTTCATTGTCACACCATCATAGACACTATGTCAACAGCTTGACATATTCTGTCAGTGGGAACAAACGTGTGATTTTTAAGATGTTTTCCTTGCTTTGGCTTGATTTTAATAAAGTGGTACATCTGGTTTTTATAAGGAATTGAGGCAGTTATAAAAGCAATGCAGACTCCATCCCATTTATAATAAACGTCAGGTACAGCTGTTGGTTCCAGCCTGTGAGTCCTCTGAGCCCAAAACACATCGAAGCATACTCACACTTCTTCATATTGGTTCTTGTTAAAGCCATGAATCTTTAATTTTTCAACTCTGTATGACCACAATCTCCAGTGTCATTGCTGTTTAGTCTCGTTCTCCATCACTGGGGACTCTTTGCTGAGTCTGTAGGTAGATTCTGGGTCAGAGATTTATCTGAGGCCACAGGATCAATTTCAGGCTTTGAGCTGCTCCACTGTTTTATTTCTTGTTCCCCCATATTAGCTCACTGCCTTTTCCTCTGACATACTATTCTGCCCTTTAAAGCCAAAAAGCAGTAACTACATTTGGTCAGGATTGAATTAGACTGTAATCCCACTTTTTGGCATCTGTTTTACCATCCAAAAAATATTATGCAATAGAATTGTATAATTTCCATGAAAACAGCTTGAAATAAAAAGACATGACGAGATGGCTAATGTTAAAACAGGAGAGGCAGCTAGCCACAGCTCTCCCTGTAACTGATTATAGGAGATATTTGTCAGTTATCTCTGCCGCCGCACATGGTTTCTTGAAGCAGGTGGTGATAATGTTTGCTTGAGAAGGCCATTTTGTTAATAATATGACCTCTGAGGAACACAATAGCTTCAGTAAGTCACTATCGGATAGTGAGAGATGAGCCTTGACTAGCTGGTTAGCATGCTAATTTCAGTTGAAGACAATGTGATGTGATACAGACACGAATAATTACTCTCCTCCACTTAAGATAGCTCTTGACAAGTAAAGGAAAGTTGAACAATGCTGACTTTGCAATGTTCCTCCATCATTAACACTAGTAAATGATTACTGCGGCTATGTAGCAATAGCATAAATTCAGCCATGATGCAGAAAAAACCCAGACAAACTCTTGCTAACGGTCACTAGCTTAGCAGAGTAGCCATAACTGTTATAGCACTCATCTCTCTGTAATATTGACTATAAATTATCCAACTAGTTCTGATAAACAGGAAAGACAAAGAAGACGCATGCTTGTATATATTGTGTTTTCCTATGAAGGTTATGTTGATAATAATTGCTACCTTTCTGTTACTTGATTTGTCTAAAACTGACAATTTTCAAGCAGTTTTTCTCAGTTTCATTGCTGCTGTAGTCTCTACGCTGTCGTTAAAGAGTCGTATTGAATACAAAACGAATGTACTGGAACGATTTTAACTTATTCAGCCTCTGAATAGCTCCCCAAATATTGTCATAGTGAAGGTCATGGTGAATGATAAATTATACAAATGCAGATCCTTATTTTGGATTCTGGTCATTTTTCTTCCTATTCCGCTGCAGTTATTAGTTTCATCATTGTAAACATTAATAATTGCAAAGCCAACAGACGTATATAGAGCCACCTCTCTGTCTGCCTCTCTGAATCACCTAAAACACCAGCTCAGCTTTTTCATAGCATCTCCATCAATGTTTGTTTGTTTCGCCCCAGTGACATTTGGCCTCAACAAAACAACAATCAATGGCCTACACACACTCAGACAATGCCACCTTACACTTGCCTTGCCTAGCTTGCACGCTCTCACATGATGGCCTGCTGACTGTGAATGTGCAGCCATCAATGTTTTGTCCTGGGTGAACATTTCTCTGGTAGCTTCGTTATTTGTGCTGTTGAATAGCTCACAGGAGAGCTGGTACGTGCCAACCAGCCTTTGTCCTTGTGTTTTTAACAGAGCAACGTTAGTCAGCTTTTCTCACCGGGGCTATTGTTGTCGCAGTTTTGTTAATCACAGAGCAGAGTCCATGTAAAGGTCACTGTTTTGTTTGTGTACCACTCTATGTACCTCTCCGGGAGGCTCCTGCACTGAAAGCGCACTTGTAGTGCCAGTGAAGATTGTCTTGAAGAACTCACTGTGTCAAAATAACTTTTGCATGATTTGCATAGTTGTTCAGTAGATTCCTTCCCCATTACAGCTTGTCAACCTGTCATCACAGCATTCAGCCCAGTTTCCTCTCCACTGCCGCCGCAGCTGGGGAAGTGGTTACCTCACTGGCTCTTTCAGGTCAAGGTGAAACTTAACCCCTGTCCTTATAATAATGGCTCAGAATTGTTTCCTCTATGCTCTCTGGCTGAGTGCAGATGAAAATGTCTGTTTCTTCTTTCTGTATTTAGTTGGAGTGGATGCTGATCAGCCCAGGGGGCCGTCTGCTGACCGTTCTTCGCCGAGTTTCAACAAAAACACCCCAAGTCTCTGGTTCTATAGAGAGCTGAGGAGACACGACACTGCTGGGCTGCCTCTTGATTAGATCTCTTGTGGTTTTGGGGGGTAAAACTGTAATCTATGCCTTGTGAAGGGTGTTTTGCACCTTGCACAACCAATTACACCCTGTTCTGATGTGCCATAAATATTGACCCGTCTCACGCTCCGGTGCTTTCCCTCAGTGTCCGTTAATGCTTGATTTCTGAATATGAGACAAAGAAGTCGATATATTATTAAATTTTGCTTAATTAATTTTGTGTAATTAATGATTTCTAAGGTTATTACTTATTTCTTGCTTCTTGAGAGACACATACAAAATGAAAGCAAAATTTATTTTGCTGTAGATTGGAAATACAATTAATTACTTATTTTAAAAGTTTGGTAGATTTTTTTTGAGAAGGCATGTTGTTGCTGACAGTGGTGGAAAGTAACTAGGTACATTTGCTAAAGCAGTAGAGTAGAGTTCTTAGGTACAATTTTGAGGTTTCAATTTTAATTATATTGAATGAGACACTCTTCTTGACCCAAGGCATTCATGTTTACTTGTTATTTTCAGGGCACTTCCAAATAATCAAGCACCAGTCAGATATATTGGAGCTTCCAGAAAAATATGACTTTCCCAGTTTTATGTATGACTTGGATGTTGATGTGAACCCTAGTTACAAGTCAGAAACTGTCTGTCAACCCCAATATGACAGGGTGGCAGTGCAAGGCCCAGGTTAAAAGTTGTGGATGTCCTGCACGACACCATCTACTATCTCCTGAACCAAATCCAAACTTTATATACTATTTATTTTATTTACCTGCCTCTTTTTTCACAAGACACCTAGATGAAGTTGTGCAACAGAGCAAATCTTAGAAAGTTTCCACTCAAAACAAAGCTCACTGATTGCGTGCTTTCAGGTCCTACTAATATTATTATGAGAAGTAAAAGCAGGCAATGCTCTGATGGAAAGACAGCCACAAAGCTGAGCTTGTTCTCCACAGTGTTTGCAGTTTCTGACTGCCACACAATATCTTTGTTCTCTGTTGATTAAGTGGCTAAGCATCATAAGTACAGCTCAACAAGCGGGACCTAACTCTAGACATCTATAAAGCACGCTTTGGAAAATATACGCTTGTCACCACCCTCAGAGTTTAGAGCCTCGATGTTGTTGGAAGCCTCCCATTTTATTCCATTAATTTCATCACACATGTTTTGATGCTCTCAAAGGTCACCCTGGGGAGACTGAGTGCCGTGTGGCTTAAGTTCACAGTATCTGTGACTGATCCTTCTTATACGTCAAGCAGGGTCGGTAAAGGTTTGAGAGGTAGAAAGAAAGGCTTATAGAGAATTTAGAGAGGTTCTGAAAGAGGATGCTTTGGAGAAATGGATAAAGAAAGAGATTTTCAGAGTGGTCGTCTGAGAACTTAGCCTGGCTTCTTTTTGCTGGAGTTGTGGAACAAGGTGATTAGAGCAGCAGACTGTATGGGGAGCTGTGGCCGCTGAGTCTCGACTGCTGCAATGAGTGCTTGGAAAGAGTGTGTGTGTGTGTGTGTGTGTGTGGGGAGGGTGGGGAGGTGGGGGGGGCTGTCTCTTATACAC